>JABWTJ010000831.1:397208-436111 GCA_016801875.1 Solanum sitiens
GAACTATAAAACCATATATACTCATTTCATAACACAAAAGCAACAATAACCAAGAGTTGAGACTTACCAAAACCATCAATCCGGATTAATTATCCTTTCTAGCCCCCATCCCATAGGAAGGGTTCTTCTTGGGAGCATTAGGATCTAGGGAAGCTTGATTGACATCTCTCCCCCTTGATTTAAGGTTTGGGCAGTCCCTCATCTTGTGGCCTCTATTACCACATGCAAAACAACCATCCGTTCCGGCAAGACACTTACCCCCATGTTGCTTGCCACAAGTAGGGCACCTAGCCCTTTCATAGGAATGACCACCACCTTGAGAAGATTGATTTGGAGCCCTATCCTTGTTTCCCATAGAAGAATCTTGGGGATAAAACCTCTTCTTAGGCCTTTGGTGACTAGAATCATCCGACCTAGGTCTCTTACCCTCTTGCCTTATCTCCCTAATTTTGGACTCCTCAATTTGTTGCGCATAAACCATGAGCCTAGAGATATCCATGTCATTAAGAAGCATAGCCGTACGACACTCTTTTTCCACCAAGCTAGACACGCCCATCACAAACTTGTTCATCCTAGCCCTAGGGTTGGCTACCATGTTTGGGGCATACTTAGAGAGTTGGGTGAATTTGAGAGAGTACTCTTGCACACTCATTCCCCCTTGACGGAGGTTCATGAATTCAACCATCTTCTTCTCCCTCCACTCTAAAGGAAAGAATCTATCTAGGAAAGCCTCTTTGAATTCCTCCCAATCAACCGGTCCTCTTTCTAAGGGTCTCTCACCCCTCCATTGCTCATACCACACTTGAGCAACATCCTTAAGTTGGTAAGCGGCCAATTCCGCTTTCTCCCTAGGGGTCACACCCATAGCATCTACCACCTTGAAAACCTCATCTATGAAGCCTTGTGGATCTTCATCCACCTTAGTGCCATGAAAGGTAGGAGGGTTCATCCTCATGAAATCCCGAATCCTAGAAGCGGGAGTACTAGCATTTGGTTGGGGCCTATCTCCTAGGTTAGCTTGGCCCACAAAGTGATTGTTAACAACTTGAGCTTGAGCCGTCATGAGTTGGGTCAAGTTCATTAGGGCAGCCCTCAACTCGGCATTAGTCATATCACCCTCAACAAAAGGAGCTTGAGGCATAGGAGGCACTTGAGGTCCTTGAGGTTCCGGAGGCACTTGAGGTTCTTGAAGAGGAACCTCCTCATTTTCCTCCCCTAAGACAACAATAGGGATTTGGTCAACATGGGGAAGGACTCTCTCATTTTGTACACTTCCCTCCTCCCTTCTAGCGGTCGATCTCCTCGTATTCATGTCCTAAAAACACAAAAAAAGAGGTTGAGAATAGACACCTTATATACTCAACTCTAAGGTACGATACTAGAATAGAGAAGAAAGTGAAACTTCTAGCATCCTATAGCCTCTTGTCCATGGATGTGTCACGACTCACACCAATGACCAAGATACTACTAGATGTGGCTTATGAGACTTTCAGACCTTAAACTATATTCCCAAAACCTTATGCTCTGATACCAAGTCTTGTCACGACCTGAAAGCACCCCCTAGAAGTTAGGGAAAACCTTTGAATCGTGACCGGCGTACTTGACCCCTTTGGGGTCTCGTACAAGCCCTCTAACTCACATTCATAACATAAAACATGAAAAGTAGTGTGGAATTAAAACTTTTCACGATAATAATAAATAAAGGAGTCTTTTCATAAATACTAGGAAATCTTATCGTCACAAGCCAACTTAAAGACACAACTTAGAACCTTAGGGACACGCCCCTTTACAATAGAATAAATACATTTTTAAGTCTTAATAAGGAAACTAGGAAACATAAAAACTATGTCCTCAAATATATGAGGACATACCCAAGTCTTGAGAGATAGAATTCCCAAGCTTCAACTTCGATCCTCCAAAGGCTTCCAACCTATACTCATAAGGTATAAAAAGTATGGGGTTAGTACAACAATGTACTAAGTATGGCATATGCAAAAACATGCCAAAAGGGGACATTTTAGTAAAGATAGCTTTTTATGCAATTCAAATATAACCTTCATGAATCTAGAAGCAAACCCACATAAGAATCAACGATTTAACACTTTATGGCTATCTTACCAAACTTAAAGTAAACAAAAGGAACATTCCAATTAACTTTGCTAAACTTGCAATAAAATTGAATAAAGCATCATAGTGAACATTTTGAATTCTTACCATGAAGACCTTACAGTGAAAGGCACGGTCCAAGTCATATGAACCCTTTTTCTTTGAAGTTGCCCTAACCCAAGGTTATTCTAAGACTCCCTAAGGTGAGCCAAGAAGGGACTCTCATTACACCTCCCTTCAAAGCACACCAAAGCGACCCTTAAAACTACCTAATCTTAGGCTTACTTCGTTAGAAATCAAATCCACGCCCTTGGCTAACATATGCAAAACACTCATGGAAATATAGGTCATACCAAGTGCAATGTGAGAGTAGCATCCCATACTACCACTCCCACTTAGTACTCCTAATGGATTCCATTTACTCAAGTACTCCACAATAATCCTCCATAACACTACACCATAGTACTCATTCACACGGAATTCATGAAGGTACTCTTCTCCCATAGTAGGTATAGGTCACACCAAGTGCAATGTGAGAATAGCATCCCATACTACTACTCCCACTCAATGCTCTTACTTGGTAACTAATGTGGATTGAGCACTTCACGACATACATACACAATTTCAACAATACACAAGATAACTAGTTTCAAAACAATTCTTTTGTGGGAGTTAGCTTAACCGACAAAGACCATGAGAGCTAGACATGGAATCCCGATATTAACCCCTATCGGATGAGGGATCCTTACCTGCCTAGAGTAAGGTCATGCTTCTTAGCGTTTACATGGCTTTTCCAATAGCTACACCTATGCGGGCACATAGTTAAGGGATAAGGAGATTGTTACTAAGTAACTCACTCTCTACTAACGAGGAGTACTCATCTCAAGAGGTACTTTGGATTACAACATCTCAACTAACGAAGTGCAATCCACCTCCCCTTCATATCCTCTCGGTGCTAGGCATAACTCCACACGGATTTCTCATCATAAAAGTCTATCATAGGAAGCTCACTAGGAAATGGAGAGGTTGTTACTAGACACTACATCTCAACTCACGAAGTGTGTCCACCTCAAGATTTCCCCTTTTTGCTCAACTTGACATAATACAAATCTTAGAAGAGTGTGTGTGTACATGTGCACACCTTGCATATAAGCATCATTTCATTTTCATCAAGTTCTACTCATACTTTAACCTTGATTCATCAAGCTACACACTCTACATACTTCTCATGATCATATACTTCATTTAGACATAAACTAGGTCAAACATGCGATTCAAGCTACATCAAACACAACATAAGACCCATTTCCAATATATCTTCATTTCACATATTAGACCTTCAAGGTCACATACTCAAACCATACTAAGTAACATCAAGTTCATCAATTAGCACCGCCACCCATAAGGTGGACCATACCACTCAAATAGCAATTCATAATAAGAACTATACAATAAGAGCAACTCATCAACAATTCAAACCATCATTACCCATAAGCAATTTATCAATATTTCACCATATGAAGGCCCTTAGGGCAGTAGCTACACCAACATGACATACACAAGAAGACCCAAGTTCATACCTTACTCAAATCATGCTCACATAACCCATTTTCATGCCAAAAGTTGAAGTATGCATATACAAGAGTTTCATGGAGTTTTAACATCAAAACCATCTATTCAAACCAACATAAATACATTTAAACCATTAAAACTTAGTTACAAGAAGACCCATAATAGAAATCAAAGTTTAGAAGAAGTTGAGTTTAAAACCCCTTTTGAAAACCATTTTGGAAGTTGGCTTCTTGAATGGAAAGGTATTCAAGAATGGATACCATACCTTTAGGAGAAAGAAACCCACGAATTTGATGAAGAAACAATTCCCAATCCGTCCTCCTATCCTTCCTTGACTTCTAGCTTCCAAGAGAGTTGAGAGAGTTTTCTTGAGAGAAAGAGAGAGTTGGATCTTGAAGAGAAAAGGGGGCTCTTCTCTAGGTTTAGGGTGTAAGAGAGTCTTATAAGGCTTGGGGTGTATTTACATAAAACACCCTAAGCTGGCAGCCTTTAAATCATGCACTGGCAGGCTTCGTCGATGAGACCTCCTCGACGGACCGTCACGTCCACCACGGACCATCACGGGGTTCCGTCGAGGAACACTTGGCTTCTAAATGGAGCCTGTCCCAATTTCACTCCCTGTCACCCACGACGCCCTGGCTCGACGGACCGTCCTGAGTACGACGAACCATCCTGAGTACGACGTACCATCCTGAGTACGACGGACCGTCCTGAGTACGACGTACCGTCCTGAGTACGACGGACCATCCTGAGTACGACTGACCGTCCTGAGTACGACGGACCATCGCCATGGCCGTCGTGAGCTACTGATGGGCAGACTTGCCCAAGTCCTGGGGCCCTTCATCTAGAGTCCTTGGGGTCCTAGGTGAGGTCGTGCCCAGACGTCAACCCCCTAAACTAAGTCGTCTAGGTAGGAACATCCGACGCATGTTTCAAGTAAAACGAACACATAAAACTCATCCAAACTCGCCAAGACATACAAGTACATTCTAAGGCATATCATCCGAACGTCATGGACGTTTTTGGTCGATTGAACTCCAAACTTAACCAAACCTTGCACACTGCCTAAGGACACCAAACTAACTCCGTTTAACTTAAAATTAACTCAAGAAACAACCATGAGGCTCTAGTTCACCTTAGTTCATTTTGGGGCGTTATATTAGGCGCCAAAGAAATCCAATCCCACACACTTGATTATCAACTACAATACAAAATTAAGGCAATAATCTAGAAAATGATATCATTGGTGTGATTTTGGAGAGGTTGAAACGAGGGAAAGTTATAGATTTTAGAAAATTTAACCTTTGGCCCTTATATAACCACTAAATTCTCGTCCATTTGGATACGCTAGTCTCTATCGCCTAAACAATCGACGATGCACTGAGCAGTCTTTTTTCCCATACTTTCTTCAAAATCTTAAATTTTCTGTGCGAGATTGGCGGCCTGCATTGAGATAGTCAAAATGTTGATGATTTGCCGAGCTATATTTCGAATTCACCGGGTTATACAGTCTCTGTAATATTCTTGACTGGAGCAAAACAACGGAATTCAACTGGGCTCACCGATCGGTTTGGCGTCTCATAGAATGGATCTTCTACTCACCAACCTGAGATTTTCCACACTTTTCTCATTTTGATATGCAACATTAACACACCATTATATATAAAAGTAAAATCCTACATTTACGACCTAGGGTTGCCTCTTAAGAAGTGCCTTATTTAATGTCATGGATCGACGTAGGTCCTACCTCACTTTCTTTCATTGGAGCTAGACCTAGTGTCACTAGGTAACCCAATATGTCGTTTGGATGGAGCTAAGGTACTGCAAACATCATGAGTGATTTGATGTGCTGGATTGATCTAGAATGAGATCCAATCATTTGATTCAATGCTTCAATATTCTCTTTTATTTTGTCCAATGGTCGATCTTGATTGGTGATCTTTTGAAGAATGATTTGAAGTGGGTCCTCAATACGAATTTTCTCATGTTCTCTAGACTTCTTCCGCTCATGAGGAGGCATATGCCTCCCTTGGCGTTTGCGCTGGTTTTCCACCTCAGATATTTTAGTGTTCAAGTCGTTTAGTTGAGATACCAACGCAGTTAGCTTGAAGTCACCATCAACTTCTCGATCTACCTCAACTGACTTTCCACCCACTCCTTCGGCCATGCTTAGAGGACCTGCATACACAAACAACTAAAAGGAAAAACAGAACAACGGGATAAAAAAACAAAACTAAAAGTAAACTTAGTAATCTACACTATGGAGAACAAAAACTCTAGGGAACTACATCTTCATGTGACACCACACCCCGGCAGCAGCGCCAATTTGATGCTTATCGTGACAAGTGACACTAACCTACGGTTTAAGTGTCTACGATCATCAATAGTTTAGTAACCCAACCAAGAGTTGGGGTTGTGTCCCAAGGGAGCGGTTTTGACAAAATGTACTTAAATTAGGATTTCATTCTAATTAGTTGTAGCTAAAGAGATTTGCGAATAAATCATATTAAATTATGGGGGTGACACCAATGTGTCTAATATCGATGGGGGGGTTTGTCACAAGTAAAGTAAAAACGATTAAAATGCAAAAGGGAAACAAGTATGTGGAAAAGTTCTTTGGGTGTGACTGCAATACAAGTTTAGATAGGTAGTTGGGTACATGCTTTCGATAGGAAATTTGAAAGGTAATAGTGACTAGGCTAAGCTTTAGGTGGAAATAAGTTCCATCTCGGGCAACTTACCCCTTTTCAAATGCTTTCCTTTCGGACACCAATTTGCCATATAAAGGCCAACCTACGTCTTACCCCACTCACTCTCTAGAGCTGAGTGTTAGTATATGGGACTAGGGCTCACCCTCTCGTGCTGAACCTCATGTCGACCCACTCCTTAGGACATTAGTCTAGTGGTTTTCGTTTCATGATCTGCCTCTCGGGCAAGCCAAAAAAACATGGCTGGCTTAATATTTGCAACTTTAAACCCATTAAATTAAACCACAACCACTAAGTGAAATCACCATTAAAATACATCTAACCTATCAACAAGCAAGACGAAACACTAATGTCAACACATATTGCTAAATCACACCCCAAGAATGCGGATTTTTAGCCACACATCAAGCATTAACAAATTAAACCTAAAATGATAATGAAATCAGATAGATATAAGAAATTAAACATTAATGTGAGCAAAGGAAGAAGAATAGAGAAGACCCACTTCCATCTTGGGGAAGATGAAACCCTTTCTTGTTGAAGTCTCCCACAATATCCTCTCCATATCTATGAATAAGCTTAGAAACTGAAAATATTCATTTATTGAAAGAAAGGGGAAAATCTGGAAATTTTGCCTAAGTTAAGAAAGTGAGTTTCGGTGATTTTCATCTGGCCATAACTTCTAGCACAAGATGATTTAGAGGTAGTTCTTGATATAATTTTAATGCCGTTGGAGAGATCTTTCCAATGCCACCGAGTTTGTGCATTTTGATATCATATGAAGGAGATTTGCCTATAGCAGTTGGGTTGTTCATGTAAGGAAAGTCCCGATCCTTATTTAATGAAGGGCAAACTAGTCTTAACACCAATGAGGTTCCTTTTTCGATTTTAAGGGTTCCTTGGGGGTAAAAACTACGTTTAGTTTAGTTTTAGAAAATCAAAATCACGCTAAAAGGTTTGATAAGAGAGAAAAGAAGAAAGGAAAGAGAGAAAAGTCAAGAATTCACATAGAACAACAAGGTTTGTGAGTGGATTTCATCAGAGGTGATCGCTATCAAGGTATGTGAGATCTTTTCGTGTTAAGTTTGTTCGCCCACACACCAAAATTTTTCAATTCAGCGATTTTGAGTTTGTTAAATGATAGAAAGTGAATTTTTTAAAGAACATTGTTGAATTCTTGTTGGTTGAGTTGTTGAATGCCTAGAGTTTTTTGTGTTTCCGGTTTGTTTCTTGAGTCAAATGTATTTTGTGTTAAGGGTACTAATGAACCTAAGTGTTTGGGGAATGAACCATAGAAGTTTAGAGGGTTTAGAGATAAATAACAAAGGAGAAAAGTGAGATATTTTCTGGGCAACGGCAGGGGCATCACGCCTGCTAGAACGCTCCAAAAGTTCTTCTAAACTTTGGCCTGTGGCACATCCCGCCAAATAGAGCATCACAGAAGGTGATCTAAACTATAAGGGTTGGCGCCCCGCGCCTCTCATTTAGAGCGCCAGGGACACCAGTTCTCACTATTCTCCGACCACCTTTTCGTACTAATTCCTAAGTGATGTACTTACAATTCCTAACTGATATTAACACTCTAAGGTATCATGAAATCATCACTAAACATGAGATGATGAACGTTGAATCCATAATCCAATTCAAGGAAATTTAAGATCAAAGTCAAAGAAGCTAAGATTTAAGTCTAAAAGTTAAGAAGTTAGTCAAAGCAAAGTTTCTTAAAGTTTCAAGAGGTTTTATTAAATGTTTTAACTTCTTTTTAAGACTCAAATTTCAAGATAAGTAAAGATTAAAGAGTTGAGTTGATTTCTCAAAAGTTATAAGGGAACTAAGTATTCCCTAAGAGTTGATTTAAGACTCAAGTTTCAAGCTACGTAAAGAGTAAAGAGTTTAGTTCATTTCTCAAAATCTATATGGGAACTTAGTATTCCCTAAGAGTTTATAAATGTTTTCACATTTAAGATAAGAGGAAACTAAGATTTCCAAAAGAGTTTTGATAAATAAAAGGGGACATTGATTCTAAGAGAGCTTTTAAAAGCTAAGTGTTGAGCAATTATCTCAACCCAAAGAAGGATGTTTTTTTAAGAACATACGAGCTAAAGTATATTTTGGGAGTAGTATATAGCACCGATGTGGGGATGCGAGTTCATATTTACTCAAGTCTAAATGAAAACCATGTCGCCATCATGAGTGTTGGGTTATACTTTTTAGATGATCACGTAAGTCAAGCTAGTGGATCCACTAAGTTGAGCAGTTCTATTTGAAAACAAAGTATGAGAGAGTTCTGGCAGCGTGGGCAAGATGTTGTATCACCACTTAGGCTCATAGTTGTGGTTGTCGGTTAGAGATCTGCCACAAAAACTATATTACTTCATATATAAGTAAAGTTGAGTTTGTTATTGCATTTTCTTTGACAAAGTAAGTGTTTTTTCATTGTTTTATAAGGTTTTATGCATATTACATGTGTTTAATTGCTTTATATTAAGTCAAGTTATTCATGAGTTGAGAAGAGCCAAGGTAAGTCTTCTTTTTTACTCTTTTTGAAACTTAAGTTGTTGTTAGCTTTTCAACTCGCGTACTTGAACCTTAAATGCACTGATGCCAGTTTGCCTACACCGTATCATGATGCAGACGCAAGTAACCAGGATTAGCTTCATCTAGCGCCTCATTGATCTAGCTCAGCAGTCAGAGTTAGTGGTGAGCCTCCTTGCTTTCTAGAGGACACATTTACTTGCTTTTCAATCATTATTTTATAGGATGTTGTGGGGTCAACATCCATCTTAGTATTATAGAGGCTTTATAGACGTTCACACATTTTAGTTTTGAGTCTCTCATTATTTGTATTGCAGATATTCTATTATGAGACATAAATACCATTTTGGCAAACTAATTTTCTTTAAGTTATTGAATGAGACTATGTCATTGAGTTAAGTCTTCTTCCGAATAAATTAATCCAAGCCAAGGGTCCGCTCAAAGACAAAAATGGTCATTCAGTGCCGGTAACATCCAAAGTGTAGGCTCGGGGTGTGATAAGTTTGGTATCAGCACCCAAAGTTCAAGAGTTCTCGGGATTCTCTGAAGCCATGTACATAGAGTCCTAGTTATCTGTGTGAAGCGCGCCACATCTATAATTAGGAGGCTGCAATATTTAGGAATTACTAACTCTTTCATATTTCTTTTCGTGCGTAGAGTTTATTTCTAAAAGCTTCTCTGTAATTCGTGCTTGCGCGTGTTTCAGATTACCATGCCACCATGATGAGTAGGAACAAGTCATACATTTAGGAGGGTTGTAGATGAATCAGAGTTGCCCCATGCACCTGAAGTGCAACCTCAGGGGAAGTTACCAACGCGGAGTTCCATGAGTGTAACATTTCAAAATTCAAGACGTGTTGTAAAGCCTAACCTAGATGTCATGAAGTCTAAGTACTGTTTCTAAGTCCATTTTTATGAATAAATGTCATCTGGTAAGTTAGAAAATTAAACGTCCAAGAACGGCCCTGACATCCAAAAGTTGGTTCAAAGAGGTGCTAGTGTGTCCTAGCTTGTTTGACTAGTTTTAAGAGTTGGAATTATACGAAACTTGGTTAAGATATGTGTAACATGTTTTAAAGGTGTTTTGTATTCGAAACATCAAGGTAGGACTCCACAAGGACCAACCAAGGGCCCTTGAGGAGGACCCTTGAAATTTAGGGACAACACTGCCTGGCAGTGTGTAGTCGACGACCAAGAGGACGGTCCGTATGTGGATTGACGGGGAGTCTATGCCACCGTCGTCCCACACTTAGAAAAAATTGAGAAAGCCTCCGTCTGTACAAGTCTCTGACCAAGCTTACGATTGTGCAGCACGGAGGCAAGCCTATCCGTCGATGGACCAATGATCCGTCGATCGTGGTCTCGTCGATGGGGTCTGCAATTTCATGCACGTTTTAAATTAGGCTAAATTAATTAGTTTTACGTTTAGGAGGTTAATTAAGGGATTAAGGGGGGTCTAAATAAGTTAGTTAGTCACCCTATAAAGTCCCTAACCTCATTTAATCTAAACACAACCCCAAAATAAATCACTCTACCTTCTCTCTTCTTTCTCTCTCTATTGGAAGAATCCATTGAAGCTAAGTATAGGAGGTGTATTGGGGGCTGGAGAAGGGTGTATTTATCATCAAATTCTCACCAAAACGTTAAGGTATGTGATCTCTTCACCTTTGAGACTTCTTTCCTCAAAGGGTTTCTTCAAAAGTTTTTCAAAAGTTGAGTTTTCATATAGGTTTCATCCAATTACGAAATTGATGCTATGAATTGAGTTGTTTGTACTTTCTTTAGGATATAATGAGTAGATTATCATGTATTGTAACTTGATTAGGATGAATTGAGATGGTTTGGTCTACATTGTAGATTGTGATCCTTAACCCTTAACCCTAGGTTTGATCATGATATGAATTATGTTGGGTTTGATTCAATTGACTTTATTATTGGTTAAATCATCCTTAATTTTTGTTATTACACTGATTATAAAAATATTGTGATGAATTGTAGTTTCTCATGTTGGTTCTTGAGTATTGATCTAGGTTAAGAAGATAGACTTAGATATCATGTTTTCAAGCTTTGATTTAGCATTGAATTATGGTATAGTGACTCTTCTAACTTCATTATCATGTTGGTTATTGCATTTTATTAGTGTGATGACCCAAATTGGGTTGAGTTGTGGGTTGATGATAAGGCCCTTATGATGAACTATGAAGGAGAGTTGGTAATTCTTGATTCTCCTATTTCTTACTTCAATTGTGGTTAATTGTGAACAAGTCATGATGTTGTGTTGGAGTATACCTTGTCTAGGATGATAGGATGGTATAATGATCGAATTGAAATGTCTTATGCTTTGGTTGTGAGGTTGCTTAGGGTGTACATGTTAGAAGGATGGTGATGTGTATCAATGTGCCCTACTATGATGTGATATGCAAAGTTTTAACCTCACTATTGTGAATTGTGATGAAAGGACTATTACTCATGCAATTTTTATTGACCTATGATGATGAATATACAAGGGCTAGACCCTATGACCTAAACTAAGTTTTGATGTTTAATAAAGCTTAAAGACATTTCAATAAAGGGACTTAGCTTATCACCGAGTGAACTTGACAATGGAAGGTGATAGCTTTCCATAGAGGACGTGTTACCCTATAGTTCTACATTAGATGTTGACTCCTCTTTTGAGGGATACTCATCTAATGATTCCTATGAGGTGAGGCCCCATTTACCAAAAGGTATGTAGAGGGAATACCTATATCTTAGTTTCTTAAACATGTTGCCACCATAGGATACTAGCTAGTGGATCCACCTAGGAAGCTATGTTTATATTAGGTTTTACCTTGGCCGGTAAACCACCTTCCATCGGTGTAAGGTTTCATGACACTGGATTCCACATTAGCTCATGTGGTCTATGTCGGTTAAAGCAAGTGTTCCCTAAACCAAAATGAATGTATGAAGTATAAACTAATCGAAGTGACTTGAGGGGTTTGACTTTAGCCTAGGTAGAGGTATGGGACTCTACCTATGCCTTGCACTAGTTTGCCTTGATAGGAGCTTTGAGAAGTTAATATTATGTATGTAAATGATGATATAATGTAATTGATTTTAAATGTTTAATAAGATGCCTGTGAATACGGAATTGGTTATTATTGTTAAAGAAGAAGTATCATATGTGATTGAAGGCTATGCTATGTGAAGTGAATTACTAATTATAATTCTTTAGAAGGTTACTTGATTAAGTTGGGTTATGGGGCTTTGCTTGGTCATTGCACTTGTGACTTTATAAGGATTGTGATTGGTTGTTTTGCTTTGCTATCTGCATGATTTACTCTTATTCATGCTTGTGATGTTATTACTTGATGATAGAGTTTTATTAGATTATGGGTTTAAGTATGTTGATATGCATATGAGATAATTAACTTGTTTAGTATGTTTACAAGATTGGTTTAAGTTGCTGATTTTTGTATAAGTGCTTAAGAGGTAAATGACATGATTGCATTAGATGTCTCTTTTTAGCATGCTTTGATGATGTATGTGCATAAAGTCTCATACTTAGTAGATGTGGCGTACTAACCCCATTTTTCTCCCTTTTTCCCAAACATTTTAGGTTTCGGTCATTGAAGTTTGAGTTGAGGTGATTGGAAAGATGACTTGGATATTCTTATCATCCAAGTGGTAGGTCCTCATTTTCCTGAGGATGATGCCGATATTCTCCCTACGGATTTAGTTAGCTATTATGACTTTCACATTGACTCTATCTTTCATTTGAGACAAAGTTGTATAAAGCCTATATGTGGCTTACTTTTATTGTTGTAGGGCTATGACCATGTTGAGATTGTCCTTATTAGATGGTTTATGAGATGAGATGGATTTTATGACTCTAATTATCTTATATATATGTATGAAATAAAAATAGAAGACTAAGTAATCTTCTTATACGAACGAGTCTATGTATACTCAATATTAATATTATTTCATGTATGTAGAGGTCTATAAACCTCCGATTAGATATAGTTAAAAAGTTTTTAATTCTTCCGTATTTTTAATCGATGAATGCAATGATGTAAGACTAAGAGGCTAGTCATAGTCCTCAAAGACGACGATGACAGTTACGTCTAGGGGGTAAACCGGGATGCGAAAATGGGGCTATCAGGATGTTAAGACAAGTGGTAACAAATCAAGTTGGACAACAAAGGGAATCTAGGTAAGAAGAGACTGACAGTTCGAGGATTTATGAATTCTCCCAATTTCACCAGTTCGAGCACTATTGAGGATCTGGAGAATTTAGTTAACGAGCTAAAGAATGTTTTTGATGTGATTCATGTAATTAATTCTAAAAGAGTTGAGCTAGCTACATATTAATTGAAAAATGTGGCTAGGACTTGGTTTGATCCGTGGAAGGAGGGTAGAGATGAGGATGCACTACATCCGAGTTAGGCTTGTTTTTAATAGCCTTTCTTAGGGCATTTCTTTCCCTGAAAATATTAAGAGCCTAAGGTACGAGAGTTTCTTACATTGAGACACGACTCTTTGAGTTTGCATGAGTATGGGATGAAGTTCACCCAACTGTCCCGCTATGCTCCTAAAATTATTAAGGATATGAGGAGCAAAATGAGCTTATTTTTTGTTGGATTGGTCGTGCATCAAGAAAAAGAGGCAGGTCTGCGATGCTGATAGGCAACATGGACATATCCATGTTGATGGTTTATGTGTAGAAGGTCAAAGAGGAGAAGCTGAGTGATAGAAAACAGTATAGAAGCAAGAAATCTAAGACGGGGAAGAATTTTGGGCAGCAGAAATGTGGTCGAATCGGTTACAATTTTAGGAACAAAAAGGGCCTGCACCATCATCTGCTAGTGCGCTTGCACCCAGAAACAAAGGTAAGAATCGTGGCAAGAATTTGCAGAACTTCAGAGCTACACCATAAGATTCTCATGGAAGTGTGGCATAGGGAGGTAGTTGGGATCCTACATGTGCTAAATGTAGTAGAAACCACCTAGGTAAATGTCGTGATGGCTAGATAGGTTGATTTAAGTGTGGACAAGTCAATTCATGACGGAGTGCCTTAAGAATAGGAAGGGTAGTGGAAATCCGGGCAACAGAGCCCAACATTCATTAGTTGCTCCACCAGAAAAGGCTTTACCTAGAGGATCTACTTCTGGTACTAACAAAGGGGCAACCCGCCTCTATGCAATCACTAGCCTCCATGAGAAAGGCGAATCTCCAGATGTTGTCATTGGTATGATCAAAGTCTTTACTTTTGATGTATATGCTTTGCTAGATTCAGGAGCAAGTTTGTCTTTTGTAACACCTTATGTTGTAAATAAGTTTTACATCCTTCCTGAGGAACTTTGTGAACCCTTTTGTGTTTTTACACCTGTTAGGGAGTCTGTTGTAGCTAAAATAGTCTATCATGATTGCCCTGTATCCATGAATCACAAGAACGCCATGGCTGACCTAGTAAAGTTAGACCTGGTAGATTTTGATGTCATTCAAGGTATGGACTGACTTCATTCCTATAATGGATCAATAGATGGTAGAGCTCGAGTTCTGAAGTTTCAGATTTCTAATGAGCCAGTTATAGAGTTGAGCAGTAGTTCAGCAGTGCCTAAGGGTCATTTCATTTCTTACTTTAAGGCGAGAAAGTTTGTTTCAAAGGGATGTATCTATCACTTAGTCCAAGTTAATGACTCAAGTGCTGAGGTTCCTTCCCTTCAGTCAGTTTCTATAGTAAACGAGATTCCAAGGGTCTTTCCTAATGATCTACCCGGAGGCCATCCTGAGAGAAATAGACTTCGGCATAAACATCATTCTAAATACTCATCCTATATGTATTCCTCCATATAGAATGGCACCAGTAGAGTCAAAACAGTTGAAAGAAGAGTTAGATAAGTGTTTTGTTAGACCAAGTACTCACCTTGGGGTGCTCTTGTCTTGTTTGTAAGAAAGAAAGATGGTTCCCTTAGTATGTGTATAGAATACCGTCGGTTGAATAAGGTTACCATCAAGAATAACTATCCTCGTCCATGGATAGATGATCTTTTCGATAAACTTCAGGGTACCACATGTTTTTCGAAAATAGACCTCAGATCTGGCTTCCATCAGTTGAAAGTTAGGGAATGTGATATTCCGAGGACAACTTTTAGAACCAGATATGAGCATAATTTTGTCATGTCTTTCGGGTTGACCAATGCGCGAGCAACATTCATGGACCTTATGAACAGAGTGTTCAAGCCTTATTATATGTTTGTTATCGTCTTTATTGATGACTTACTAAACTATTAAAGGAATGAGAAAGATCATGCTAGTCACCTTTTGATAGTCCTTTAGACATTGAAAGTTAAAGAGTTATATGCCAAGTTCTCCAAGTGTGACTTTTCACTTAAGTCTGTGTCATTCATGGCCACATAGTTTCTAGTGCTGGGATTAGAGTTGATACCAAAAAGATAGAGGCAGTTTAGAGTTGGACTAGACCCACGTCTCCAACTAGTCTAAGGAGTTTCTTGGGTTTGAATGGCTGCAATAAAAGGTTTGTTGAGGGTTTTTTGTCTATCTCATCTCCATTGACCAAGTTGACTCAGAAAACGTTTAATTTTCAATGAGAAAATCTTTGAGGAATTGAAAAAGAGGTTTACTACTACCCTAATATTGACCTTACCAGAAGGAACTCAAGGTTTTTGTAACACTCTACGAGTCTAAGACGTAATGTAGAGTCTAACATGAGTTTCTAAGGGTTAGGACATTGTTTTAAGGTAAAAAATAATGAATATAAGTCATTTAGGAAGTTTTAGAATCAAAACGTAAAAGAACGTCCATGATGTTCGAAAAGTAGTTGAAGAGGTGCTAGTGTGCCTTAGCTTATTTGACTAGGTTTTGGGAGTCGGAATATGATGGAATTTGGTAGTAAGGTGTCTAATACGTGTTAAAGTTGGTTTATAGTCAAAACTTCTGGGTATGACCCCCCAAGGACCAACCAAGGTTCCTTGAGGAGGACTCTTGAATTTTTGGCTAAAAGCTGTCAAATGAGCAGTGTCCATCAACGATGCCCAACGACGGGCGTGGTCCAATTGACGGAGTATCGATGGACACCATTGTTGGACACTTAGAAAGTTTGGCAGGGTCCATATTGGAAGGTCTCTGTCGCAAATGATGATTCCACAGGACGGCCATGAAACGTGCCCGTCGTTTGTCCTAGGACCCGTAGGTCGGGGGTTCGTAGGTCAGGGCCACTATTTGCTGTCAAGTTTTTAGTGGTTTCACTTAATAAGTTAGTTTAGTTAGGAGGTTAATTTTTAATTAGGGTTGGTTAATTAGGTTAGTGAATTAACTATATAACCTACCCTAAGTCTAAAATCCAACATAACTCCCACAATTGCTCTTCCTTCTCTCTACTTTCTCTCTGTCAAAGAAACTCCATAGAAGACCAAGGTCAAGAGGGTTCTAGATCTGCAAAGATCATATTTTCTCCTTTAATCTTCATCAATTTACAAGGTATGGGAACCTTTAACCTTTGGGATTCTTTTCCCCAAGGGGTTCTTCCAAAATTGATTTCAAAAAGTTGAGTTTCATATGGGTTTCATTCCAATATGAAATCGATTTGATGAATTGCTTTGTTTATGTTTCCTTTTGGTTATTATGAGTAGATTAACATTTATTATGATTCAATTATACTATTTCATGATTAATTGACCTAGTTTGTGGAAGATGACATTTTCCCCTTAAACCTATGTTGTGATCTTGAATTGAATTATCTAGTATTGATACAATTGGCTTGGTTAATGTGTGAATTACTATTATATGTTGTTATTATGCCAATTGATGAGTGAATTGGGATTGGTTGATAGTAATACATGATGATGTCTTTGGAAGAGGAAGAGGTAAGACTTTGTGATCTTCGAACCTTAACTCTATTGTGATGACTTATACCTAATGATGGTGATTCAATTGAAGTATATGTGTTGTGATTGGATTTATTAGGATGGTATAATGTTGGTATTGAAATGTCTTATCTTATGAATTGTGAGATTATGTTAAGGTTGTAATGATATAAGGATGATGTTGATTCATTTGTTTGCATATTACTACGATATGATATATGGAATTGATCTCACTATCAGGGATGCATTGAAAGGTGATTATCATACATATCCTAATGAGATTATTATGATAATATACTAGGATAAGTCTTTTACGATGTAACCTAAGTTATGATTATTAGTGAAAGATTTTTCAAAAAGGAACTCTAGCTTAGCACCGAGTGAACTAGATGTGAGGGGTGACACCTTCCCAATAGGGATGGTAGGGTTCACCATTGTACTCAAAGATATTGGTGATGTACATAAAGAGGGTCCCAACTATATCTACTAGTTCTTGAACTATGTTGCCTCCATAGGAATACTAGTTAGTGGATCCACCTAGATGCTATGTTCATGTTTGGTTCTACTTTGGCCGGTATACCACCTTCCATCAGTGTAAGGTTAAACAACACCGGATTCCACACTTAGCTCTTGTGGTCTATGTTGGTTAAGTCAAGTGTTCCCAAAAGTAAAATGAAGTAATGAAGTAAAAACACTAACTAGGGTGACTTAAAATGTTTGACTTAGCATAGGTAGGGGTATGGGACTCTACCTATGCCTTGCACTAGTTTGCCTTGAGGGAAACCTTAGGAGGTTGTTCTTGTGTTCTATAATGTATATGTTATGTATGTGTTGACTCTACATGTTTGATGATCCTATATGATGTTAGTTTCACTTATGAACATGATGTTGGTCTATATTGATAAATATAGAGATGACTACTATTGATACTATGTTATGTTGAGTTAAGTATTACTTATGATACTTTGTTCGGTTTACTTGATTGAGTAAGGTTACGGGGCTTTACTTGGTTATTGCACTTGTAGGCTAAATGGTGGGTTATGGGTAAGGGTCTTGATTATGGTGTGATGTTATGAATATATATGTTGACTTGACTGTACTTGATGATGTTGGTCTTGTGTTGTATATGGTCTCGATTTAAGAGTTATGTGTTTATTGACTTATATGGATTCTTGGATGTGCATAAGGCTTTTCAAAAGTAAATTAGCATGCTTTGAAGTAAATGTCCCTTTTTGGCATGATTTCTATGTTATGTGTGCATAAGTGCCTATACTTAGTACAAGTGATGTGCTAAACCCATATATCCCTTTGTCCCAAACAATTTTGGTTTCGGTCATTGAATGGTCCGTGACGACTATTGCCGAAAGACTTGGAATCTCATTCTCCGAGTTTGGTAGGTCCTCACCTTCTGAGGACAATGCCACTATCAAGTTATTGATGTTGTTCTAGTTATAATACTTCTAGTTCTTTCCTTTTCATTTGAAGATGATTGATGTGTAGCCTATATGAGGCTCTTTGTTGAATTGAAGTACGGGTTAAAACCAATTGTTGAATTCGTTATAGATGGTTTTTAATATGAGACATATTATATATTTCTTATGAGATTATGTTCCTATACTATGTATGTGAAATATTTAGTAGAAGACTATGTAATCTTCTTATACGAAAGGTCTATGTATACTCGATAAATATATATTATGTGTAAGTAAGACTTCTAAGTAAACCTCAATGTAGAAGTAATCAAAAGTTTTAAATTTTCAGCATTTTTAACTTGTAAGTGTAATAATGAATGCTAATAAGATAGTCTTAGTCCTCTTGATGAATCCAATTACGTCTAGGGGGTGCTCCCCGAATGTGACACTATGAGTTTTTTGTAATGTCTTTCGATCTCAATAATGCTCCGGCGGTGTTTATGGACCTAATGAATAGGGTGTTTCGATGTTACCTAGATTCATTTGTCATTGCCTTCCTTGATGACATCTTGGTATATTCGAAAAATGAGGGTGAACACATGGAACATTTGAGAGTGGTTTTGCAAGTGCTTAAGGAACATCAAATATTTTCCAAGTATAGCAACTGTGAGCTTTGGTTGAGGTCAGTACCGTTTCTTGGTCATATCATCTCTAGTGAGGGTATAGAGGTGTTACGACCCGCAAGTACCGCCTAGAAGTTAGGGAGCACCCTTGGATTGAAACAAGGCATGCTCGACCTTTCAAAGCTCTTACACAAGCCTCTTAGCTATCATTCATTACATAAGACATGAAAAGTAGTGCGGAAATTTAAACTTTTCATGATACATAATAATAAATAAACTTCTTTATAAATACTAAGGATAATCTCATCGTCACAAGCCAACTTAAGACACGACATAAATATCTTAGGGACACGGCCCTTTACATTGAAAGAGAATACATAATAAGTCTTAACAAGTCTTAAAAGAAGAAACTAAAGAAACATAGACTATGCCCTCGAATATATGAGGACATACTTAATCTTGAGAGAGTCAATTCCCAAGCTTGACTTGTAATCTTCAACGCGCATCCAACCTATACTTACAAAGTATAGAAAAATATGGGGTTAGTAGAAACATTGTACTAAGTATGGCATTATGCAAAATCATGCAAAAAGGGACAATTTAGTTGAAACTTACAAGTCATGCTAAATTGATAATAATCCTTCACAAATTAAGTCACAAGACATCATTGAAAACCATCATTTAGCACATAGGGCAAAACATCCATTTTTCTCAATATAAAAGCAAACTTAGAGTGAACCCAAAATTACACATGAACTACTCCTATCCTAAGTTGTCGAAAGGCTCCCCTATGTAAGACATAAGGATATCACCCATACAACCTCCTCAATACCTACTCAAGAGATCCTTAAGACTACTAGGGGTAGGCTTACTTCATTAAGATCTTGTTGTTGCATCGAAAGAGATAAATGTTGACTAATCTGGCTAACATTGAACTTGGTAAAATGAAATGGTTGAATAATTGAAAAATGAGATTATTCAGGAATACACATTGAATGCTGAGATTACGCATTGAATTTCTGGTAGTAGATCCATAATCAAAAAAGTCTTGACAGGGCGGTGCTCTGACCGATTGAACTACAATCCCAGGAAAATTAGGTGTACAGCCTAAAATCAATTTAGATTCGAACCATTTAGTTTCGCTGTGTTGTAAGAGAGAGACGAATGATATACTTTATTATTATTATTAGATAATTATATATAATTATTATGAAAAAAAATGTAGTAGATCATTTACAAATAAACACTCCATACTAACGACACTAGAGAAACACACTTGCATTCAAGAACTTCACATAAGTACTTCTCTCAAGTTGACTTACAAGTCACACAAAGTGCAATGTGAGAGTAGCATCTCATACTACTAGCCCCACTATGTGCTCCTTGAGGATTCCATGATATTAGATACACTACATTCATGGTTCATAAGTTTAATCATACAAGAATAACTTTAACATGCTATCTTAACATTAGACATAAAGTCACATTACTTTCATTTACATCACATTATGACCCGTTCAAACATTTCATATAAGGACACACCAAGACTCCCTCCAAATGACTACTTGTGCAATGGATAGGTAATGTCCCATTCCACCACCTACCCTAAGTAGTACATCCTTAAGAAGACTTAGTTCATTTGCATACATTTGTGGGGTCTAGCTTTAAACAACATCGACCACGAGAGCTTGACATGGAATCCCGGTACTACCATTTCGGATGAGGGATTCCTACTTGCCTAAGGTAGGGTCATATTCTTTAGCATTTACATGGGTTATACAATAGCTACACCTACACGGGCACATATTTAAGGTATAAGGAGATTGCTACAATGTAACTAACTCTCTACTAACGAGGACCGCCCATCTCAAGAGGTACATTGGATACCACATCTCTACTCACAAAGTGTACCCACCCCTTCTTTAAATCCTCTCGGTGCTAAGCATAACTGTAACAACCCTAAAAAAAAAAAAGCTAAATGTTTAAGGTGTCAAGAATGCTTGCGATTAGACCAAGGTTCATACAGATTGATACGCGTAGAACCAGACCTCAGAACCCTTACTAAGACCAAGCCAACTAACTTGGGGAATTAGTTGAACTTGGAAAGGTTGTAACCAACCAAGTAAGGCTCTCGAAAATGAAGATTTAATCGAAGGAGTCTTTACCGGACTTAAAAAGAAGAAATTTTAAGTTTTGAGGGTCTAAGGGTAAAATGGTCTTTTACCAGGCTAGGGGTAATATCGTAATTACCCTAAATATATAATTAATTAATTATTTAATAAAGTGGAGGGGCAATTAGGGGAGAGAGAGCCGAAATTGATCTCTTGAAATGAAGTCTTGCTCCACCCGGGTTTGAACCTAGGTGGGAGCAAGGATTTAATATGATTTTTTTATTATTGGTGAATTAATTTAATAAATTTAGAATTAATGGCTGATGTAAAAAGGAAAATCAGATTTTATTATTATTTATTATTTATTTACTTATTAATTAATATTTTTTTAAATTGACTAAGTCTTGCCAACTATCCTAGTTTTAAGATGCACTATCTCACACTATCTCTCTCCCTCAAGCCTAAATCTCTCTCTCTCTCATCCAAATTATATTTATTGGCTGCAAAAACAGAAGATAAAAACATTAGAAAGCAATCAAAAGTTCTCTAAACTCAAAGAACTTACAAAAAAAATATACAAGCAAGCAAGCTAACTTAAGAAACGAAAACTTTGCATTATCTTCTCGACGGGTTTGTGTTGAAGGTTTAGGGGAGGAGTTTGGCAGCACTTGTAAGGTGTGGAAAGCTACAACAAGGTATGGGTTTTCTCTCTTGGAATCCTTTCTCCAAGAGGAATTTCTTTCTACAAAAGTCGACATATGAAACTAGGGCTGTCCCCTTGAATGTTGAACTCCTTGTCCCTAGTCTCCTTCCGATTTCAATCTAAATTAGTTTAGAAATCATGTTGTTGGTATGGTTGCTGGTAGCTAAGTGTGAAATATGATGTTCCTTGTGATTTTATGATTGGAAATAGCAAGCATGTTCAATGATGTCAACCGAAAATGATGTGGTGCAATGCGTAAAATGTTTGTTGTTGTTCTCCGTTTTGAAGTCTTAAAATGGGTTGTTTGATGATTGGAATTATTGTGCATAAGGTGTGTAAATTGTGATGTTAAATGAAGTGTAAGGTGTCTGATCATAAGTGAAAAAAATCTAAGCTAAAACAACAATGAATCTACACCTAAGAATGTGTTAAACGAATCATGAAAGTACCTCAAAACGAACGTATGAATGTTGTTAAATAAAGGATAGAAAATTTAATAAAATTTCCAGCACTTGGTGATCAAATTTTCGGCCAGAATACTTAAGGTTGAGAGGTTTAAAAATATATTTAAAATATGTGAGGTCAGTGGGGATTGAACCCAAGACCTCACTACATGAAAGCTGGAAAAAAAAGAAGAGAGGTGTGGGATTCGAACCCAGAACCTCTCGATCAAACAAGAGAGTAAGAGGGGAATTTTAAATTAATAAAAATAATGGGAGGAGTGGGATTCGAACCCACCACCTCTTGGATGAAGAAGGAGACAAAGAGAGAAATTAAAAAGAAAATAAAGTGAGGTTGTGGGGGCTCGATCCCACAACCTCACTGCCAACACTTAAGTAGTTAACTTTTAAATGAAAATGAAAATAAGGAGGCTGTGGGGGTTCGAACCCAGAACCTCTAAGTCCCAAGCGAAATAAAGAAAAAATAAATAAAGAGAGGGTTTGGGGGTTTGATCCCACAACCTCCTGGTTAAGCCGAAATGGACAAGGAAAATAAATGGTAAAATAAGAGGGGGCTGTGGGGGTTCGAACCCACAACCCCTTGGCCAAAGGAGAGAAGTTCTAGAGAAAAGGAACTAAAAAGAAATGTTGATGTTGGGGTTCGACCTAGGGTCCCAATATCATGAAGACAAAACATAAAGTCAAGGAAAAATGTAAGTATTGTCCAAGGGATTCGAACTTGGGTTCCCTTGCCCAAATTTCCGTATTGATACATAAATCATACGTGAATTAAATGTTCAAGAATAATGCCACCTACTTAGATCGAAATCGATATCTTGGCATATATACAAGATACATAAGTCTTGTACTACATAATCTTAGGAAGATGTGAGTCACTTAACAAACTATGAATGAAGCCTCATGGCTTGTATGTATAGACCCATAAGTCTAGCATACGCTTAAATTTAAGTGAACCTAAGATGTATGTAATGAAACGAAGAAACCCTATAAGGGTTAAGTAAGAATGTGTAATACGCAAATAGCCAAGTACATGGCATATAATGAAATGAACTTTCACGTAAAATGGGGTGAGTAGTTATGAAGAGCAATTGTGCTAATGTTAATGAATGTGGTGACAATATGATATGAGGCTAATGTAAAAGATGAGAACAATCTCAAATGAGCCTAAGTAATTGTTACCAAAACGTACTCACCTATGAGAGTGTAAAGTTAATGAAGAGACCAGTCTGTATGAACACTCTAATAAAAGTATTGAGATTAACACACTTAATACTAATGATGAGATGAGAAATCATCTATTGAGCTATGATGTCCTCATACTAGAAGCCAGCTTCCATGAAGTATGAGTTGAATGTAATGGAACTTTATACTGAGCACCGATAGATTATCTATGAGCGGTGATGCCTTCTTTTGGAAGGGCGGAGGTTCACGTAACTCTGATGAGATGAGACTGTCCGGATTGCCGGGTATGGTTCTCCTTATATCTCTTGGTCTTCGAACCTATACTGCCAATATAGGGATCTGGCGGGGTTTAATTCCCATGTACGCTAGCATGTTTTGGGTCACCTTGTCCGGTGATTCCACCTCTTTTCGGTGTGGGGGAGACACTGGATTTCGTGATGCTCACATGATCTATGTCAGTTAAAGTTAAAATTCCCAATGAATGAATGAGGCCAGCCTCAAATGAAGCACATAATGAAATGAATAATACCAAAGGTGTTAGAATAGGATAATCAAAAGGTGAGTTAGATTCAAGTAATGACATTAGGTCATTCTTGGTCATTGCACAACGAACCTAATGAAAGTCTTAAACTACATCCTAGGTATAGCTGGTGTTTACACTTACCTACGAACGAAATGAAATGATGTACGTATGAATGAACGAAGCAGACTCTGTGTTTGCTAATGAAGACTCTCTAGTTGAGGTCCCATCTGTTGACCCCTCATTTCTAGGATGTCTTAATGTTAAGTCCATGACTCCGAGGTCTCATGGCATATGAATGAATGATATTAAAGGAGTTATGTGCTACATACAAAGTGTGTTGTAAGCTATATGATAGGTGCTACGTGTAAATGTTATGTGTTGTTTGCAAATGTGAAAAGTATGATGATGTATGTTATTCTCATGGCATAAGCTTCCTATTCCAAATTTGGAAAGCTCATTGACTTTCCTAATCCAAATTTGGGAACCTCCTAATCTCAATTTGGAAAGTCCACTGACTTGACTTCCAAAAATTATGTCGTTCGGAAAGAGCTATTCTTTCTCATGCATGTCCTTGGTGTGTGCTTGCATATACCCATACATAGTACAAGTGTGTACTAACCCTATACATCTATACTATTTTAGGTGCAGGCACAGGTAGGCGATAGAGTTACAGGATCATTGTTGCAGCTATCCGGATGTCAGCATTCATCCGAAGTTTGGTAGGTCCTCATGCTTTCGAGGATGCTACTGTTTTACATTCCAGCTTAGTTTTAGAGTTGAGCTAGTGGAGCATGTTCCACTAGCGTTTCTTTCCTGTTTTGATTCAGATTTTGTATTGGACCGTTTTGGCAATTATACAATTAAGATTTATTGAACTATTCCTTTCATTTGATTATCTCTTAATGTTAGATGGTTGATGGTGAACAAATTACGAATGTATTAGAAATGTTTAGTAAGCAATATTTAAAAACAAAAGGTTTTCAAATTTTCCGCTAAAATTAACCTATGTAAAGTAAGAATGACGTAAGTAGGCTTATTTGCGACCTCTGAGAGGTCAACGACGCCGGTCTCGTCTGGGGTCTAGATTCCAGTCGTGACAATAACTCCCACACAGAGTCCTAAACATTCATTGACTATAGGTTAGGAGACAATTATTGAACACTCCATCTCAACTCACGAAGGGTATCGAACCTCCAACCTATCTTGGAAAGCTCATTGGGAATAGTGAGGTTGCTACTAAAAACTTCATATCTACTCACGAAGAGTTTTCACCCAAAAATCCCCCTTTTTCATACTTAGCAATAGTAGGTATGGTCTTGCTCCTCCTCTTGGATGATGCACTTGCTTGTTAACACGTATGGCTCAGCGAACACAGCTTTGGAAGATGGCGGCGCGACTCGTAGAGTGTTGATCTGCTCATCCAGGGTTACATCCAGACACATCAAACAGGTCCTTGCATCGGTCAGCTCTTGTGACATCACAGCTAAAGCCCTCTGACTTTCTAACTCTCTAGACTAGTACTCTTGCTCCATTCATTGAAATTCCTGCTCCATTCGGTCCAATTCTTTCTCAAAATGATATGCGTGGGTCTGGAGCCTTATTTGTACGTCTTCAATTTATCGACCCACGCGTGGTGTTGGGTTCAATACGCCACGCAAATCATTCTGCAACCACGTCTTGTATTCATCAACATACCCAGCTTCATATCGGTTTTCAGCCATATCCCACTTCATGTTGACGCGTCCGGCCCATTCTTTGAGGATGATCTTGGCGAAAGGTATTTTAGTGCACCCGTTGTAATCGATGACGAAGGATCTAGTATGTCCTTGGACATGTGTGATTTGTGTTCTACTGAATTGCCGCATAACCCTAGCTGGGTTGTAGGGTCGCAATCCTCGGATGCCAGGAAGGACCAAAAAGGGAAGTTTGGCCCCCTACGCTGCTATATTCTCTGACATGAATTTAGGCAACATCCACTGTATGTCTGTTTCTCTTAGATCATAAAATACCCTCGCCCACGCATCCCTGGTGGTATGAATTGGTAACTTGCGGATGCTTAGATAAAATTCGTAATTATCAAGGGGACTTGTCTGGATCGGCTTGGCCAACTCTTGTAGCTGGGCGCCGTCCCTTTGGTAGAGATGTTCAGTCATCCACCACTGAAGCAAAATGTTGCAACCCTGGAAAAATGGGAACCCGTTCTTACACAAGCTCAGAGATCGATAGATGTCGGCCAGAATGATTGAGGCTAAGCTCAAGTGCTTCTTTTTCTCTTCTTCATCACCAATCCCTCTGAAGATGGCGTCTACTACCATCACAACCCGGGTATCAATCTTTTTTTCTTAATCCTGAGGGAACACCATCGTTCCTAAAAGGCATGCAGAGAATGCAATAGTCTGAGTTCGTCTCCAAGTACTTTGATCATGAAATTCTTTTGGAAATAATTTGAAATAGTTGTCGTGCCCCCATCATTCGAAAAATCTCATTAATGGTATATCTTGAACACCCAACCAGTCTTCATTTCCTAACAATAATATGTCTTTCAACTTCTTACTAGTCGGCTTATCCGGTAGAAGGATGTAATGATCTGGATATTTTTTCCTCTTACCATATTTTCCGATGGAGTCCAAATAGTCTTTTATCTCTTCTAGTGATGGTATTATTTCGACATCTCCAAATCGAAAAACCATCTTCTTGTCATCCCAGAACCGAGTGATAACCTCGATAAACATGGGCCAAACCTTGAAGTCCATTATCGAAGGTAAGTGTCCCAAGTGGATCGAGATTTCTCTCTTTTGACAGTCTTTGAGGTTGTCCCACCACACGCAGAGAATTTCTGGTGTCTTGGTGACCATATTGAAACTGAGAAACTGACTCGACATCTACAAAAACATACAACTAGTTAGTTATCACCCCCCAAGATACAACATACAGTCATACACGCAAACATCCTTCAGATTAACACACAAATATGATCGTCCTATCGAGCCGTGGGTTCTTTGGACTCAGGGCGGTCTTACTAATGGGCCCAACACTTCTTGTTTGTTGGGTCATCTTAGGCCAATGCGCTACTTTTTGGGATTTGGTTTCTCTCTATCTTAGTTTGGCTAGGAGCGGATTTTATTTATAGTGGAAAGGGTAACCCAAGCGGACTACTTAGGCTGGGACAGTTAACGACCGTTGACTATCAAGTAGCCAACTACAAATGTAAGGGTGCCCCGAGAAAGATTTGGTTAATGAACTACCGCGAACCCGCGTAATCGTTATTTAAGTGGTAAATAAAAATAATCATCGTTTGACGGAATTATGATATGCCATGAATGCAAAAGTTGAATAAGGCGATAAGTAAAAAGATAAACATTTAACTTCACATAGCGAAAACACGTTAGTTTTAAGGTTAGAATCCTCTAACTCCCTAACAGAGTCGCCATTTCTGTTTTAACAATTTTCGAAAAATAATTTTTTATAGGTTTTCGACTTTTTTAGAGTCGCCACTTAATTTTTAAAGAAAAATCAAGAAAACTGTATCTTTCAAAAGATTTAAACAGAAAAATCATTTTTGAAAACTTTAAAGGGGGGTTCGGGGATTCCTATTAACGTCTTAGGAAGGTTTGAAAGCACCTAAATGTCCGCTTACTTGCGGTTATACAACAAGTAAGTTAGTTTGGCTAAACTTTAAGTTTTGTTTTCAATTGAAAAATCACTTAGCATTCTTAAAAGGTGGAAAATCAATCTATTTATCTAAGATAGTTAGTTTATTTATAAAATTATTTTTTGTTTTAACTTCATTTAAAATTGATTGATTTTAATAACGAAATGGCGCCTTGAGTAGGTTTGAACCTTTTAACCCTAAAACTAATGTTAAACAACAGCGAACACATAAGCGATAGAGTAAAGAGAGAGAGAGAGAGAGAGTTGGGCCCAAACCGGTTTCTGTCCGCCTGGACCGGTATTTGGACCCATTCGTCTTGAACCTGTCCTAGACTACTTGGACAATTAATAACAAATATAGAAAAGAAATACAACAAGGGCTTTAGGCCCAAAATAAAAAAATACACATTTCGGAATAAATTTTGGACTCTTAGGCCCAAAAATCTTCTCGGCCTCTTGAATTCTCTGACTTGGTATCTACACGCCGTTTTCGAAAACCTATCCTTCAACTATGGCAGGCTGACTCGGTGGGAAAAAAGATTTAGAGCCTATAGGATTTTTTCGAAATGCGAAGGAGGAGGGGATCTAAGTTCGAATGGGACTTTTCCGGGGCAACGTTACTCGGACTGTATGAGCTTGAAACGACCAACTTCCGTCACGAATTTGAACCTCGAGGGGAACTCGGAGGATCCAATGCGAATGGAATAAAAATGTAATATGCCGATTAAAACTAAGACACCCTCTTCTCTAGGCGCCTTACTGTTTTTCTTAACTAGTCTTTTCTTGTGCACTATCAAAATTTCCCCTAAAAGAAGCTTTCAGACTCAAAGAAAAATTCCCAACACAAATTTTCAAGCTTTTCTCGCACCAACTCCAAACAAATTTTTACTGCTTTCCTTTCCTTCCTCTCTTAAAGTCTCTCCGAAACAAATTTCCTCCCCCCAAAAAAATGATCCCTTCTCATGAAGAGAAAAAGAGTTTATATAGAGGGAGATTTAGGGTTTTGAATTTGGGAGGGAAAAGGGTAAAATCGACAATCCCCCACCCATCCCCAAATTCAAAATCTTTCAAACTCCTTTACCAAAACGGGAAAAACCTCTTCTTTCTTAACTGATTTCCACTTTTTTCTAGAAAAGAAAAAGAACTGACAGCTAGAAATTTTGGGTGATCAGTCCAAATCATACCACTCCCAACGGGAAGGGGGAGGGACGTCCGATTTTGACTCTAGGATGAGAGAGACGCTGGGATTTTGCCACCTCGCCTTATTTTACTACTGCGAACCTGTCATGACCCGTATTCTAGAATCCGAATCGCAACCGGCATCATTGACCTCTCAGAGGTCGAAGACAAGCTTACTTACGTCGTCATTACATTCGTTAGGTTAATTTTAGCGGAAAATTTGAAACTTTTTTGTTTTGTTTGAAGTGTACATAGACGTCATAGTTATAACATGCATATGCGTATAAAGAAGTTCATTGCTCATATGTATCAACCATCTAATAAAGAATCATTCAATCTGGAAATAAATAGTCTTATAGCATAAGTAACAATTTTCAAAATGACACCATTACATAAGTCTGAACAAAATAGGAAAGAAATACTAGTGGAACATGCTCCACTAGCCTAAACCTATTGCTAATCTAGAAACATAATGGCAGGCATCCTCGAATGCATGAGAACCTACCAAGTTCGGATGAAAAGCTCTGATGTCTGAATACCTGCAATGAATGTCATCAATACCCTGCTGAACCTGCACCTAAAATAGTATAATGTATGGGATTAGTACACACTTGTACTAAGTATGGGTGTATGCAAGTACACACCAAGGACATGCATGATTAAGAAGAGCTCTCTCCTAACGATATGAATTATGGAAAGCCAAGTCAATTGGACTTGGCAAATCAGATTAGGAAAGTCATGCTAGGAGAGTAACATGCATTATCATTCTTTCCATATTGCACACAACGCATAACATATTTCATATAGCACATACATATATTACATATCATTCGTTCATATGCCGTGAGACCTTGGAATCACGGACTTAACATTACGACTTCCCAAAATGAGGGCTCAACATATGGGACCTCAACTAGGGAGCCTTCTTTAGCAAACACAGAGTCTGCTTCATTCATTCATACTTACTTCATTTTCATTCGTTCGAAGGCTGGTGTGAACACCAGCTATACGTAGGATGTTGTTTAAGACTCTCATCGAGTTCACTGTGCAATGACAAAGAATGACCTAGTGTCATTACTTGAGTCTAGTTCACCTCTTGATTATCCTATCCAAACACCTTTGGTATCATTCATTTCATTATCTTTCATACTTTGAGAAACTTCAACTTTAACTGACATAGATCATGTGAGCATCATGAAATCCGGTGTCTTCCCCATACCGAAAAGAGGTGGAGCCACTGGCCAAGGTGAAACCAAAACATCCCTAGCTCGCTTAGGTGGAAAACCACTGGCTAGTTTCCTATGTTGGCAGCATAGTTCAAAGACTAGGAGATTTAGGGAGACCCATACCCACCTTGGTGGACAGTCTCATCTCATGATAATTACGTGAACCTTCGCCCTTAGCAAAGGAAGGCATCACCACTGATAGCTAGCCTATCGGTGCTCCGTTTAAAGTTCGTATTTACATTCAACTCATACATCATCGAAGCTTGCTTCTAGCATGAGGTAGTCATAGCTCATTAGATGATTTATCATCTCTTCTTTACGGATTAAGTGTGAATTGTCCTTACACTTACATATAGAGGGTGATTGAGACTTGTCTCTTAATATTCAACACTCTTTTAGGTGAGTACTTTTTGGTGACCTTATATTGGCGTAGGTACAACTTGTCTCACTTGCACTAGCCTCATATTGTGGTGTCACCCTGTTCTTTCTTAACATCTTTTCATTTCATCTTTACTCACCTTTCATTATTTGTTCATCGTATAACATATATATGCTCTCTTGGAATTTACATTGAGGGACATTGATTCTAGGCGTAGATACAGCTTGTCTCACTTGTACTAGCCTATCCTCATGTAGCCACTCTTTCTTTGCTTATTCATCGTTTAGCATAAATATACTCTCTTAGACATTTCATTTAATGACACTGATTTTTAGGCGTAGATGCAGCTTGTCTCACTTGCACTAGCCTATAGTCATGTAGTCACTCTTTTCTTTAAATATTAACTATGAAGTCATTCTTAACACTTTCTTTTGGAGTATGCTTGAGATTTGACTCTACATCATTCTACACTCCTATTACGTGAATGTTTATTTCATCATATGCCAATGCACTTGGCCTTTTAGTATGTTTCACACTCTTACTTAACCTTCCTGGGTTCACATTATTTCATTACATACATCTTAGGTTCACTTACTTTTAAACGTACGCTGGACTTATAGATCCATACATACAAGCCATGAGGCTTCATACATAATTCGTCTAAATGACTCACACTTACCCAAGATTATGTGGTACAATACTTATGCATCTTGTAAGTAGGCCAGGGTCTCGAGTTTGATTCCTATGGGCAGCATTTATTAAATATTTATTCACGTAAGACTTATGTATCAATACGGAATTGGGAAACGGAACCCGATTTCAAATCCCTTGAGCAACACTTAGTCTTATATTAAATTTTGATTTAAAATTTCATCTTGGGGACCCAAATTGGAGTCCCAACACCGACATTTCTTTTCTTACTTTTCTCTCCTTGACTTTTCTGTTTTAGACCGAGAGGATGTGGGATCGATCCCCCACAACCTCATTTTTCTTTTATTTAATTTTTCTCCTAACTTCCTTGTCTATCCGAGAGGTTGTTGGTTCAATCCCCACACACCTCATTTTATTTTCTTTCATTTTTCTCCTCTCTCCCTCACCTATCCGAGAGGTTGTCGGTTCGATCCCCACATCACTCATTTTATTTTTCTTTCATTTTTCTCCTAACTCTTCACTTGAGCCTTACCCCATTTTGAATCCCCCTTACCTCATTTTTATTATTGAAATTTTTAATAGCTTGCATATGGTGAGGTCTTGGGTTCAATCCCTAATGACCTCACACCTTAAAAAAAAAATCAGCATCCTTAGCCGAGACCAAATTTCCAGATTTCTGGAATTTTGTTCACGTTTTTGGTCCATTTTTCTCAACATTTGTACGTTAGATTCTTAAGCAATTCGCTGGATATTTCGTACGTTATTATGTGTATTTTTCGTGGTTACATTTGTCCAAGAGTTTTCACTCAATTCATCAACAACATACCTCATATGAACATCACTATTTCTACAAATAATTGCATACAAAACGCAAGAATTAGAATTAATAACCACATAGTTTCGGAAAACATAATTAATAACCACATAAATCAGAACCTACATACAGAACATAATCATCACAAAAACACATTATATCCCTAGATTCTACCAGCAAACATACCCAACCTACAACAATCGATGGGAACTAGTGACAGGGACATGCAACGGGGAACATTCCTAGTTTTTGGATTAGAAGTCGACTGAAACTTAGGGGTCTCTTGGGAAAGGGACCAAGAGGAAGAAAACCCATACCTTTTCTCGTCGCTTAAAACCTTTCCAATCTGATCTCAAGTGCTGCCAACTCCCACGAAAAACAAATGCTTCTCCAACAAAACTCACGTGCAAACCGTTTGAAAGATGCTTTCGCTTTTCATTTTTAGTTTAGTTTTTCTTTTGAGTTTTTGTGTGCAAGTTATTCAAGTGATGAACTTTGATTTTTTTTGTTCTTTTAGCTGATAAATAACGTGAGAAGAGAGTGGAGAAAGTCGTGAGAATGAGAGTGGAGAGAGACGAGAGTAAGTGTAGGAGTTTTAGTTGAAGTCTTAGTCAAACTAGGACTCCTTGTTGTTTATTAATTAAAAATCTTATTTTTTAAGGTTTAGGTGAAATGACTCATCATGCCCTTACTTAAATCAGATAATTAATATTAATTAATTCAATTTAACATTGCTTCCACCAAGGATCGAACCTGGATGAAGCTTAACTTGCGAAAAGAGTCAAATTCGGCCAACCCCACCCGAATTGCCCACCTTTTTATAGTAATTAATTAATTAATTAATTAAATATTTAGGGTAATTAAAATACTACCCCTAGCCAGGAAAAGACCATTTTACCCCTAGACCCTCCAAACCTAAGATTACCCCTATCAAGTCCAGTAAAAACTCATCCGGTGAATCTCTTCAATTCGGGTGCCCTACATGGTTGGTCCTAACCTTGCCTAGCTCAACTAACTCACCAAGTTGGTTGGCCTGGCTAGTCCATGGGTTCTGAGGTCTGGTTCCACGTGCAACAAGCCGTGTGAACCCAGTCTAATCTAGGCATTCTAGGTACGTTTAAGCATTACTTCGCATAGTCATTTTCGGGTTATTACAGAATAGTATGAGTTGAGGGCGATGGGCAGAAGAAGACAAAAGAGTGCAGGGTACTGGCCTGCTTTCGCTGCTCACGCGCCTGGACCTCTTCTTGACCTGCTAACGGTTGGATTCACCGGTGTTCTGATTTTTGCTTCTGTTCACCCAATGAAGTAGGGAAAATCGAGTGGGTCGGGTCTATGCTTTGTTTGGATTTTTCTGGTGATTGCATTGCTGAGCTGGAAATATTTAGTGGGTTACTGAAATAAAGAATTGGTTGGCTTAAAAAAATTTCCAATAATTAATATGGATTGGGCCGCTGAAGAATTAGAGGAGGGAAAGGGAATAGGGCTGGCAATTAGACCAATAAATATCCCAACTTTTGGTCTTAAAAAAACGAGTTAATTAATTTTGCGAATAACAATATGAATCAATTAATTAATAAGTTTATTAATTTTAACAATATAAAATAGTTAACTTAATTATAGTTAATGACTCAAATCATAAACTGATAATTTAAGCAAAATCAACTTTATAAAGTATTAAGTAAGACTAAAATCTTTTGGGATGATTTTTTGGATATTTATAAAATAAACTAATTATACAAAACCTATAAGAATATACATCGCTTCAAAATTATGAAAAGTCGACTAAAGTTACTTTAAAATGACTTGAAAATCATTTGAATCTTATAAAGTCAACTATTTCAAACCGTTAGGAAGTTAAGAAACCCGAGAATTAATTATTATCGGGGAGGGTCAAAATTTGGGTGTCAACACCCTTTACTTCGATTATGATTATTTGTGTTTAGTGATGAAGTTATATTGAGGTATACCTTATGATAAGATTGATTAGGTTTGGTATGATGTTGAATTGAAATGTCTTTATTTATGGCTTGTGAGTTGTTGGCTAAGATGTAATAATATAAGGTTGGTGATGAGTTGCATGTGCCTTATTATGATATGTTAATGTAAATGTGCTAACCTAACATGTGTGAATTGCAATGAAAGGACAATACTCATGCAATTCCTATTGAGCTATCATAATAACTATGTAAGGGGTAGACTCTATGACCTAAAACTAAGTAATGATTGTTAATGAAAGACATTTCAAAAGGGACTCTAACTTAGCACCCAATGAACTTGAAGATGAGGGGTGACTCCTTTCCAAGGAGGGAATGTAGGGTTCACCATAGTCCTCACGGGGTAAATAGCCTCATAGTCCAGAAAGGTCATAGTGTGATGTTTCCATGACAGCCCCCATGCTCTATACACTATGATGCCACCATAGAAATACTAGCTAGTGGATCCACCTAGATTCTATGTTCATGTTTGGTATTACTTTGGCCGGTAGACCACCTTTCATCGCTGTAAGGTTTTACAACACCGAATTCCACACTTAGCTCTTGTGGTCTATGTCGGTTAAGGAAATTTTCACCGAAAGTAAAATTAAGTAATGAAGTAAATACTAACTAGGTTGACTTAAGAGGTTTGACTTAGCCTAGGTAGGGGTATGGGACTCTACCTATGGCATGCACCAGTTTGCCTTGAGGGAAGCCTTAGAAGGTTGTACTTGTGTTCTATAATGTATATGTTATGTATGTGTTGACTCTACATGTTTGATGATCCTATATGATGTAAGTTTCATTTATGAACATGATGTTGGTCTATATTGATAAATATGGAGATGGCTACTATTGATGGTATGCTATGCTGAGTTAAGTATTACTTATGATCCTTTATTTGGTTTACTTGATTGAGTAAGGTTATGGGGCTTTACTTGGTCATTGCACTTGTAGGCTAAATGGTGGGTTATGGCTAATGGTCTTGATTATGTTGTGATGTTATGAACTTTTATATATGTTGACTTGACTATAGTTGATGATGTTTGTCTTGTGTTGTAAATGGTCTCGATTTAAGAGTTATGTGTTTATTGGCTTATATGGATTCTTGGATGTGCATAAGGCTTTTCAAAAGTAAATTAGCATGCTTTGAAGTAAATGTCCCATTTTAGCATGATTATTATGTTGTCTGTGCATAAGTGCCTATACTTAGTACCAGTGATGTACTAACCCCATTTCTCTCTTTGTCCCAAACATTTTAGGTTCCGGTCATTGAAGGGTTCATGATGACTATTGAAGGAAGACATGGAATATCATTCTCCGAGTTGGGTAGAGCTATTGATGTTTTTCTACTTATAAGACTTCTTGTTCATTCCTTTTCATTTGAAGATGATTGTTGTATAGCCTATATGAGGCTCTTTGTTGTATTGAAGTATGGGTTAAGCCCAATTGTTGAATTCGTTTTAGATGTTTTTTAATATGAGACATATTATAGATTTCTTATGAGATTATGTTCCTATACTATGTATGTGAATTAAAAGTAGAAGACTACGTAATATTCTTATACGAATGGTCTATGTATACTCGATGAATATATATTATGTGTAAGCGAGAGGTCTAAGTAAACCTCAATGTAGAAGTAATTGAAAAGTTTTAAATTTTCCGCATTTTTAACCTATGAGTGTAATGATTAATGCTAAGAGGCTAGTCTTCGTCCTCTTCGAGGATGACAACGCCTGTTAAGTCTAGGGGGTGCTCCACGAACGTGACACTATGAGTTCTTAGTAATATCCTTTGGTCTCACTAATGCTCCGGCGGCGTTTATGGACCTAATGAATAGGGTGTTGAGAAGTTACCTAGATTCATTTGTCATTGTCTTCATTGATGACATTTTGGTATATTTGAAAAATGAGGATGAACAAATGGACCATTTGAGAGTGGTTTTGCAAGTGCTTAAGGAACATCTATTATTTGCCAAGTTTACCAAATGTGAATTTTGGTTGAGTTCGGTAGCGTTTCTTGGTCATATTATCTCTAGTAAGTGTGAAGAGGTTGATCCAAGGAAGACCGAAGCGGTAAAAAATTGGACTAGACCTTTGGCTCTTACGGATATTAGGAGTTTCTTATGCCTAGCCGGTTATTATAAAAGGTTTTTCGATGGGTTTGCGTCTATTGCTTATCCCTTGGAAACCTTGACTCAAAATAATGTGAAATTTTAATGGTCGGAAACATGTGAAAGGAGCTTTAAAATGTTGAATGATAGGCTTACTTACGCTCCAGTATTAACCATATCGGAGGGTACACTACAACAAAAATGATATTCAGCTACGAAATTCTTAACTACGCTACAAAATTCGTCACTATTTGTTCATTTTTTGTGACAAAAATGAGTTTTTGTCTCTAAATATATGAGCCTAAACTATTAGTGAGGAAACACAAAAGTTCGTGGTATAATTTTGTCCTTTAAAGTTTCCCACCAAAAAATATTTTGGCGCCATTTAGTAAGTGTTATTAACGACGAACTTTAAGTTATTAGTGACAAATTTTTTTGTCTTTAATAATTTTGCTAAGCTGATAAACTATATTTTGTCCTTAAATTAGTTCTGTTTTGGGAACGAAAAAGTATCGTCAGAAATAAGATGTTGTTACATTTGTGACAAACTAATGTTTGTTGTCAAACAACTTATGTTTTAGCGGCAAAACATATATTTATTTGTAACCTTAATTATTGTCGCTAATGTTATACATAATTAGTGAGGTTTAATCTATCGTCTTTAATCAATTAACGATTTAGATACAACAAATTCGTCACAAAATAAGTTATGTGTTAAATTTTTTTTCTTAAATAACACAATCACATGATGGAGAAATGCAATAGAGGTTTGTACAGTGAAATAATACTATTATACCAACACAATAGTTCTTGTTGATATACTTGTTAATTTGACATAGAGTTTCTCATGTCTTTTTTAAGCTTTCAGGATCTCTATTTATTATACTTAATTACTCATTTTGATTTGTGTAATCTATTTTGACTTGATGCATAGTTTAAGAAAGTAAAATGGATATCTGAATCATTTGGTTAAATAATTTAAAAGTGGTATGACCAATACAACTCCGATAACTAATATAAACTTAGATTGTAATAGCAATCAAAATTAAAATAAGACTACTACACTAGCAGTAGCAACCTTAACAAAATGAAGTAGAAACCATGTCAATAATGCACTAACGAGTAACAATCATTGTCAATATTGCAAAAAAACAACAAAATAGCTACAACTGCCAATCTCATAGAACACAACCACCACAAGCAACCATTTTGTATAGAATGCAACAACCAACATCCATGTTTAATCAACAACCGTTGTCCAGAAAGAAACAAGCAGCTATGACTGCAACAACGAACAACAACCATTGACAGGAGTGTAACAACCACGGGCAAGAATGCAAGGAAGAGAGATAGCTACTGCCAAAAAACCAAGAATACGAAAAAATTGAGAAAATGCTAGATGATATAAACTGGTTTTCTAAAGAAAAATTCTGCCTAAATACATTAAAGGATACTGTTTTCTAACATTCTTAGTCCCCTATTTAACAGTAGATGAAAATACTTTCTGTAGTGATTCTTTTCAAAACCATTCCCTGCTTGACATGCCACATTCTAGTGATCTAGAACACTTTTCATGTAAGAATCAGACGATGATGATCAAGAAGAAGAACAACGAGAAGGATAAAGAAGTTAAAAGGGAGAGAATACATACATGAGAAGAAATGGAGATGTACTTTTCACAATCAATGTAAGGTTACATTATCAAATCATTGTCGTCGTCATCATAATCTGTCTCATTATCTTCATCTTTATTAATACCTTCATTTCTCTCATGATCACAAATGTAATCTACTATAGTGTAATCATCTTGATCTGAATCTTCTGTATTGTAGTAAACTACATGTCCTGTTTGAATCTCCATCTCGACTAAACGGAAATCTAAGATAGTCGAATCCCCATCACCTCTATGTAACTGGTTTGGGACATCCTCAATATCGTTGTTAATAACCCTACTTTCAACTGAAACATCTTGATACACATCATCATTAGTAAAACAGAATTCATCACTTTCCACATCAGAATTTTGAATCTCTGGGACATCATAAATATGCCTATCTTAAAATTTTTGCACAATTCGCCAATTCCCTCCTAATTTTGTATCTTCTATATAAAAAACATGCTTCACTTGTGTGGCTAGTACAAAAGAATCATGTTCATACCAAAATCTCTTTACATTAACACTGGTGAAATTGTTATCTTTCTACATCCCTGTATTCTTGTGAAGATCAAACCACTTGTATTTAAATAAGACAACTCGATTGCCATCAACATACTGTAACTCAATGATGGCAACTATTATACCATAAAAATCAATCACCTCATTTTCATATATGTGCTTGTTTTTGTCGTCATAAATAATTTTTGAAGTCTCGGCTTTAATGAAAAATATTGCAGAACTTTATGAGGAATCTTTTTACCTTTTTCCTTATCAATTTTCCACCTGGAAGTACCACAATGAGGACATTTTTGCTTATCTTTAAACTCATTCCAATAAAGTACACAATCAAACTTGCAAACATGGATTAAAGTGTATCCTAATCCCAAACCTTGCATCATACATTTTGCATCATAATGCGACTTTGGAAGAGTCTCACCATCAGGCAATGCATCTCGTACATATTAAAAGACTTGTTACTCCATTGATTGTACACTTTCAAGTGTAGCAATTTCAAAAGAAATGAAAGCTTGCAGAATTTTTTACATACTGGATACAATTCACTTTCAGCTTCATTTAACAAAACTTCAAAATTCTTTGCTTCACTCTTGCTCAAATTATCACATGATTTATCATCAATTGTATCCTCCACAAGATTGAATTTTGATCTTTCACTAATTTCTGCTAACATGACATGAATATCATTATTGCTGACATGTTCTTCATTTATCCTTTCCTCTTTTTCATCTTCACTGTAAAGTGTTGTATCATCATCTCTCATTTGAGTTTGTTGTCCATGGTAGTTCCAGTGAATACAATCTTTCTTAAATCCTTTCAACAACAAGTGGTCATACACTACATCTTGTGTTTGAAAATTTATATTCAAACAATCATCACATGGACATCGAATTTTAGAGTTTCGATCAAAGCGAAACCGAACAAATTGCATAAAAGA
>JABWTJ010000831.1:442788-485330 GCA_016801875.1 Solanum sitiens
CCTCTCCCTCGAATTAATGATTTATTTGATCAACTCCAAGGAGCGAGTTACTTTTCAAAGATCAACTTGAGATCGAGATATCACGAAATTAGGGTTAGAGGTGAAGATATTCCCAAGACGACTTTTCAAACTAGATGCTCATTATGAGTTCCTAGTCATGTCGTTTGGATTGACTAATGCCCCAGCGGCGTTTATGGATCTCATGAGTAGGGTGTTCCAAAACTATCTTGATGTATTCATGATTGTCTTTATTAATGATAAATCAGTGTATTCGAAGAGTGAGGGTAATCATATGGGCAGTTGAGAGTTGTTTTGCAAGTACTTAAGGAGAATTAACTATTTGCCAAGTATAGAAAATGTGAGTTTTTGTTGAGGTCAGTAGCGTTTCTTGGTCATAATATCTCTAGTGAGGGTGTAGAGGTTGATCCAAGGAAGACAGAAGCGGTTAAAAATTGGCCTAGACCTTTGGCTTCTATGGATATTAGGAGTTTATTAGGCCTACCCGGTTATTATAGAAGGTTTGTCAACGGGTTTGCATCCATTGCTTCCCATTTGACAATCTTGACTCAAAAGAATGTGAAATTTGAGTGGTCGGAAGCATGTGAGAGAAGCTTCCCAATTTTGAAGGAAAGTCTTACCTTCGCCCGGTGTTGACTTTTCTGGAGGGTACTAAGGGCTTCGTTGTATATTGTGATGCATCTCGAGTTGGGTTGGGGAGTGTTCTTATGCAACATGGCAAAGTTATAGCCTATGCTTCTTGGCAACTCAAGATTCATGAGAAGAATTATCCAACTCATGACCTTGAGTTAGCCGTCATGGTATTTGCCTTGAAAATATGGAGGCATTATCTTTATGGGGTTCATGTTGATCTGTATACGGACCATAAAAAGTCTTCAATACGTATTCACTCAAAAGGAGTTGAATCTCTGGCAAAGAAGATGGTTAGAGTTGTCGAAAGACTACGACATGAGTGTTCTCTATCACCCCAGCAAGGCTAATGTGTTAGCGAACACTCTAAGTCGTTTGTCCATAGGAAGTGTGTCCCATGTTGAAGAAGCCAAGAAAAACCTAGTAAGGGATGGTCATAGGTTGGCTCGTTTGGGTGTTAGATTGGAAGATTCTCCTAATGGTTGTGTTGTGGTAAATCATAACTCCGAGTCGTCTTTGGTGGTTGAGGTGAAGTCTAAGCAACACCTTGATCCATTATTGATGGAGTTGAAGGAATCGGTTCTTTTAAAGATGAATGAGTCATTCTCCCAAGGAGGGGATGGTGTTCTTAGGTACCAAGGGATATTGTGTGTGCCCAATATCGATGATTTGAGAAATCGGATCCTTGAGGAAGCTCATGGAGCCCGTTACTCTATTTATCCGGGTTCTACTAAGATGTACCATGATCTTAGGGAAGTGTGTTTGGTTGGATGGCTTAAAAATGGACATTGCAGAATTTGTTGCAAAGTGTAAAAATGCCAACAAGTGAAAGCCGAGCAGCAAAAGCCAAGTGGTCTACTACAAGAAATCACAGTTCCTACTTTGAAGTGGGAAGATGTTAACATGGATTTCAAAGTTGGGTTGCCTCGGACTAGAAGGCAATATGATTCTATATGGGTGGTCGTGGATAGATTGACGAATTCTGCTCATTTTATGCCCGTTAAGTCCACTTATTCAGTGGAAGATTCTGCAATAATCTATATTGACAAAATAGTGAGTCTTCATGGGGTTCTTTTGTCCATCATATCGGATAGAGGTGCTCAATTCACATCTAGGTTTTGGAGGTCATTTCAAAGAGGTTTGGGTATTAAGTGAAGTTAAGTACCGCTTTTCATCCGCAAACAGATGGTCAAGCGGAACGTACCATTCAAACTCTTGAAAATATGCTTAGAGCTTGTATCATTGACTTCAAGGGAAATTGGGATGAGCACTTGCCTTCGGTGGAGTTCTCTTATAATAATAGTTCATTCATCCATATCTAGGGCTCCTTTTGAAGCTTTGTATTGTAGGAGGTGTACATATCCTATTGGATGGATTGAGGTTGGCGAGTCTTCGCTTTTTGGTCTCGACTTGATCTATAAGACCTTAGAGAAAGTTCATATCATAAGGAACCATTTGCAAACAGCCTATAGTCGGCAATAGTCTTATGCCGATCATAGGATAAGGGACTTAGAATTTGAAAAAGGGGATAAGGTGTATTTAAAAATTTCTCCCATGAAAGGAGTGGTGAGATTTCGCAAGAAGGGGAAGTTGATTCATCGTTATGTAGGTCCTTATGAAATTTTGCAAAGGTTTAGCAAGGTTGCTTATGAGTTAAAATTCCCTAATGAACTATGTTCGGTTCATCCGATTTTCCATGTATCTATGCATAAGAAGTGCATTGGTAACCCCGAGTCCATTCTTCCTATCGAAGGTCTTGGTGTGAGGAGGTTCCGGTGGAAATCCTTGATCGTCAAGTGAAGAGGTTGAGTAACAAAGAGGTGGCCTTCGTAAAATTGTTATGGAGAAACTACCTAGTTGAGAGAGCAACATGGGAGGCCGAGGACGACATGAAGTCCCGTTATCCTCATACTCTTTTCTAATTAAGGTTTATTGTTCCTATTAATAATGTAAATAATGAATAAATTGAAATTTTGCTTCTTTTCGAGTAAGTACATATTTTGGTAAAGTTAAGTGTCAAAATGAGTTATCATAAAAGAGGCTTTTTGTGTTAACTTGCACTTGTGTGAAATATATATTTTATCTTCTTGAGATTTTTTGTCTTTTGATGTTGTCTTGAGAAGAATGACATCGTAACTCTTTAAAGTCATTTTGAGCTCATGTTGATGTTGAGAAGGTAGTTCCTCATAATGTATTATGAAATGTTGAGCTTTTATGTGTGGTGACTTGAGTTGCTATGCGTAATGATGTTGATATGTGTTGAATGTAGTTTTCAAGTAATCTTATGAGTTGTGACTCATAATATGCATGTTGTTGGTTGGGCTGCTAGTCTTGAGTCTATCCCTTTCTTCCAAACGATATTAATGTCATTCGGGGACAAATGTTCCTACGGGAGGGGGGCGGGGGGATAATGTAACACTCCGAAAGTCTATGACCTTAAATAGAGCTTCACATGTTGATATAAGGTTAGTAACACTGTCATAAGGCATAAAAAATGTTAATAAACCATTTAGGAAGTTTTGGAGTCAAGACATCAAGAAACGTACATGACGTCTAGATGCTAGTCTAATTTAACTAGTGAAACGTCCTTAGATTTTGGGAAGGTTTAGAGGTGTTGTATGAGGTCTAAAACTTGTAAAATGACTTTAAATAGGTAAAAACTAGTATATAGAGTGAAAACGTCCAGGTCCGACCCCCCAAGGGTCGCCCTAGGGGTCCACGAAAGGATTCCAAACTTGGCTTGGCAAGCTGCCAAGGCAGCAGCCCAATTACACATAGGAAAAATAAATCCGAGTCGCGGACTTGGATGGCCCTTGGTCAAATTTAAAGTCTACTTCGCGGACAGGTCGCGACTCCACTATCTCGAAAAATAATTTAGAAAATATTTTAGGAGCAGCTCTGCGTCGCGGACTTATTCCCCGACGAAAATCTGAAAATTAGAATTCTAGTTTGACTTCATTAAAGGGTCAACTTAAGTGAGGGGTCTTTTTGGTATTTCATGGGAGGTCTATATATTGATTTTAAATCTATTTTTCCTCACATTCAGTCACTCAAATCAAATCCCCAAATCAAAACCCAAAAGCTCTCACCTCTCTCTACTTTCTCTCTCTATTCAACCTCCATTGAAGGAAGAAGAAAGCTTGAAGAAGAAGACCAATTTCTCTAGAATTTCACTTTAATTTCGTGTATTAACTTCATTAAGTTATGGGTTCTTTACTTTTGGTATTCCTTTCCCCAAGAGGCCCTCTCAAATTTGATTTCTCAAACACCCAATTCCAAGGGTTTTTCTATTCTAATGTGTATCTTCTAAACTTCAAATTGGTGGTAGATTATGATTAATTGTGATTTCGTATGACTAATTGAGTGTATATTGTTGGTTAATTGATGGAATTTATTGTAGATCATGTCCTTTCCCCAAATTCCCCAAATCTTGGATCTTGCTTATGAATTGATGGGAATTGATCAATGTATTGATTATTAGACTTATTTTTATCTATTCTTATTCATTCATGGACTGCTTAGGGTAATGTGTTGTTTGGATTGGATCTATTTCTTGAAGAATTCATGATGAACCCTATTCCCCTTAACCTTAGGTTATGAATTTAAGATAATTGGGATAGGGATGATGAAATTGACTTCATTATTATGTTAATTACTATTGTGTGATGATATTACACCCATTATTGGGTTGAATGGGATGGTTATTGGTAAAACCTTGATGATGTCTTGTGTGGGGTAAGTCTTGTGATCTCAATCCTTTACTTCAATTATGATTTCTTGTGTTTAGTGATTAAGTTGTATTGAAGTATACTTTATGATAAGATTGTTTAGGGTTGATATGATGTTGAATTGGAATGTCTTGAATTTCACTTGTGAGTTGTTGGCTATGATGTAATGATATAAGTAAGGTGATGATATAACAATGTGCCTTGTCATAATGTGATTATGCAAATGTGCTAAGCTCACATGTGTGAATTGTAATGAAAGGACCATATTCATGCAATTTCCTATTGAGCTATGATGATGATTATATTAGGGATAGAACCTATGACCTAAATTAAGCTATGATGATTAATAGAGGCTTAAACACATTTCAAAAGGGACTCTAGCTTAGCACCGAGTGAACTTTTAGGTAAGGGGTGGCCCCTTCCCAAGGAGGGAAGGTAGGGTTCACCATGAATCTCACGGGGTGGATAGCCTCATAGTCCAAAAAGGGCATAGAGTTAAGTTTCCATGATAGCCCCCAAGCTCCATAAATTATGTTGCCACCATAGGAATACTAGCTAGTGGATCCACCTAGATGCTATGTTCATGTTTAGTTCTACTTTGGCCAGTAGACCACCTTCCATCAGTTTAAGGTTTTACAACACCAGATTCCACACTTAGCTCTTGTGGTCTATGTCGGTTAAGACAAGTGTTCCCGAAAGTAAAATTAAGTAATGGAGTAAACACTAACTAGGGTGACTTAAGAGGTTTGACTTAGCCTAGGTAGGGGTATTGGACTCTACCTATGCCTTGCACTAGTTTGCCTTGAGGGAAGCCTTAGGAGGTTGTTCTTATGTTCTTATGCTCTTAAAAGTGACTATACACATATATTGACTTTACATGTTATTGATTCTATATGAGGTTAGTTTCACTTATGAACATATTGTGGTCTATATTGCTAAAGTATGAGAAGAAATACTCTTGATGCCATGTTATGTGAAGTTAGGCATTGCTTATAGTCCTTTGTTTGGTTTACTTGATCAAGTAGGGTTATGGGGCTTTACTTGGTCATTGCACTTGTAGGCTAAATAGTGGGTTATGGGTAAGGGTCTTAATTATACTATGATGTTATAAACTCTTATATATGTTGACTTGACTATACTTGAAGATGTTGGTCTTGTGTTGCATATGGCTTTGACTTAAGAGTTATGTATTCATTGATTTTATGGGTTCTTGTATATGCATGAAACTTTTCAAAGTAAATTAGCATGTTTGAACAAATGTCCTCTTTGGCATGATTTCAATTGTCTTATGTGCATACTCATACTTAGTAAAGTGTGTACTAACGCATGTTTTATGTTTACTACAAATTGTAGGGTCCGTCCGTTGAAATTATAGAAGGCCTTTGAAGATTACTTGGATATTTCCCAAGTGTTCGGTAGGTCCTCACCTTCCGAGGACGATGCCATTACCAGGCTATTGATGTTTTTCTAGTTATAAGACTTCTAGTTCTTTCATTTTCATTTGGAGACGATTGTTATATCAGCCTATATGAGGCTCTTTGTTGTAATAAAGTATGGGTTAAACCCAATTGTTGTATTCGTTTTAGATGGTTCTAATATGAGACATATTATAGGCTTCCTATAAGATTATGTTCCTATACTATGTATTTGAAATAAAAGTGGAAGCCTATGTAGTGCTTCCTATTGCGAGGAGTCTAAGTAAACTACCTAAATATATATTGTGTGTATGCGAGAGGTCTATGTAAACCTCAATGTAGAAGTAATTAAAAAGTTTTAAATTTTCCGCATTTTTAACCTATGAAATGTAATGACGAATGCTAAGAGGTTAGTCATAGTTCTCTTCGAGGACGACGACACCGGTTACTTCTGGGGGATTCTCCCCGGATCTGACAAACTTGGTATCAGAGCATAAGGTTGAATATTCTTAGGTTTGGTGTCTCATTGAACCATATCTATGTAGGTTATTATTCATAATTGTGAAGTACGCCACACTTATGAGTGAGAAACTATATGATGCTTAGGAAATTCTCATTTTCTTGGAAACCCAATGTCGTGCCTCTAGAGCCTACTTTATGTGTGCTTTCACCTAAACCTTGTATTGTGGTTATAGGTATGAATACTCGAAGGGCAGCCGCACGAAGAGTTGATAAAGAGATTTCTAATGCGGGAGTTCCTCCCCGTGGCAATCAAGATCCTCCTCTTGAAGAAGTTGCTAATGATGATCAAGCTCCGACCAATCTTCCGGCCATGACGGATGGGGATATAAGGGCAACCTTTCTCCAAATGGTCCAAGCCATTACTAATTAAGCACAAGCCGTCACTACTCAAGCTCAAGCCATGACGACCCAAGCTAACCGGGAGGTGATACCCCAAGGAAACCAATATGTTAGCACCATGGCCTCTCATTTGAGGGATTTCACAAGGATGAATCCCCCTACTTTCTATGGGTCCAAAGTGGAGGAAGACCCCCAAGAGTTCATTGATGAAGTCTAAAAAATTCTCCATGCTATGGGGTTGACTACTAGTGAGAAGGCCGAGTTAGGCACCTACCAACTCAAGGACGTGGCCCAAACTTGGTACGTCCAATGGAGAGACAATAGGTCTTTGAGGGGTAGTCCAGTGACATGGGAGATTTTCAAGAAGGCTTTTCTTGATATTTTATTTCCAAGGGAAAAGATGGAAGCTATGGAGGAAGAATTCATCAACCTTCATCAAGGAGGTATGAGTGTGCTTGACTACTTTTTGAAATTTACTAAGTTGTCAAAGTATGCTCCTTCTTTGGTTTCCGAAACAAGGGATGAGATGAGCCACTTTGTGATGGGAGTGTCCGATGAGTTGAAAGAAGAATGTTGTTCGGCTATGCTACATGATAATATGAATATTTCTCTTTTGATGGTTCATGCTCAACAAGTGGAGGAGACATGAATTAAGAGGAAGAGTAGAGATGCCAATAGGGAAAAGTCATTTGATGGTGGTTCTTCAAAGGGCAGGCTTGATATCCAAGACAAGTCTAGGTTCAAAAAGAGGTTTTCTAATTAAGTTCCTTCCAAGTTCCCTAAGTCTCTTGATGATAGGGTTTCTAACCCTAAGTCTAACAAGGGAAGGGGTACTAGTTCACCAACCAAGAAGCCAACTTGTGGAGAGTGTGGCAAGAAGCATTATGGTGATTGCCTCATTGGGATGTACAATTGCTTTAGTTGTGGTAAGATTAGCCACAAGGTGAAGGATTGCCCTAACTTGAAGGGTCAAAACAAAGGTAGTGGGAAAGCTGCAAGTGGTTCGAATGTGTATCCTCCAAAGAAGAATCACTTTTATGCTCTCCGCTCTAGGGGTGAGCAAGAGACTTCGCCCGATGTGGTGACCGGTATAGTGAAAGTCTTTCCTATTGATGCGTATGCTTACTTGATCCCGGTGCTACCTTGTTATTTGTTACTCCTTTAGTAGCTAAAAAGTTTGACATTTTGCCAGACATCTTGAATGAACCTTTTATTGTGTCTACCCCGGTGGGTGAGTCGGTTGTTGCTGAAATAGTATATAGAAATTGCCCTATAGTGTTGCCTAATAGATTTATTCATGTGGAATTAGTAGAACTTGATATGGTTGATTTTGATGTCATTTTGGGAATGGATTGGTTGCATGCGTGTTTTGCTTCCATAGATTGTAGAACAAGGGTGGTGAAGTTTAGTTTTCCTAATGAACCCGTCTTAGAGTGGAAGGGGGAAAATTCTATCCCTAAAGGTTGTATCATTTCTTTTCTAAAGGCTTGTAAGATGATCTCTAAAGGGTGTTTATATCATATAGTAGGAGTCAAAGATTTAGACTCCGAAATTCCTCCCATTGAGTCGATCCTCTTAGTAAGGGAACTTTCGGAAGGTCTTCCCTAATGATCTTCCGGTATTCCTCCCAAATGGGAAACTGATTTTGGTATCAACTTATTACCGGATAAAATCCCATTTCAATTCCTCCTTATGGGATGTCTCTGGCCGAATTGAAGGAGTTGAAGGCTTAACTTAAAGATTTACTAGACAAGGGTTTCATTAGGCCTAGTATTTCTCAATGGGGTGCTCCGGTATTGTTTGTGAAGAAGAAGGATGGGTCCCTTAGGATGTATATCGATTACCGTCAACTCAACAAAGTCACAGTCAAGAACAGAAATCCTCTCCCTCAGATTGATGATTTTTTTGATCAACTCCAAGGTGCGAGTTACTTTTCAAAAATTGACTTGAGATTGGGATATCACCAAATTAGGGTGAGAGGTGAAGATATTCCCAATACGGCTTTTCAAACTAGATATGGTCATTATGAGTTCCTAGTCATGTCGTTTGGATTGACTAATGCCCCGGTGGCGTTTATGGATTTCATGAATAGGGTGTTCTAAAACTATATTGATGCATTCGTGATTGTCTTTATTGATGATATATTGGTGTATTCGAAGAGTGAGGGTAATCATATGGGGCATTTAAGAGTTGTTTTGAAAGTACTTAAGGAGAATCAACTATTTGCCAAGTATAGCAAATGTAAGTTTTGGTTGAGGTCGGTAGCGTTTCTTGGTCATATTATCTCTAGTGAGGGTGTAGAGGTTGATCCAAGAAAGACCAAAGCGGTGAAAAATTGGCCTAGACCTTTGACTCCTACAGATATTAGGAGTTTCTTAGGCCTAGCCGGTCATTATAGAAGGTTTGTCGATGGGTTTGTATCCATGGATTCCCCTTTGACAACCTTGACTCAAAAGAATGAGACATTTGAGTGGTCGGAATCATGTGAGAGAAGCTTCCAAATGTTGAAGGATAGGCTTACCTCCGCTTTGGTGTTGACTTTACCGGAGGATACTAAGGGCTTCGTTGTATATTGTGATGCATCTCGTGTTGGATTGGGGAGTGTTCTTATGCAATATGGCAAAGTTATAGCCTATTCTTCTAGGCAGCTCAAGATTCATGAGAAGAATTATCCGACTCATGACCTTGAGTTAGCGGTCGTGGTATTTCCCTTGAAAATATGGAGGCATTATTTGTATGGGGTTCATGTTGATGTCTATACAGACAATAAAAGTCTTATATACGTATTCACTCAAAAGGAGCTGAATCTCCAGCAAAGAAGATGGTTTGAGTTGTTGAAAGACTACGATATGAGTGTTCTCTATCACCCCAACAAGGCTAATATGGTAGCGGACGCTTTAAGTCGTTTGTCCATGGGAAGTGTGTCCCATGTGGAAGAAGACAAGAAAAACCTAGTGAGGGATGTTCATAGGTTGGCTCGTTTGGGTGTTAGATTGGAAGATTCTCCTAATGGTGGTGTTGTGGTACATCATAACTCTGAGTCATCTTTGGTGGTTGAGGTGAAGTCTAAGCAACACCTTCATCCATTATTGATGGAGTTGAAGGAATCGGTTCTTGTAAAAATGTATGAGTCATTCTCCCAAGGGGGGATGGTGTTCTTTGGTACCAAGGGAGATTGTGTGTGCCCAATGTCAATGATTTGTGAAATCGGATCCTTGAGGAAGCTCATGGAGCCCGTTACTCTATTCATCCGGGTTTTACTAAGATGTTCCATGATCTTAGGGAAGTGTTTTGGTGGGATGTCTTAAAAAGGGATATTGCAGAATTTGTTGCAAAGTGTCAAAATTGCCAACAAGTGAAAGCCGAGCACCAAAAGCCAAGTGGTCTACTACAAGAAATCCAAGTTCCTACTTGGAAGTGGGAAGCGTAAACATGGATTTCGTAGTTGTATTTCCTCGGACTAGAAGGAAATATGATTCTATATGGGTGGTCGTGGATAGATTAACGAAGTTCGCTCATTTTATTCCCGTTAAGTCCACTTATTTGGCGGAAGGTTATGCAATAATCTATATTGACAAGATAGTGAGTCTTCATGGGGTTACTTTGTCCATCATATCGGATACAGGTACTCAATTCACATCTAGGTTTTGGAGGTCATTTCAAAGAGGTTTGGGTACGCAAGTGAAGTTAAGTACCGCTTTTCATCCCCAAACGGATGACCAAGCGGAACATACCATTCAAACTCTTGAAGATATGCTTAGTGCTTGTATCATTTACTTCAAGGGAAATTGGGATGAGCACTTGCCTTTGGTTGAGTTCTCATATAAGAATAGTTTTCATTCATCCATATCTCTGGCTCCTTTTGAAGCTTTGTATGGTAGGAGGTGTAGATCTCCTATTGGATGGTTTGAGCTTGGTGAGTCTTCCCTTCTTTGTCCCGACTTGATCTATAAGACCTTAGAGAAAGTTCATATCATAAGGAACCATTTGCAAACAGCATATAGTCGACAATAGTCTTATGCCGATCATAGGAGAAGGGACTTAGAATTTGATAAGGGATAAGGTGTACTTAAAAATTTTGCACATGAAAGGAATGGTGAGATTTTGCAAGAAGGGGAAGTTGAGTCCTCGTTATGTGGGTCCTTATGAAATTTTGCTAAGGTTTGGCAAGGTTGCATATGAGTTAAAATTCACTATTAACTATCTTTGGTTCATCCGGTTTTCCATGTATCAATGCTTAAGAAGTGCATTGGTAACCCTAAGTCCATTCTTCCTATCGAAGGTCTTGGTGTGAAAGAGAACCTCTCCTATGAGGAGGTTCCGGTGGAAATCCTTGATTGTCAAGTGAAAAGGTTGAGGAATAAAGAGGTGGCCTCCGTAAAAGTGTTATGGAGAAACCACTTAGTTGAGGGAGCAACATGGGAGGCCGAGGCCGACATGAAGTCCTGTTATCTTCATCTCTTTGTTAATTAAGGTTAGTTGTTCCTATTAATAATGAAAATAATGAATAAATTGAATTTTTGCTTGTTTTCGAGTATGTAACTATTTTGGTAAAGTTAAGTGTCCAAATGAGATATCATAAAAGAGGTTTTTTGTGTTAACTTGCACTTATGTGAAATATATGTTTTGTCTTCTTGAGATTTTTGGTAATTTAATGTTGTCTTGAAAAGAATAGCATGGTAACTCTTTTACATCATTTTGAGCTCATGTTGATGTTGAGAAGGTAGTTCCTCATAATATATGATGAAATGTTGAGGTTTTATGTGTGGTGACTTTAGTTGCTATGTGTAATGTTGTTCATATGTGTTGAATGGAGTTGTGAAGTACTCCTATGAGCTGTGACTCATAATATGCATGTTGTTGGTTGGGCTGCTAGTCTTGAGTCTATCCCTTTCTTCCAAAAGATTTTAGTGTCATTCGGGGATGAATGTTCCTATGGGGGATAATGTAACACTCCGAAACTCTATGACCTTAACTAGAGCCTCACATGTTGATCTAAGGTTAGTAACACTGTCATAAGGCATAAAATAATTTTAAAAAACCATTTAGGAAGTTTTGGAATCAAGACATCAAGAAACGTCCATGACGTTCGGAAGCTAGTCTAATTTAACTAGTGAAACGTCCTTAGGTTTCGGGAAGGTTTAGAGGTGTTGTATGAGGTCTAAAACTTGTAAAATGACTTTAAATAGGCAAAACCTAGTATATAGAGTGAAAATGTCCTGGTACAACCCCCCAAGGATTGCCCTAGGGGTCCATGAAAGGACTCCAAAGTTTGCTTGGCAAGCTACCAGGGCAGCAACATAATTACACATAGGAGAAACAAGTCCGCGTCGCGGACTTGGATTGCCCTTGGTCAAATTTGAAGTCTGTGTCACGGTCAGGTCGCGAACTCCACTGTTTTGAAAAATAATTTACATAATCTTGCGGGAGCAACTCCGTGTCGCGGACTTATTCCCCGATGAAAATCTGAAAATTAGAATTCTAGTTTGACTTCATTAAAGGGTTAACTTAAGTGAGGGGTCTTTTGGGTATTTCATTGGATGTCTATATATTGATTTTAAATAAGTTTTTCTTCACATTCACTCACTAAAATCAAATCCACAAATCAAAACCCAAAAGTTCTCACCTCTCTCTACTTTCTCTCTCTATTCAACTTCCATTGAAGGAAGAAGAAAGTTAGAAGAAGAAGACCAATTTCTCTTGAATTTCACTTGAATTTCGTGGATTAATCTTTATTAAGGTATGGGTTCTTCACTCTTGGGATTCCTTTCCCCAAGAGGTCCTCTCAAAGTTGATTTCTCAAACACCCAATTCCATGGGTTTTTCTATTCGAATGGGTTTTCTTCTAAACTTCAAATTGATGGTTGATTATGATTAATAGTGATCTCCTATGACTATCTGAGTGTACATTGTTGGGTAATTGATGTTAATTGATGGAATTTCATGTAGATCATGTCCTTTCCCCAAATTCCCCAAATCTTGGATCTTGCTTATGAATTGATGGGAATTGATCAATGGATTGATTGTTAGACTTGTTTTTATCTATTCTAATTTATTCATGGACGGTTTAGGGTAATGTATTGTTGAGATTGGATCTATTTCTTGAAGAATTCATGATGAACCCTATTCTCCTTAACCCTAGGTTATGCATTGAAGTTAATTGGGATAGGAATGATGCAATTGACTTCATTATTGTGTTAATTACTATTGTGTGATGATATTACACCCATTATTGGGTTGAATTGGATGGTTGATGGTAAAACCTTGATGATGGCTTGTGAAGGAGATTGGGGTAAGTCTTGTGATCTCAATCCTTTACTTCAATTAAGATTTCTTGTGTTTAGTGATTAAGTTGTATTGAAGTGTACTTTATGATAAGATTGTTTAGGGTTGATATGATGTTGAATTGGAATGTCTTGAATTTGACTTGTGAGTTGTTGGCCATGATGTAATGATATAAGTAAGGTGATGATATAACAATGTGCCTTGTCATAATGTGATTATGCAAATGTGCTAAGTTCACATGTGTGAATTGTAATGAAAGGACCATATTCATGTAATTTCCTATTGAGCTATGATGATGATTATATAAGAGATAGACCCTTTGACCTAAATTAAGCTATGATTATTAATAAATGTGTAAAGACATTTTAAAAGGGACTCAAGCTAAGCACCGAGTGAACTAGTATGTGAGGGGTGGTGCCTTCCCAAGGAGGAAAGGTAGGGTTCACCATGGTTCTCACGGGGTGGATAGCCTCATAGTCCAAAAGGGCATAGAGTAATGTTTCCATGACTGCCCCCAAGCTCCATAAACTATGTTTCCACCGTAAGAATACTAGCTCGTGGATCCACCTAGATGCTATGTTCATGTTTGATTCTACTTTGGCCGGTACACAATCTTCCATCGGTGTAAGGTTTTACAACACCGGATTCCACACTTAGCTCTTGTGGTCTATGTCGGTTAAGGCAAGTGTTCCCAAAAGTAAAATGAAGTAATGGAGTAAACACTAACTAGGGTGACTTAAGAGGTTTGACTTAGCCTAGGTAGAGGTATGGGACTCTACCTATACCTTGCACTAGTTTGCCTTGAGGGAAGCCTTAGGAGGTTGTTCTTATGTTCTTATACTCTTATAAAGTGACTATTGTGTGTATGTTGATGTCACAACCCGAAACCACACCCTAGAAGTTAGGGTGCAATCTTGGTTTGCGACCGTCGTCGTCGATATCTCAGAGGTCTAAGAAAAGCCCTTTCGTACCTTAACCCTTTCTTATTATTAGTAAGATAGGTTGTCTTGGTTCCGTAACATAGTTTAAACCTGGCTTTTCATGAATATGGAACCCCATCCACTAGATTTAAGTGCGCTGAATAATTGTCCTTTCCTCGTACGCATTTGAGTACTCAAGGCCCGTTTCTTTTGGCGGGTATCGCCATGTGGCTTAATGCCGGATCATTCATTGCATACATGTATGAAAAGTAGTGCGGAATTAAAACTTTTCACACAAAATAAAAATACTTAAAAATATCTCTTTTATAGAAAAACATAATGAAAGGCTAAGTCTCAAAGTCGTCATCTTAGACATAGGAATATATTGGGACACGGTACATACTTCAACATATAGAAAATAGCTAAGTCTATTACAATACTTTTCAATAAGGAAAACTAAACATCAAGATGTCCTCGAATCTAGTGAGGACATACCAAATCTTTACTTGAATAAACACTAGTCCAAGCTTCAACTTTGAGACTCCTCTCAAACGCCACCTATACTTATTGAATGATCCTTAAGACTACCTAAGATAAGACTGTTCCCTTTTCCTTTCATTAACTCCCCACCTAAGGTTACTCTAAGATTCACCTAAGTAGGACAACAAGAGACCGCCCATACACCCTCTTCAAGCTTACCTAAGCAACCCTCAAAGCTACCCTAGATAGAGCACATTCTATTCATCATACCTTAGCTAAAGTCGTAATCGTTAATTAAGTCAATTAAAAGACATTTCATTCATTATAGACTTCACATAATGGTCTTGGAAAGACCTAGGGACTCACATACTAATATCTTCAAAGTCTAGTCGTGCAATATCTAGATAGCGTCCCATTCCACTACCTAAACTTCCTAGAAGTTATCCAACACTAGCATGTATCCCACATGATCAGAATAGGCAATAACCGACATAGACCATAATAGCTAGGCATGGAATCCGGAGTCATAAACCTACTTTGATGGAGGGTGTTCTACTTGCAAAGGGTAGAAATAAGACACATCCCATGTAGGCACATGGTTAAGGAATATCAAGATCTTTTATGTACTCTAGTCTCATTCTCAAGTAGAGGTACATTGTACTCTATTCTCCTTCTTTAGTAAAGCAACAAACCATAACATATTCACTCGGTGCTAGCCTTTGTTCTCATAGAGTAAGTTCAATATAAGGGACATATGAAAAGGTACCATCTCTTAGTCATTACCTAGTCAAAATGCACCTACCAAAGATTGGTCCATTAGGGCTGCCATTCAATGGTCTATAAGGATAGCTCATTCTTAACCTTCTTTCTATATAGAAGATTCCACATATTAGTCATGCTTAGAAGGGCACCATCTTAGGTCTACCAATCCCAGACTTTCATTAAACATTCATCGATACACATACAAGACAAAGGTGTTTAAGCCTACTAAGTCAAGATGTTCATATTCATCATATACATGTATCAAGTAAGGGACATAATCTACCAAAACAAAACACATCATTAATTCACATTAGCACATATAACGTATCATTCTTTGAAGCACTTAGGAATGACCCTTATCATCTTTATGTCATCCTATACGTTACTATAACATCATCAATATAACCATCATATACTCATATAGTCAAGTAGGAATTATAATGTATCAACTTTAAGACTACACACATAAACACATAGTCATAATCCAACAAGATCACTTAATATCCATAGAAGAACACATACTTTCACATTACTAGCATGTAGATAGATATAATCATACTTCACATAATCAATTACACAAATCATCGTAATATTTCAAGTAGTGCCGACAAGGCCATGATAATCAATATACTTAAAATAATGCCGACAAGGCGACATCAATCACATAACACCCCAACCATAAGTCGACCATACCAATCAAAACATAATTGAAATCTAATTAACATAAAATAAAGAGAATTAGGGCAGCGTACCACCAATCCATTCTCACTTCAACTCATGTCTAAATCATCCAATTCAATACCATGAGGACCTTATCCATGGCCATGAACATCAATTCAAAGTATAAATCATATTACTAGATGAAAATAGGACAATTCAATATATATTTAACAATGTAAGACCAATTAGACATCAATCGAATACAATTTTTACATCATTAGAAAGTCCATAAGAAACTACACATTAATTCATAAACATTAGACTAATATCAAGTAACCCATAAGTTAATCAAAATCTAGGGTTCATCAATTTCATGGGGTTCATAGGTTAATTGAGTTAAGATCATATTAATAACCACAATTCAGTCACTAAACAATGATTAAAAACCTTTAATGCAAGAACCTATGGTAGATCATGAATAAGGTCAATTCATCTTTTGAAAACTTTAGAAAACATCTTTAAAAGTTGAGAAACAAGTTTCAAGGAGGTCATACCTTTATTGGATAAAATCCACAAAATTTGGTGACGAAATCAATGAAGAACTTCAATCCTAGCTTCTTACCCTTTTTTAAAGAATCTTGACAAATCTTGAATTTTCTTGAATGGAGTCTTCTACTTTGATATTTTTTCTTGAGGTTTTGCCCTAGGGTTTGAGAGAGAAGAGAATGATGAATTTAAAGATGGAATTAGGATTATGTAAGGCTTTATAGGACTTTGAAACCCGTTTTATTTAGGTTTTCCTAGTGGAAAAAGGAGAGGAAATTACCTTAATTACTATTTTCCCGCGGCCAAAACGGGACTGCACCATACTATTCACTAAAATGGTCATAACTTTTTACTCGAAAACTAGATTAATGCGAAATGGTGGCGTTGGTAAGAGGTTTCAAATACCTTTAATTGGATAGGTCATGACTCACATAATTCTTAATATTCTAAGAGATATGGTCGTTTGAAGTTTACCAAAATAAAATCTTATGTCTAAACTTAATTGGTAAGGAAACATTCAACTCTACTTTGTGCAAGGTTTTTCTAATGACCTTAATTGATATTGAAAATCGTTCGCACACTAAGAAATTTACCTTAAAACCTAAGAAAATTAAGAGTCACTCAGTATGACCTTATACAAAAATTTAAGAATTGCTAGGGCTTAACTTAGAAAATTTCGGGATCTTACAATCTCCCCCACTTGGACAACATTCGTCCTCGAATGACACTTGCAACTCTTCGAACACTTCCAAGAGTAAAGATTTATTTAACAACTCTCAACCATACCACATAACACATTATACAACACAATCGAGGAGAAAACATCAATTTCACATAATCAAGAAAATCACAACACAAGAAGATAGAAATAATTCTACAACTCATCATGCTATAAAACTCACATTTTCAATTCATATAGGACGAACTTCCTTCTCCACATAATATCATGCTCATATACATCAGTTATATACACATCATAATTATTTTTCATGAAAGAACAATTTAGCAAAATTTTCAAAACCTTTACAGTAAACACCAATTTCTTTACAGTGAAACATGCTAAAATTTCCAATAATGCAACTCTTAAGCAATTTATGATGGAAACATAACAATATGAGAGATAAAACCATATAAACTAACTTTAAAACATAATCATAACTTCATGAAATGCACAATGCAAGGAATCAATTATTTCAATTTCAACTAGACCCCTAAACACAATGCAACATGCAACATGCTACTACGGCATTCTAACTTCTCAAGCTTGAATTGAATAGAAGAGATGAGACAAAAAATCACTATTCTACTACTCACCATACTCTCCCCCACTTAGAAGGAACTCATATAACTAAAGAGAGAAAACTATAACTTACCGGCTTCATCATCATCATCCAGTTTGTTCCTCTAGTCCGGAGTGCAAAAGAAACTCATAACATTTCACTCTACGGCACGACATAGGAGTAGAAAAGAAAGGAAACTCTATCGTCCTATAGCCTCTCACTCATAGATGTGTCGCGACTCACACCGATGGTCAAGACTCTACTAGACGTTACTTTTTGAGACTTTTCAATTCCTAAGTACTACTTCATAACCTTATGCTCTGATACCAAGCTTGTCACAACCCGAAACCACACCCTAGAAGTTAGAGTGCAATCTTGGATTGCGACCGGCATCATCGACCTCTAGGAGGTCTAAGACAAGCCCTTTCGTACCATTCATTGCATACATGTATGACAAGTAGTGCGGAATTAAAACTTTTCACACGAAATAAAAATACTTCAAAATATCTCTTTTATAGAAAAACATAATGAAAGGCTAAGTCTCAAAGTCGCCATCTTAGACAAAGGAATATATTAGGACACGCACCATACTTCAACATATAGAAAATAGCTAATTCTATTACAATACTTTTCAATAAGGAAAACTAAACATCAAGATGTCCTCGAATCTAGTGAGTACATACCAAATCTCTACTTGAATAAACACTAGTCCAAGCTTCAACTTTGAGACTCCTCTCAAACGCCACCTACACCTTTTGAAATAGACAAAATGTATGAAATTAGTACAAATATTTGTACTAAGTATGGCATAATGAATAAAATCATGATAAATGGACATTTATATAAAACATGCTCTTTTTGATTAAAATATCAAATTTCCAATAATGCAACTCTTAAGCAATTTATGATGAAAACATAACAATATGAGAGAAAAAAACCATATAAACTAACTTTAAAACATAATCATAACTTCATGAAATGCATAATGCAAGGAATCAATGAATTTCAATTTCAACTAGACTCCTAAACACAACGCAACATGCAACATGCTACTATGACATTCTATCTTGTCAAGCTTGAATTTAATACAAGAGATGAGACAACAAATCACTATTCTACTACTCACCATACTCTCCCCCACTTAGAAGGAACTCATATAACTAAAGAGAAAAAACTATAACTTACCGGCTTCTTCATCATCATCCGGTTTTGTTCCTCTAGTCCGGAGTGAAAAAGAAACTCATAACATTTCACTCTACGGCATGACATAGGAGTAGAAAATAAGGGAAACTCTATCGTCCTATAGCCTCTCGCCCATAGATGTGTCGCGACTCACACCAACGGTCAAGACTCTACTAGACGTCGCTTTTTGAGACTTTTGGATTCCTAAGTACTACTTCATAACCTTATGCCCTGATACCAAGCTTGTCACAACCCGAAACCACACCCTAGAAGTTAGGGTGCAATCTTGGATTGCGACCGGTGGCGTCGATCTCTCGGATGTCTAAGACAAGCCCTTTCGTACCATTCATTGCATACATGTATGAAAAGTAGTACGGAATTAAAAAATTTCACACGAAATAAAAATACTTCAAAATATATCTTTTATAGAAAACATAATGAAAGGCTAAGTCTCAAAGTTGCCATCTTAGACATAGGAATATATTGGGACACGACCCATACTTCAACATATAGAAAATAGCTAAGTCTATTACAATACTTTTCAACAAAGAAAACTAAATATCAAGATGTCCTCGAATCTAGTGAGGACATACCAAATCTCTACTTGAATAAACACTAGTCCAAGCTTCAACTTCGAGACTCCTCTCAAACGCCACCTACACCTTTTGAAATAGAGAAAATGTATGGAATTAGTACAAATACTTGTACTAAGTATGACATAATGTATAAAATCATGATAAACGGACATTTATATAAAACATGCTCTTTTTGATTAAAACATCATAGCATAAGCATAAGAACAACATTTAACACCTTAGAAACATATAAGATATCACATAAGCATTTAATAAAATATCGAAGAACCTTATAATGAACTAAGTTCCACTTCACAGTAACCCCTTTTAGCTTACATCCTTCTCACCAAAAGTTATCCTAAGACTCACTTAAGTGAGACTAAGAAAGACCGCTCATACACACTCTCTAAGAACACATGAATGATCCTTAAGACTACCTAAGATAAGATTGTTCCCTTTTACTTTCATTAACTACCCACCTAAGGCTACTCTAAGATTCACCTAAGTAGGACAAGCAGAGACCACCCATACACCCTCTTCAAGCTTACCTAAGCAACCCTCAAAGCTACCCTAGATAGAGCACATTCTGTTCGTCATACCTTAGCTAAAGTCGTGATCATTCATTAAGTCAATTAAAAGACATTTCATTCATTATAGACTTCACATAATGGTCTTGGAAAGACCTAGGGACTCACATAATAATATCTTCAAAGTCTAGTCATGCAATATCTAGCGTCCCATTTCACTACCTAAACTTCCTAGAACTTATCCAACACTAGCATGTATCCCACATGATGAGAATAGGCATGGAATCTGGAGTCATAAACCTACTCCGATAGAGGGTGTTCTACTTGACAAGGGTAGAACTAAGACACATCCCATGTAGGCATATGATTAAGGAATATCAAAGTCTTTTATGTACTCTAGTCTCATTCTCAAGTAGAGGTACATTGTACTCTAGTCTCCTTCTTAAGTAGAACTACAAACCATAACATATTCACTCGGTGTAAGCCTTTGTTCTCATAGAGTAAGTTCGATATAAGGGACATATGAAAAGGTACCATCTCTTAGTCATTACCTAGTCATAATGCACCTACTAAAGATGGGTCCACTAGGGCTGCCATTCAATGGTCTATAAGGATAGCTCATTCTTAACCTTCTTTCTATATAGAAGATTCCACATATTAGTCATGCTTAGAAGGGCACCATCTTAGGTCTACCGATCCTAGACTTTCATTAAACATTCATCCATACACATACAAGACAAAGGTGCCTAAGCCTACTAAGTCAAGATGTTCATATTCATCATATACATGTATCAAGTAAGGGACATAATCTACCAAAACAAGACACCCATTAATTCACATTAGCACATATAACGTATCATTCTTTGAAACACTTAGGAATGACCCTTATCATCTTTATGTCATCCTATACGTTACTATAATATCATCAATATAACCATCATATACTCATATAGTCAAGTAGGAATAATCATGTATCAACTTTAAGACTACACACATAAACACATAGTCATAATCCAACATGATCACTTAATATCCATAGAAGAACACATACTTTCACATTACTAGCATGTAGATAGATATAATCATACTTCACATAATCAATTACACAAATCATCATAATATTTCAAGTAGTTCTGACAAGCCCATGATAATCAATATACTTAAAATAATGCCGACAAGGCGACATCAATCACATAACACCGCAACCATAAGTGGACCATACCAATCAAAACATAATTGAAATCTAATTAACATAAAATAAAGATAATTAGGGCAGCGTACCACGAATCCATTCTCACCACTTCAACCCATGTCTAAATCATCCAATTCAATATCATAAGGCCCTTATCCATGGCCATGAACATCAATTCAAAGTATAAATCATAATACTAGATGAAACTAGGTCAATTTTCAATATATTTAACAATCTAAGACCAATTATACATCAATTGAATGCAATTCTTACATCATTAGAAAGTCCATAAGAAACTACACATTAATTCATAAACATTAGACCAATATCAAGTAACCCATAAGTTAGTCAAAATCTAGGGTTCATCAATTTCATGGGTTCATAGGTTTGATTGAGTTAAAATCATATTAATAACCACAATTCAATCACTAAACAATGACTAAAAACCTTTAATGCAAGAACCCATGGTAGATCATGAAAAAGGTCAATTCATCTTTTGAAAACTTTAGAAAACATCTTTGAAAATTGGGCTCCTTGATGAAACGAGTTTCAAGGATCAAAATCCATACCTTTATTGGATAAAATCCACGAAATTTGGTGAAGAAATCAATGAAGAACTTCAATCCTAGATTCAACCTTACCTTTTTTTAAAGAATCTTGACAAATCTTGAATTTTCTTGAATGGAGTCTTCCTTTGATTTTTTTTTCTTGAGGTTTTGCCCTAGGGTTTGAGAGAGAAGACAATAATGAATTTAAAGATGAAATTAGGATTATATGTAAGGCTTTATAGGACTTGTGAAACCCATTTTATTTAGGTTTTCCTAGTGGGAAAAGGAGAGGAAATTACCTTAATTACTATTTTCCCGCGGCCAAAACGGGACTGCACCATACTATTCACTAAAATGGTCATAACTTTTTACTCGAAAACTAGATTGATGCGAAATTGGTGGCGTTGGAAAGATGTTTCAAATACCTTTAATTTGATATCATGGCTCACATAATTCTTAATATTCTAAGAGATATGGTCGTTTGAAGTTTACCCAAATAAAATCTTATGTCTAAACTTAATTGGTAAGGAAACATTCAACTCTACTTTGTGCAAGGTTTTTCTAATGACCTTAATTGATATTGAAAATCGTTTGCACACTAAGAAATTTACCTTAAAACCTAAGAAAATTAAGAGTCACTCAGTATGACCTTATACGAAAATTTAAGAATTGCTAGGGCTTAACTTAGAAAATTTCGGGATCTTACAGTTGACTTTACATGTTATTGATTCTATATGAGGTTAGTTTCACTTATGAACATATTGCTGGTCTATATTGCTAAAGTATGAGAAGGATTACTCCTAATGCCATGTTATGTGAAGTTAGGCATTGCTTATAGTCCTTTGTTTGGTTTACTTTATTAAGTAGGGTTATGGGGCTTTACTTGGTCATTGCACTTATAGGCTAAATGATGGGTTATGGGTAAGGGTCTTGATTATATTATGATGTTATGAACTCTTATTATGTTGACTTGTGATGTACCGTGGTTTCATGGTACTTTCAATGCTTTTTCCTTAATATTGATGTGTGTCTAGAGTCTTTTTGTAGTAATTTTAATATGTTTTATCTTTGTTTTGTAGGAAAGTTGTCCAAAATTAAAATGCAGAAGGTTGTGAAGAATCAGTACAGAAGTAACCCACGAAGTCATCGATGGCCCGTCGTCCCATCGACATATCGTAGGTGGTGACCGTCGATTGAAGGTTCAGGCATCTAGAAGCAACTCGGAGAATTCTGACTATAGAAGGATCGACGGTCCGTCGGTTGATCGGTGGACCGTCCTGGCAAAACGTCGATTTGATCAGAGAATGTCCCAGTACCCGATGTTGAAGAAAAGCTAAGTTTGAAACAATAAGAAGCATCGACGGACCGTAGGTGAACCGACGGACCGTGTTGTTGGTCCGTCGATTGGATCAGAGAAAAGGCAAAGTGAAGGCTGAGAAAAGATGCTAAGTATGGACCGACGGAGGCAGTCGACGGTCCATCGTTTCATCGATGTACCGTCTATGGGGGTCGTCGATTGAAGCCGCGTTTTGGACAAACTTTCCTTATTTGAACTCCTTTTAATTTAGGACTCTATTTTCTTATAAATAGGGTGTAAAACCTTATTTTTGGGGGTTGGATTCTTTTACTATTTTTCATACTTTTGTTCTTGGAGATTTGACTTTGCAACTTGGGCAATAATTCAAATTTCCGGATTTGGGTTCTTAAGATAATTGTGTGATTTCAAGTTGAATTTCTGGATTTTTTTCGAATTGGTCAAAGTAAGTTCATCATTTATTATTTATCAATTATGAATTATGTTCTTCTAAGCATGGGTAACAAGATCCACAACTAGGGTTGTGGGAACAATGGGTGATTAACAAAATAAACCTAGCTACATAACAATTCTCGAATAAGTTATTGGATGCATCGATAATTCTTTCGTTTAGAAGTCTTTTTAACGAGAGCACGCATTAGAACTCGCCTTATTGATACTTGCCGTACCAAGGGGTTAGTTAATAGGAAAAGAATTATCGACATAGATTTAGTGGATACTATATAATAGGCTAGTTTTGATTGGTTCGAAGTAATAACTAAGCCAAACATCGAATATGATGCTTAATATTGTCACGCCTCAAAACCTATTAAGACGGACAGGCACCCGATGCCTTGAAGGCCCAAGAGAACCAACCTGCAACCTGTTCTTACTGTGCATATACTATAACAATTGTGACAAGTTAACCTAGGATGCAGCGATACAAAACAACGTAAGTAGGTCCAAAAGTTATATACAAGACTTGGCCCTTGAGGCCACAACTCCTTAAGACACAACTGAACCATGTACATGCGTCTACAAATCCTCTAAAAGATAGAAGACTAGAGTAGGTCGGGACAGACCCCGCCTTACCCTTAACTACGATACAATACCAAACGAATTTAACAAGGACTTAATAAAGCTCCGAATCAACTTGGAGCTCACCAAAAGTAGCAGAATTTTGAGTGCTCCTACTGAGGAGGTCTACTAACTGGAGTACCTGAGCCTGCAGCATCCCCAATACAGGACGTCAGTACGAAAAATGTACTGAATATGTAAGACAAATAGTATATGTAATACAAAGCTCAAATGAAATCAAGTAGCAACATAAGGGTGCATAGATTAGGAGAGAAGACCACCTTTGCTTACTCTTATGGGATCAAGTAAGCTACATTCTTTTCTTTACCTTGTTGTATGCTATAATCTTTGTTGGGCATGTGATACAAGTGACCAGCTGATCAGTGGTAGAAGAGGATGACCCATGCTAGGCGTATTAACCCCTGGGATGCGGTCCTCATAATTACACAACTTGGGATCGGCCCATGCTAGGCTTTTGCCCCTGAGCTGCCACCCTTCTATACCAATAGGGATCGGCCCATGCTAGGCTTTCGCCCCTGAGCTGCCACCCTTAATTAAATAGATTCTTCACTTAGATTCTTTAATCTTTGAGATTTTTGTTAATCAGTTCATAACTCTTTTGAGATGTTATTTTGGATAATCTTAACACTTTTGAGATGTTGATTTGGTGGTCATAATCATCTTGGAGATATGGAAATACGGAACAGTAGTGGAATACATGAAAATAATACTTTGAGGCAGTAACAATGACATAAAGAGCTATGAAACATCAACACCTTACTTTAAGACCTTAATGGCACAATTGACTTCAATTGGCTTAGGAGAGGGATTCATCAAACTTTGTTTTGCAAATACCATTTCTATAACAGCAAAAGGGGAATAATTACACAAGTATAGAGTAGTGAACATATAATGAAGTAGTTCTATGTACTTAGAATGGGGAAAGAAATATTGTAAGCTATTTGGAGATAGTACGCTGCCACTATGCTTCCTTTTCTAGAAATAGAACTTATGGGAAACACTTCATTGATATTAATTGCAGGTGCCAGATTTCATGCCAAAAGGATATAGAATCGAATAGCCTTACATACCTTATTTTTCTGACCAATACCACTATCACGATTCAGCCTTTCTTATTGGGTGCTAATCTACAACATAAGTCATGATTAAGCTAACATCAGCAGCTAAGCACAATAAGGTCCTCCAAATCAGTAGCTAAAATATTTGATGGAAATCAGGCCCAAACAACCCTTACATAAATGGTGAACCACCACACCCTTCCTCTACACATTAATACAACTTCATACATCATCTCCCAAGCTACCCAAACAGCCCTCAACAACAATATTCATAAGGCAGCCACTATCAATCTCAAATCTTTCAGCAAAATAGGAGAATATTGACTCAAAGATTTATCACAATCCATGAATTCTTGATAAACATATACAAAATTCTCCACTACAAACATTATCAAAGAGAGGAAAACAAATGGGTTGAAGTCTTACCTTAATTCTGAAAATTTATCCTCTACACTTGTACTTCAAGAATTCAAACTCTTCTTCAAACTCTTACTTGAAAAATTAGACAGCACTCAAAAACTCTAAGGTGTCTTAGGGATGCTAATTGAAGCCAAGAGAGACCAAGAAAGAACTTAGGAAATCTGAAACTTTTGCAAGTTCAAAATGGAGAATAAGACTTGATCCTTATCCTTTGAAAAAAAGAGGTGTTATGGCCGACACTCTTGACCAATTTTGGTCCATATAATGTCAAGTAGGTGCCCCACCTGCTTGTCCTTTTAAATTGGGCCTTTTTGGACTTAATATTATTGGACCTTGGCTGTCCATTTTCCCTTTGTTCTTTTATTCCACTTGGGACAGATTAATGCAAGTAGGTGGTACACACTTGGCCCAATAACATGGTAAAACAAAACTTAGGAGGTCATGCACTTACCTAGTTTCACTTGGGCTTTATCCATAATGGGCCAATTGGCAGATTTGGCTGCTGGGCCTTCTTTCATTCACAATTTCTTTAATAGGTTTGGGCTTCAAATGAGCCCCTAAATATAAGCATAAATCTGGTCAATCAAACTTGGGCCCTTTTAACTATAATATAGATCAAGTAGGTGATGCAGCTGCTAGCTAAATTACCATCTTACTATAATTACTTAAATACTTTCCATCGGAGTTAACTTGCAATACATATGCTAAAACGTGCAAGGCATTACATCACCTTCCAAGCTAGTTTAAACAAACACTAATCACATAAGAAACATGATCCCTCACCTACACTATAAGTCTATGTCAAGTATAACATGAATAGAACTACCACATACAAAAATACAGGCCGTTACATCCTTCCCCCCTTGGAACATTCGTCCTCGAATGTTAGCATGGTTGCCCAGCCTAAACACGTTCAAGCCTAAGTTAGTACTACTATTAATCACATTGAACATATAGACTTATACTTACTTGTCAATGCCTCCACTAACATTTTGATCATTCCCACTAGTGTGATAGAGGTGAGGATACTTTAATTTCATTGCTTCTTTTGCTTCCCATGTAACTTCTTCTACTTGTTGGTTTCTCCATAGTACTTTTACAGAAGCTACTTCTTTATTTCTTAACTTCCTAACTTGTTGATCCAGAATAGCAATGGGTACTTCTTCATAAGTGAGATCTCCCGTAACCTGTACGTCTTCAGTAGGAGTAATACGAAATGGGTCACCTACGTATTTCCGTAGCATTGAGACATGGAACACCGGATGAACTGATGAAAGCTCTTGTGGTATCTCTAACTCATAGGCTACTTGGCCAAATTTTCGGATAATCTTATATGGCCCTATATAGCGTGGACTCAACTTTCCCTTTTTACCAAACCTCATTACCCCTTTCATCGGAGACACCTTCAAGAACACCCAATCCCCTATAGAAAATTCTAGTCCTCTCCTTCTAATATCTGCATATGATTTATGTCGACTTTGAGCTGTTTCTAGCCTCTGCTGTATCACTTTGACTTTTTCCATAGCTTGATGAACAAGATCTGGCCCAAATAAGGCAGTTTCACCCGTTTTGAACCAGCCAATTGGTGATCTACACTTTCGACCATATAAAGCTTCATAAGGTGCCATTTTAATGCTCGAATGATAGCTATTGTTATAAGCAAATTCAATAAGTGGTAGGTGATCATCCCAGCTACCCTTGAAATCTAATATACAAGCTCGCAGCATATCCTCAAGTGTCTGAATTGTACGTTCTGCCTGACCATCCGTTTGAGGATGAAAGGCTGTACTTAAATTCACTTGTGTTCCCAAACTCTTTTGAAATGACTTCCAAAAATTTGCTGTGAATTGAGCTCCTCTATCAGATATTATAGAGATTGGCACTCCATGTAGTCGAACTATCTCTTTAATGTACAACCTCGCATACTCTTCAGCTGTATAAGTAGTCTTCACCGGCAAGAAGTGTGCTGCTTTGGTAAGTCTATCAACTATTACCCATATGGAGTCAAACTTCCGGAATGAGCGAGGCAAACCAGTAACAAAATCCATGTTGATCATGTCCCATTTCCAAATTGGAAGTTCTATACGCTGCATGTAACCTCCGGGCTTTTGGTGTTCTACTTTTACCTGTTGACAGTTTGGACACTGAGCCACGAATTCTGCAATGTTCTTCTTCATGTTCCCCCACCAATACATTTCTTTCAAGTCATGATACATTTTAGTTGACCCCGGATGAACAGAGTACCTTGAATTATGTGCTTCCATCATGATCCTCTTTCTTAGTTCATCTACATTAGGTACACACAATCTGTTTTGACATCGAAGTACTCCATCTTGCTTAAGCTCAAATGCCTTTGTCATACCATGTAGTACATTCTCTTTAAGTTGTAAAAGAATTGGATCAGTGTACTGCTTCTCTTTCACTTCCACTATTAATGAGGATTCTGCCGCATTTTGCACAATAACCCCTTCGCCTTGAGATTCAAGAAGGCGAACACCCAAGTTCGCTAGTTGGGACAGATCCTTAGTCATTCCTTGTCTTTCCACAGACTTCCCATAAGTGCTTGCCATTATTTTACGGCTTAAAGCATCAGCTACTACATTAGCTTTACCGGGGTGATATAAGATGTCAATGTCATAATCTTTTAATAGCTCCAGCCACCTTCGCTGCCTCAGATTTAAGTCTTTTTGCTTAAAAATATATTGCAAGCTTTTGTGATCAGTGTATATGTCAACATGAACTCCATACAAGTAGTGGCGCCATATCTTCAAAGCAAACACAACTGCTGCTAGCTCTAGATCATGGGTTGGATAATTTTTCTCATGTGGCCGCAGCTGCCTTGATCCATAAGCTATAACTTTACCATGCTGCATCAATACACAACCTAAGCCCACTCCCGAAGCATCACAGTACACTACATAGCCTTCTGTACCTTCTGGAAGTACCAACACAGGTGTAGAAGTTAATTTACTCTTCAACTCTTGGAAGCTTCTTTCACACTCATCGCTCCACTGAAACTTGGTTCCTTTATGTGTTAGCTTTGTTAAGGGTGCAGCCATGGAAGAGAATCCTTCAACAAACCTTCTGTAATAACCTGCCAATCCAAGAAAACTACGGATCTCCGTAGGCGTTGTAGGTCTTGGCCATCTTTTCACGGCTTCTATTTTCTGGTTATCAACCCTTATTCCTTCCTCGGATACGATATGACCTAGGAATGCCACAGATTTCAACCAGAACTCACATTTAGAGAACTTTGCATACAATTTACGATCACGGAGAATTTGTAAAACCTGCCGCAAGTGATTAGCATGATCCTCTTCCGATCTTGAATACACCAAAATGTCATCTATGAACACTATCACAAACACATCTAAGAATGGCTTGAACACCCTATTCATCAAATCCATAAAAGCTGCTGGTGCATTTGTTAGCCCGAATGACATAACTAAGAACTGAAAATGACCATACCGTGTTCGGAAAGCTGTCTTGGGTATATCTTTGTCCTTGACCCTGACTTGGTGATAACCTGACCTCAGGTCGATCTTTGAAAAACACCTAGCACCTTGTAATTGATCAAACAGATCATCAATTCTAGGGAGGGGATATTTGTTCTTAATTGTTACCTTATTCAACTGCCGGTAGTCGATACACATTCTTAATGAGCCATCTTTTTTGCGCACAAATAAAACTGGTGCTCCCCATGGAGACACACTAGGCCTTATGAATCCTTTTTGTAATAAGTCTTTTAACTGCTCCTTCAACTCTCGTAATTCTGTCGGAGCCATTCTATATGGAGGAATTGAGATAGGTTGAGTATCTGAAAGCACATCAATACCGAACTCTACTTCTCGTTCTGGAGGCAAACCTGGAAGATCTTCAGGAAACACATCTGGAAATTCATTTACCACCGGAATGGATTGAAGGGTTGGTGGCTCTGCATCTACATTTTCTACTCTAACCAGATGGCATATGTATCCTTTGGAAATCATCTTCTTTGCCTTAAGATAAGAAATAAATTTACCTCTTGGCATCCCAATATTACCTTTCCATTCGAGGACTACCTCGTTTGGAAACTGTAAATGCACTATCTTAGTTCGGCAATCTACCGTGGCATAACAAGAAGCTAACCAATCCATACCCATTATAACATCAAAATCTACCATGTCTAGCTCAACAAGGTCAGCCAATGTATCGCGATCACAAATAGTTACAATGCAATTACGATAAACTATCCTAGCTATAATAGATTCACCAATCGGTGTAGACACTTCAAATGGCTTTGCTAATAATTCTGGTGTTCTTTTGAACTTTCCAGCAATCAATGGTGTAACATATGATAGTGTAGACCCTGGATGGATTAATGCATATACAATATGTGAAAAGATGGACAATGTACCTGTAACCACATCCGGCGAGGCTTATAAATTTTGTCGATCCCCTAGTGCATATGTGTGATTCTGACCTCCACTAGAACTAGTTGCTCCCCTAGCTCCTCTACCACGACCTGTATGCATATGTAGTCCCCTACCTAAAGAAGGGGTTGATGAGGTCGATGCAACAACTGATCTAGTTGGTTGAACAATGCCACCCACTCCCCTATGAGGGCAGTTTCTCATCATATGCCCTGGTGTGCCACACCAAAAACAAACATCCGTCCCAAACCTGCATGCATCTAGATGATTCCTCCCACACTGTTTACAAGGCTGTCGTGGAGGCCTTGATTGGCTCGTACTTCCTTGCTCTTGATGACTGCCTTGGCTTTCACTTCTTTGCCAAACTGATTGCCTCTAAACCCTTGGAACCATGGTGGAGCACTAGCTATAGAGTAGAAAGATGATGGCCTAGGTGGTCTGTTAGAGAACCGAGGCCTAAACTCACCTTGGGATGGTGTAAACTGCCCCATTGATCTGGCCCTCTTAGAATGCCCTGTTTCCAACTCTTGTGTTCTTCTTCTTTGCCTTTGATCCTCCAATTTTTGTGCAAAAGCCTGCATCCTTGCTATATCCATATCTTTATTTAATGAAGCAATTGTACAGTCTCTAACCAGATATGAATCTAACCTGTCCACAAAACGATGAACTTTATCCTCCATAGTAGCTAATACATTAGGGGCATACCTGGCCAAGGAATTAAATTTGAGACTATACTCCCTCACACTCATATTTCCTTGGTGGAGATTTAAGAACTGATCCGCACGGGCCTCTCGGATTTCAAATGGCAGATAATGATCAAGGAATGCCTTTTTGAACTCTTTCCACATAGCTGAAGGTGCATTTGTTCCCCTAGATTGCTTCCAAGCTTCATACCAAAATATAGCCACACCCTTTAATCTGTATGCAGCTAGCTGAAGTGCTTCTTTACCACTTACATGCATAATATCCAAAGTGCGTTGGATTTGATCTATAAAGTCTTGGGGATCTTCATTAGGATCTGACCCGGTAAATGATGGAGGGTGCAAGTTAAGAAAATCACGTATCCGTGTTCCAGCTGATCTATCTACGCCACTAGTACCTGCAACTGGACCTTCTTGACTTTGGCCATGACCAGCAACTATACGAGTCAATAATTGGACTGCATTCCTCAAATCTTGCTCGGTAGCATTAATAGGGGGTTCCTGAGGTTCATCTTCCCTCCTTAGTTCTTCAGGAGATGGAGGTGTCGAGGAAGTCTGTGATAGAGACTCATCTTGAGCCCCACTTTGAACAACTTGACTTGGTGGTGGTTGGCTGGTCCCTTCTTGGATAGCCACATCTACTCGTTTACCAGTACTTTTACTCCTTCTCGTAATCGGCATCTATGCTATAATAAAACAATTGAGAACCAACCTGTAACCTGTTCTTACTGTGCATATACTATAACAATTGTGACAAGTTAACCTAGGATGCAGCGATACAAAACAACGTAAGTAGGTCCAAATGTTATATACAAGACTTGGCCGTTGAGGCCACAACTCCTTAAGATACAACTGAACCATGTACATACGTCTACAAAGCCTCTAAAAGATAGAAGACTAGAGTAGGTCGGGACAGACCCAGCCTTACCCTTAACTATGATACAATACCAAACGAATTTAACAAGGACTTAATAAAGCTCCGAATCAACTTGGAGCTCACCAAAAGTAGCAGAATTTTGAGTGCTCCTACTGAGGAGGTCTACTAGCTGGAGTTCCTGAACCTGCAGCATGAAATGCAGCGTCCCCAATACAGGACGTCAGTACGAAAAATGTACTGAATATGTAAGACAAATAGTATATGTAATACAAAGCTCAAATGAAATCAAGTAGCAACATAAGGGTGCATAGATTAGGAGAGAAGACCACCTTTGCTTACTCTTATGGGATCAAGTAAGCTACATTCTTTTCTTTACCTTGTTGTATGCTATAATCTTTGTTGGGCATGTGATACAAGTGACCAGCTGATCAGTGGTAGAAGAGGATGACCCATGCTAGGCGTATTAACCCCTGGGATGCGGTCCTCATAATTACACAACTTGGGATCGGCCCATGCTAGGCTTTTGCCCCTGAGCTGCCACCCTTCTATACCAATAGGGATCGGCCCATGCTAGGCTTTCGCCCCTGAGCTGCCACCCTTAATTAAATAGATTTCTTCACTTAGATTCTTTAATCTTTGAGATTATTGTTAATCAGTTCATAACTCTTTTGAGATGTTATTTTGGATAATCTAACACTTTTGAGATGTTGATTTGGTGGTCATAATCATCTTGGAGACATGAAATTACGGAACAGTAGTGGAATACATGAAAACAATACTTTGAGGCAGTAACAATGACTAAGGAGCTATGAAACATCAACACCTTACTTTAAGACCTTAATGGCACAATTGACTTCAATTGGCTTAGGAGAGGGATTCATCAAACTTTGTTTTGCAAATACCATTTCTATAACAGCACAAGGGGAATAATTACACAAGTATAGAGTAGTGAACATATAATGAAGTAGTTCTATGCACTTAGAATGGGGAAAGAAATATTGTTAGCTATTTGGAGATAGTACGCTGCCACTATGCTTCCTTTTCTAGAAATAGAACTTATGGGAAACACTTCATTGATATTAATTGCAGGTGCCAGATTTCATGCCAAAAGGATATAGAATCGAATAGCCTTACATACCTTATTTTTCTGACCAATACCACTATCACGATTCAGCTTTCCTTATTGGGTGCTAATCTACAACATAAGTCATGATTAAGCTAACATCAGCAGCTAATCACAATAAGGTCCTCCAAAACAGTAGCTAAAATATTTGATGGAAATCAGGCCCAAACAACCCTTACATAAATGGTGAACCACCACACCCTTCCTCTACACATTAATACAACTTCATACATCATCTCCCAAGCTACCCAAACAGCCCTCAACAACAATATTCATAAGGCAGCCACTATCAATCTCAAATCTTTCAGCATAATAGGAGAATATTGACTCAAAGATTTATCACAATCCATGAATTCTTGATAAACATATACAAAATTCTCCACTCCAAACATTATCAAAGAGAGGAAAACAAATGGGTTGAAGTCTTACCTTAATTCTGGAAATTTATCCTCTAAACTTGTACTTCAAGAATTCAAACTCTCCTTCAAACTCTTACTTGAAAAATTAGACAGCACTCAAGAACTCTAAGGTGTCTTAGGGCTGCTAATTGAAGCCAAGAGAGACCAAGAAAGAACTTAGGAAATCTGAAACTTTTGCAAGTTCAAAATGGAGAATAAGATTTGATCCTTATCCTTTGAAAAAGGAGGTGTTATGGCCGACACTCTTGACCAATTTTGGGCCATATAATGACAAGTAGGTGCCCCACCTGCTTGTCCTTTTAACTTGGGCCTTTTTGGACTTAATATTATTGGACCTTGGCTGTCCATTTTCCCTTTGTTCTTTTATTCCACTTGGGACAGATTAATGCAAGTAGGTGCTACACACTTGGCCCAATAACATGGTAAAACAAATCTTAGGAGGTCATGCACTTACCTAGTTTCACTTGGGCTTTATCCATAATGGGCCAATTGGCAGATTTGGCTGCTGGGCCTTCTTTTATTGACAATTTTCTTTAATAGGTTTGGGCTTCAAATGAGCCCCTAAATATAAGCCTAAATCTGGTCAATCAAACTTGGGCCCTTTAACTATAATATAGATCAAGTAGGTGATGCAGCTGCTAGCTCAATTACCATCTTACTATAATTACTTAAATACTTTCCATCGGACTTAACTTGCAATACATATGCTAAAACGTGCAAGGCATTACATCACCTTCCAAGCTAGTTTAAACCAACACTAATCACATAAGAAACATGATCCCTCACCTACACTATAAGTCTATGTCAAGTATAACATGAATAGAACTACCACATACAAAAATACAGGCCGTTACAAATATGAAGTAAAAGTAAGGGTTAGTAACTTAGACACACGTATCCGGACCAAGGTACGGGGTGAAATTCTCTAAATGCCGGACCAAAGATTTATAGGTACGTAACTTATCACTTAGCATGCAAAACAATAGGGAAGAATTGTTATAGCTAGGATTATGGTGTTATGAACCTATATGGAACACTTACACCCTAGTTTCTCTCACAACTTTAATTCACTCTTGCTACTTGTTTGATTTCAAAATATTAAAACAATTTTGTTTCACAAAACCCCCCTTTTAATAGTTTTCGTAAAGGACTTGACTAAATAGAAGTAATTGTACATTGAAGTTAAGTCTAAACCATTTTTCCTCGTGGGATAGACCCCAACATAATAGTTGGGTTATTTACTTGATACGACTGCTTATACTTCTTTAGGGAAGTGTAATTTGAGCGTATCAAATTTTGGCGCCGCTGCCGTGGAAAGTGGCTTTTAAATTAACTTTAATATCAATTACTGAATTTTAGTCATTAATTTCCTAATTTTACTTTTTCTTTTGTTTTTGTTTGTCTCAGGTCTAGCTCTAGTGTATGCCAAGTACACAGAGCCGAGGAGAACCAATCGTACCATTCGATCCTGAACTTAACCAGACACTCCGCAAAATGAATGATCCACGGAATCTCGCAAATCTAGGTGATGGGATCAACCGTGAACTTCCTCCGCCAGTTGATGCTCACAACTAAGTGATTTTGGAGAACCCTGGTGATGGTGCTTTGAGGAGGCAACCTCCCGTCCCACGCCCTCAAGAGTTCTATAGGGGCAACATTAACATCACTGACTCTGATGGGCCTCTTGTCCTACCTCATCTACCACAGAGTCACACATTCATGGTAACTAGTAGCTTGATGTAGATGCTCACCGCCAGAGGTTTGTTTTCGGGGCTACCATATGAGGATCCACATTCTCATATCGCCAAACAAAGGTCGGTGTGTAAGAGTTGTGTAGGGAGGCCAGACTTGGACATGGACGTCATCGGGTTAAGGGTGTTCCCTCTCTCACTAACAAGAGAGGCCGCAATATGGTTCACTGAGTTGTCCTATAATCCGATCTATACTTGGGACCATTTGAGGGATGTGTTCCTAGCACGGTACTACCTGGTGTCTAAAAATCTCAACCACAAAGATAGAGTGAACAACTTTGTGGCATTTCCTGGGGATTCGGTGAGTAGCTCTTAGGATAGATTCACCTCATTCGTAAGAAGTGTCCCAAACCACCGCATTGATGATATGTCATTGAAAGAGTACTTCTATCGGGGGAAAGATGATAATAATAAGGAAGTGCTTGATACTATTGCGGGTGGTTCTTATGGTGAGTGCACATATGTAAAGATTGCGGAGAAGTTGGAGAAAATCTCTCGCAACAATAAGGCTTGGAGCACTAGGAAGTCGGACACTGGGAGAAACACCTTTGTAGTGCAAGCTGCACACAACCCGGACGCAGATGAGATTCTTGAAGAGATGGATCAAATGAGAACTGAGCTCGGGTTGGTATTGAAACATGTCACTAAGGGTACGGAGAAAGTAAATGCAGTGAATTATTTTACTAAACCACAACCGCTAATGGATGACTACTACTATGAAGAGGATTCTTATGCAGTGAATGAGAAGACAGGGGGTTTATGACCGAACGCCCAAGGCTCCAATCAGGAGAATTGGCGCCAAGGTCAAGGAAATCAAGGTCAGAACTATGGGAATTACAACAAAGAGGGCCATTATGTTCGAGATGGAAACTACAACCGCGACAACAACTTCAACTGGGGTAACTATGGTAAAAGAAACGATCAAAGTGAGCCATATGTTCCACCTCAAAATCGGGAAGTTTCTCCTAGGGATGGTGGATGTACTATGGCGCGAGTTGAAGATATGTTGCAAAAGATGAGGAGGAGGTTTGACGCTAGTGATGAGCATGCCAAAGAGTTGAGAGGTGATTTGGCTAATATCGGGCAAAATGTGGATGTGCATGAAGTCTCAATCAAGCTTCTTGAGTTGTAAATGGCCCAATTATCTACTACTGTGAACCCACGTCAACCGGGAACTCTTCCTAGCAATATAATTCAAAATCTGAAAAATGATTGGCATTGTATGACAGTCACTACTCGAGGGGGTAAGCAAACAATTGATCTACCTATGCCGTCTGTAGTAGAAGATGAGGTAAGAAAAGATGATAAGGTTGTGGAAGCTAGTGGTGAGTTGGTAGACAAAGCAGTGAAAGAAGCAGAGGTATCTCAAATGGTGATCCCCATTCCTAGACCACCACCACCATTCCATCAGAGATTGGTGAAGAAGACTAAGGATGGTAAATACCGGCGTTTCACCACTATGTTGAAACATCTTTCCATCAATGTCCCTTTGATAGAAGCTCTAGAACAAATGCCCGGTTATGCCAAGTTTATGAAAGATATGGTTACAAAGAAGAGATCGGTAAGTATTGAGGATGATGATCGAATGCAACATTGTAGTGCTATTGCTACAAGGTCTCTTGTGCAAAAGAAAGAAGATCCGGGCGCTTTCACTATTCCATGTACCATCGGTTTGTTACACTTTGCTAAAGTACTATGTGATCTTGGTGCAAACATAAATCTCATGCCTCTCTCCATTTATAAGAAATTGGGTTTGGGTGCCCCAAAGCCCACCGTGATGTGGTTACTGATGGTCGATCGAACAGTGAAAAGGCCTATTGGTATACTCCATGATGTGTTAGTGAAGGTGGAGTCATTTATTTTTCCGTCCGATTTTGTGATTCTTGACTATGAGGTGGATTTTGAGGTGCTTATTATTCTTGGGAGGCCATTCCTTGCTACTGGTCGCGCCTTGGTTGATATGGAGAAAGGGTAGATGAAGTTTCGGTTAAATAATGAAGAAGCAACATTCAACATCTATAGGTCCATGAAGTAGTGTGGTGAGCTCCAAACGGTATCCGCTATATCTTACAGGGTTGAGAGCACATCTAAGGTGCAAATTGAAGAGCGCCTTGGTGTTGAGGCATAAGCGGCAGTGATCATGAATTTTGAGAGTGATGGTATCGAAGAGTATGGGTCTTTGGTTGCGGCACTTGATCGAGGTGAATTTTTGTTCAAACCAAAGAAACTCGAATTAGATATGAAGCATCGCGATTCTCCACCCGCGAAACCATCTATTGAAGAGACCCCAAAATTAGAGCTTAAGTCTCTACCACCTCATCTGAGGTATGTATTCTTGGGAAGAGATGACACTTTGCCAGTAATCATTGAATCGGATTTAAATGTGCATCAAGTAGAGTGTTTGGTGAAAGTTTTGAAGAGGTTCAAACGATCCATTGGTTGGACTATTGAGGACATTATTGGTATTCCTCCTGGTATTTATTCACACAAAATCCAACTCATGCCCGATTATAATCCAAGTATTGAGCACCAAGGACGGTTGAATCAACCTTTACAAGAGGTAGTGAAGAAGGAGATTATTAAGTGGTTGGATGCTGGAGTCATATATCCTGTCGCAGATAGTAGTTGGGTATGCCTTGTTCAGTGTCTGCCCAAAAAGAGGGGAATGACAGTAGTTCCTAATGAGAAAAATGAGCTTGTTCCAATGAGACCGCTGACCCAATGGAGAGTTTGTATAGATTACCGGAAGTTGAATGCATGGACTGAGAAGGACCATTTCCCTATGCCCTTCATGGATCAAATGTTAGAGAGACTCGCAGGAAAAGGATGGTACTATTTTCTTGATGGTTATTCGGGGTACAATCAAATCCCTATTGCACTGGAGGATCAAGAGAAAACCACCTTTACTTGCCCTTATGGGACATTAGCATTCAAGAGGATGCCTTTTGGGTTGTGTAATACACCAACTACTTTTTAGAGATGTATGATATCGATATTCTCCGATATGGTGGAGGACACTATTGAGGTGTTTATGGATGACTTTTTAGTTGTTGGTGACTCTTTTGATCGTTGTTTGAGTCACTTGGACGAAGTTCTCAAAAGATGTGAAGATTGCAACCTTGTGCTGAATTGGGAAAAATGTCACTTCATGGTGAAAGAAGGTATTGTATTGGGTCATCGCATCTCAAAGAAGGGGATAGAGGTTGATCGAGCAAAATTTGAGGTTATAGAAAGAATTCCTCCACCCATCTCTGTAAAAAGTGTGAGAAGTTTACTTGGGAATGCGGGCTTCTACCGGAGGTTTATTAAGGATTTCTCAAACATTTGCACATCCTCTGTGCAAGTTACTTGAGAAGGAATGTAAATTCTATTTTGATGAATCCTATCTAAAGGCATTTGGAGAGTTGAAGGAGAAGTTGGTGTCTGCGCCCATCATTATTTCCCCAGATTGGAGTAAGCCATTTGAGGTGATGTATGATGCTAGCGGGGTTGCTCTTGGTGTGGTGTTGGGACAAACAAGGGATAAAATCCTTCACCCCATCTATTATGATAGCAAGGCCCTAAATGAAGCACAAAAGAACTACACTGTGACTGAACAAGAGCTCCTTGCGGTGGTATTTGCTTTCGAAAAATTTTGCTCCTATTTGCTTGGCACGAAAATCATTGTGCACAGTGATCACTCTGCTTTAAGGTATTTGATGGCAAAGAAGGATTTGAAGCCGAGGTTGATTAGATGGGTTCTACTATAGTAAGAGTTTGAATTTGAGGTGAAAGACAGAAAAGGGACCGAAAATCAAGTTGCAGATCACTTGTCTAGATTGGAGGATGAAGCTATGCGAGAGTTGGGTGTAAAGGCTGAAATTGATGATACCTTCCCGGATGAGCATGTATTGGCCGCTTTTCATGACTTGATTCCATGATTCGTCGATTTTGCGAATTATCTGGCCAGTGATATAGTCCCATCAGACTTGTCCTTTCATCAAAGGAAGAAGTTCATGCATGATGTAAAAAAGTTCTTTTGGGATGAACCTTACTTATACCGGAGTTGTGTCGATGGGCTTATTCGCCGATGTGTTCCAGAAGTCGAGATGCTAAGTATTTTGGAGTCATGCCACTCATCGCCTGTGGGTGGGCATCATAGTGGTATCCAGACTGCCCACAAGATTTTACAATGTGGGTACTATTGGCCAACCATTCACCAAGATGCTCATGAGTTCGCCAAGTCTTGTGATAGGTGTCAGAGAGATGGAGGAATTTTGAAGAGGCAAGAGCTCCCCTTGAATCCCATTCTAGTGATTGAGTTGTTTGATGTGTGGGGCATTGATTTATGGGCCCGTTTGTGAGTTATCATGGGATGAAATATATTTTTGTGGCGGTGGATTATGTGTAAAAATGGGTGGAAGCCATAGCACATGCCAACAATGAAGGGAAGAGTGTCACCGCATTCTTGAAAAAGAACATCTTCTCAAGATTTGGCACACCTAGGGCCATTATTAGTGATGGGGGATCTCACTTTTGCAACAAGTTGTTCAAAGGTTTATTGGAGAAATATGGGGTTCGCCACAATGTAGCCACTCCTTACCATCCGCAGAATAGTGGGAAAGTTGAGGTGTCCAACAGAGAAATAAAGCAGATCCTGTCGAAAATGGTGAACGCTAATAGAACAGATCGGTCAAGGAGGCTTGATGATGCTCTTTGGGCCTACCAGACTGCATACAAGACCCCCATAGGTATGTCTCCATACCAACTTGTATATGGGAAGGTTTGTTACTTGACAGTCGAGTTAGAGCACAAGTCCATGTGGGCGATAAAGAAACTAAAGATGGATTGGAATGAAGCAGTGGAACAGAGACTTAACGGGTTGAATGAGCTTGATGAGTTTAGCCTAAAAGCATATGAAAGTTCAGCCATCTACAAAGAGAATATGAAGAAGTACCATGATTAAAAGATTGAGAAGCGATAATTTTCGGTTGGGGACTTGGTTCTTCTATTCAACGCTAGGCTACGCTTATTTCCAGGAAAACTCAAGTCCAAGTGGACTGGGCCATTCCTTATTACTAAGGTATTCCCTCATGGATCGGTTGAGTTAGAGAACAAAGAGGGTGCAAGGTTCACGGTAAATGGGCAAAGAATCAAGATCTACCTGGGGCATGCGGAGAGTGTTCATGAAGTGGTTGAGGAATATCACCTTGATGAAGTCTGAGTAATCAAGGATCATGCGTTGTGCCACGACGTTAAATCAAGCGCTTCTTGGGAGGCAACCCAAGGTGTATCCTCTAGCCAACAATATGTTTTTTCCTTTATTTTTAGGAATATTAGCATTCTCTTGTCCATTTTTGTTTTATTCGCAGTCATGTGTTATTTTTTTAGTGTGTTGGCTAGAGAGTAGTTTAGGCTCCGTATCTCAAAACTATCCAAAAAATACACAAAAAGAATGGCTTAATGGGTGCTCAATGTGCAGGAACCAATTCACAAGAATTCTGCAGAAATTGGTCTGGTCCACAGATCTACGGACAAAGCGACGGGCCGTCGATAGTGTCCGTAGATCCCAGGTATGTCTTACATTTTTGTCCAAGTCTGAGCACAATCGACGGTCCAATCGACAGTACGTCGACTGACTTACGGACTGTCGATGGGGTATCGTCAGTTCACAAAAACCAGTGACCCGACCCGACCAACTATATAAAAAATAACTATTCAGTTACCCTCCCACACCTTTTCAAATTCCCTCCCAACCGTTTCCCTCCCCTTATTCCCCTCTTTCTCCATTGACTCCCACACTCACTTCCTTCCATTTTTTTCCACATAATCAAATTCTCCCAAACTCCCAGTAATTCCCAAAACCCTGATCCCCAGTTTACTGCGTCTCTTTTGTATGCTCTCCGGTTGGTGTTGGAAGTCGGACACGTAGGTTGGTGTTGCAATATCACCCACTCATTTCACTCCACTACAGTTTATAGGTATTTCGTTTCCCTCTGCTTAATGAATTCCCCTTCATTTGCTTGTGGAATCAAATATATTGTATGTGGGTCTTGACTGGTTAATATTGCTGTTAAACTGGTTAATATTGGGTTCTATGTCCCTTAGAATGATAGAAAGTTAATGGGTTGGGGGTGGAATTTGTATAAATTCTATTTGCCTGTTGATTTTTCTACTTAGGGCTTGATAGTCTAATCAAATCCATGATCGTAATTTGCAAAATCAAAGCCCTAAGGATGACAAATTGGTCTCCTAACTTGTATTATGTAGTGAGAGAACTTGTGATCTGCTTAAAAGTGTCAAATTGTGTGCTTAAAATCAAGTCCTTAAGACGTGTCTCTGACTAACCGAACGAGACCCCGTTTACGGAAGTGGGCTACGGTCCGTCGATTCATCGACGGGCCATTCTACACGTCCGTCGTTTCTAACTGAAACTGTGATTCCTAAGGTTTTCTGAATTATGCTAAGTGTCAGACGACAAAAGTGGACTATGGTTCATCGATTGATCGATGGGCCATTCTGCACGTCCGTCGTTCTAATTGAGAGTTCTTTGAAGGTAGACTTCTGAAATCTTCCAAGTGTCCACCGACGGGCACTATCAATGGACCGTCGATTCCTCGACGGGCCATCGATAGTTCCCGTCTACCAATTCTACACTTCTGCAATGACCTTTGTATTGTGTTTTCAGATTCTGTCTTGATTATGTTGCTTGTGTAGATTGATTACTATGCGACTAACAAGGTGATTTTAAGGTACTTATGGCCCCAAAACCAGATATCGTCTATTCTAGGGGGAGGTCCAAGTCTGTTGCTCCTTCCCGACGGTTGATAACATGTCGGATGATGAGCAGGATCCTGAATACGTGCCCCATGGCACCCAGACCCTGACACCATCTGCTAGAGCCACTAGGGGCACGCCCAAGAAGGTGGCATCCGGCGTAGTCACTGCCTCCAGTCTGATGAGGAGCGCACACTGACCGGCACACCATCTGGGTCTGCATCGGGTTCTGAGGGAGCATCTGTCTCTGAGGAGGCTTCCGATTCTGAGTCGGCCTACTCTACAGGGTCTAATGAGGCTACAACCTCCAGTTTTGGATCACAGGGAGCCACTCTCCCAGATACTCCTGCCCGCAATGCCTCGTCTGATGAGGCCCAGAGTTCAGACTGTGCTCCGATACCCCAGCATGAGGTCCCTACACCAGTTGTTGATGATCCCAATCGGTGGTGCCTAGATGGCCAGTACAAGGTCTACAGGGATAACAAGATGTTGAATGATAAGGGGGTGATGACTCGATTATTGACAGTCGAGCGGCGTGTTCTTACAGGTAGCCTGCACATAGTCCCTGAGGTGCATGGCTTATTTACACTCCACAGGATTGAGTGGATGGTGAGGAGTGTGGGGTCCTACAGTGGGGAGTTGGTGCGTGAGTTCTACGCTTCATACGTGGCGACTCTCCGAGGTTCTTTGGACAGGCGGTCGCAGCTCGTCAAACACGACCCACTCATAGAGGTTGTGGTTAGAGGCTGCCGGGTGGACATTTCTTCCACCACCATCCGCCGTTTTATGTGTGGCATGACTACAGAGGTTGCATGGGTCCCCCTCACCCCAGAGTTCGATTATAGGTGGGTAGTGGTCAAGAGTGGCCAGTTTCAGTGGAGCTTAGATCAGAAAGAGTCCACCAAGAGGTGGATTGCACAACAACTCTCCATTGACGGTGAGGGAGAAGACTGGGTATTGAACCCCAAAGGCCTTATCAAGAAGGCCAACCTCACTTTTACAACCAAGTTCGTCTGGGTGTTAG
>JABWTJ010000832.1:0-261680 GCA_016801875.1 Solanum sitiens
TTAATGTAATTAATTAATAATTATTATTCATTAGCTGAGTTAAAATAAAATAAAAATCAGATTTTTATTAAATAAACAAAACCCTATTGACTAAGTCCTAACACTAGACTCCTAAACCTCCTATAACTCCAACTCTCTCTCACGTTTATCTATCCACTCTCATGCTCAATCTCTCTTCTTCTTTCACATGAAATTTTTTTGCCAAAATAAGATACAAAAGCAGAAAAATAAACCAAGTTCTTCACACTTGAAGAACTCACACGAAATCACAAGAAAACAAACGTTAATCTCACACTAGGCTAAGGGAGGTTGTCATTCGAGTGGAGTTGACATTGAGGAGGCTTAGACGTGTTCTTGGGAGGAGCTTTTGGGTAGCAAGTCAAGGGTTTAACGTCAAAAAGGTATGGGTTTCTCTCATGGACTCCTTTCTCCAAGAGAATTTTCTTTTCCATGAATTCAACGAATCTTGAAACAAGGGTTGTTCCCGTTCTTGTCGAACTCCTTGTCCCTAGTATCCTTCTGATTTCAATCTGAAATAGGTTAGAGATCATGTTGTTGGTATGTTTGCTGGTAGTTTAAGTATGAAGTGTGATTTTCGTAATAATGTGTTCATGATTATGTGTTTGGAGTTGTAAGCATGTTAATTTATGCCAACCGAAAGTATGTGAAAAGTGATGTTTGTGCAAATGTTTGTGTAAATCATGATGTGCAAAAGAGGTGTAATGTTGCTGGATTTAATGGTAATTCTTGTCTAAATATAACCATGAAAAAATATACTTAAAGATGCACCAAATGATTCATTAAACGTCCTAAGATCTAATGTACAATTGATGATAACAATGAGCTGAAAATAGTGTACAAATTTCCAGGATTTGGTAGGTTGGGTTCGGCCAATCAAAGTGGTATAAAATGCAATGAAAAATGAATGTAAAATAAGTGAAATCACTAGAGATTGAACCCAAGACATCATTACATGAAAGCTACAAAAAATCAACAAAAGATTAAGACAAAAATGGATTGGAGGAGACTACAATTTCCAGCTTGCTGGAAATTTAGTCTCGGCCAACTTTTAAAAAAATGAACTTCGTTTAATTTATTTTTTAAAATGTGAGGTCATTGGGGATTGAACCCATGACCTCACCAAATGAAAATTTCATAAAAATTTTGTGAGAAAAATGCAAGAAAAAAATAAATGTGGAGAGTGGGGATTGAACCCCAGACCTCTTAAATGGATGAGAGAGTTAGGGGAAAAATTAAAGGAGAAAAAAATAAATGTGGAGAGTGGGGATTGAACCCCCAACCTCTTGAATGGATGAGAGAGTTAGGAGAAAAATAATGGAGAAAAATAAATGTGGAGAGTGGGGATTGAACCCCCAACCTCTTGAATGGATGAGAGAGTTAGGAGAAAAATAATGGAGAAAAATAAATGTGGAGAGTGGGGATTGAACCCCCAACCTCTTGAATGGATGAGAGAGTTAGGAGAAAAAACATAAAGGAGAAAATAAATGTGGAGAGTGGGGATTGAACCCACAACCTCTTGGATAGGTGAGAAAGTTAAGAGATAAATTAAAAGAAAAATAATGAGCTTGTGGGGGATTGAATCCACAACCTCCTTGACTTAAACGAAAAAGGAGAGCAGAAAAAGAAAGGAAATATTATGGGGTTGATGGGGATCGAACTAGGGTCCCCCAAATCTGAAAAATGCAATTATCAAGTTTAAAATGAAAAATTTAAGTGTTGTCCAAGGGATTCGAAACTGGGTTCCCTTGCCCAAATTTCGTATTGATACATAAGTCATACGTGAATTATATATTCAAGAATAATGCTGCTTACTTAGATCGAAATTTAGATCTTGCCATACATCCAAGATGCATAAGTCCTGTACTACATAATCTTAGGAAGATATGATTCACTTAAACGAACTATGAATGAAGCCTCATGGCTTGTATGTATAGACCCATAAGTCTAGCATACGTTTAAAAATAAGTGAGCCTAAGATTTATGTAATGAAATGATATAACCCTAGAAGGGTTAGGTAAGAGTGTAACACACACTAAATGGCCAAGTGCATTGGCAAACGATGAAATGAATATTATGTAATGAAATGATGTAATCCTAGAAGGGTTAAGTAAGAGGGTGAAATACACTAAATGGCCAAGTGCATTGGCATACGATGAAATGAGTATTATGTAATGAAATGATGAAACCCTAGAAGGGTTAAGTAAGAATGTAAAACACACAAATGGCCAAGTGCATTGGCATATGATGAGATGAACATTCACGTAAAAAGGGGTGAGTAATTATGAAGAGCAAATGTGCTAATGTTAATGAATGTGGTGACAACATGATATGAGGCTAATGTAAAAGATGAGAACAACCTCAAATGAGCCTAATTAAATGTTACCAAAACGTACTCACCTATGAGAGTGTAAAGTTAATGAAGAGACCAGTCTCTATGAACACTCTAATGAAAGTATTGAGATTAACACACTTAATACTAATGATGAGATGAGAAATCATCTATTGAGTTATGATGTCCTCATATTAGAAGCCATCTTCCATGACGTATGAGTTGAATGTAATGGAACTTTATACTGAGCACCGATAGACTAGCTATGAGGTGATGCCTTCTTTCGGGAAGGGCAGAGGTTCACGTAACTCTCATGAGATGAGACTGTCCGGCATGCCGGGGATGGGTCTCCTTATATCTCCTAGTCTTCGAACCTATACTGCCAATATAGGGATCTGGCAGGGTTCAATTCCCATGTACGCTAGCATGTTTTGGGTCACTTTGGCTCGTGATTCCACCTCTTTTCGGTGTGGAGTTTCATGACACTGGATTTCGTGATGCTCACATGATCTATGTCGGTTAAAGTTAAAGTTCCCAATGAATAAATGAGGCCAGCCTCAAATGATGCACATAATGAAATGAACAATACCAAAGGTGTTAGGATAGGATAATGAAGAGGTGAGCTAGACTCAAGTAATGACACTAGGTTATTCTTGATCATTGTACAGCAAACCCGATGAGAGTCTTAAACTACATCCTAGGTATAGCTGGTGTTTACACTAGCTTATGAATGAATGAAATGAAGTACGTATGAATGAATGAAGCAGACTCTGTGTTTGCTAAAGAAGACTCCCTAGTTGAGGTCCCATATGTTTAGCCCTCATTTTGGGAAGTCTTAATGTCAAGTCCGTGATTCCAAGGTCTCATGGCATATGAATGAATGATATGAAAGATGTTATGTGCTATATGCAATATGATATGTGCTATGTGTAAGATGTTATGTGCTGTGTGCAATATGATAAGTATGATGATGCATGTTACTCTCATGGCATGACTTTACTAATCCAAATTTGGAAAGCTCACTGACTTTCCTAATCCAAATTTGGAAAGCTCACTGACTTTCCTAATCCAAATTTGGAAAGCTCACTGACTTTCCTAATCCAAATTTGGAAAGCTCACTAACTTTCCTAATCCCAGTTTGGCAAGTCCACTGACTTGACTTTCCATAATCATGTTGTTAGGAAAGAGCTATTCTTACTCATGCATGTCCTTGGTGTGTGCTTGCATATACCCATACTTAGTACAAGTGTGTACTTATCCCATACAAATCTATATTTTTAGGTGCAGGCACAGGTGGACGCTAGAGCCTACAGGTTGACGTTGCAGCTATCCGGACGTGGAGCTTTCATCCGGACTTGGTAGGCCCTCATACTTTCGAGGATGTCTGCCGTTACTATCTAGCATAGATGTAGGCTTTAGCTAGTGGAGTATGTTCCACTAGTGTTTCTTTCCGTTTTTATTTCAGACATTGTATTGGTGCCATTTTGGCAATTATACATTTAATGCAGTGTTGAACTATTTCTTTCAGTTGATAATCTTAATGTTAGATGGTTGATGGTGAACATTATGAATGTAAGTAGAATGACCTTTATGCATGATAAGAAACAAAAAGTTTCAAATTTTGCGCTAAAATTAACCTAGATGAAGTAAGAATGATGTAAGTGGGCTTGTCTGCGACCTCTGAGAGGTCAACGACGCCGGTCTCGTCTGGGGTCTAAACTCCGGTCGTGACAAAGTTGGTATCATAGCACTAGGTTAAACTTTGAGAATAATAAATTCACATCAACCACATTGAGTAGTTTCTAAGTCATGGTAGTGAAGTGCACCACTATCCTGAATTAGAGACTGCATGATGCGTAGAAAAATTTCCCTTCTTCTACTCTTTATCGTGCTATCTAGAGCTTTGACACTTTGTGTCATTCTAAGTATCTAACTTCCTTCTTGTGTGCGCGCGTAGAAGAATACACACAAGAATTAGGATGCCAAGTGATCTAAGGCGCCATACTCAAGATCTGTCATTCCCAAGAAGGGGCAGTGATAGAAATGCCCAGCATGAACGAAAGACGTTTGATAAGAGTGGTTGTTCGCATGGAGGTGAGTGCATGGTAGGTTCTAAAGCCTGCTATGAGTATTGATGAAGAGGAGAAGGCTAAGTTGGCTGCTTACTAGCTCAAGGAGATGGCTTAGGTATGGACTACTTCATAAATGCTAGACTACCATAGACTATCAAAATAGGGTAGTAAGGTTAAGTTTCCGAATAAGTTAGAGTTAAAATCAATTCATGTTTGCATGTCATGTTTTTGTTTTTGTATAGCGTGGACATGATTTTTGTGTTGCATGAGTTGTGAGGTGCATCAAGTTAAGTGCGATTGAGAAGGAAGTTCCTCAATCTCAAATATGAAGCTTCAGATAAGCTTGAGTAATATGCATTATCCAGAGTAAGTGTGAAACAGAAATTCACAAGGAGTAAAGTCTCAAGTATGTTAAGATATTTTCGAAAATCACCCTCTTTATTTTAAATGATGTGTAGTGTCATTCGGGTACGAATGTTCCTAAGGGGGGGGGGATAATGTAACAACCCTAAAAAAATGACTATGCTAAGTAATGCTAAATGTGTCTAGAATGCCTACGATTAGACCAGGTTCACACGGATTGATGCGCGTAGAACCAGACCTCTGAACCCTTGCTACAGCCAAGCCAACTAACTTGGGGAGTTAGTTGAGTTTGGAAAGGTTGGGTCCAACCATGTAGGGCTCTCGAATACGAAGATCTACTCGAAGGTGTCTTTATCGGACTTAAAAAGAGGAAATCTTAGGTTTGAAGGGTCTAGGGGTAAAATGGTCTTTTTCCTGGCTAAGGGTAGTATCGTAATTACCCAAAATATGTAATTAATTATTTAATTAATAAGGTGGAGGGGCAATTTGGGGAGAGAGGGCCGAAATTGAGCTCTTGAAGTGAAGTCTTGCTCCACCCGGGTTCGAACCTAGGTGGAAGCAATGAATTAATGTGATTTTTATTTAAGCTCTTGAACAAATGTAATTAATTAATAATTATTATTCATTATCTGAGTTAAATAAAATAAAAATCAGATTTTTATTAAATAAACAAAACCCTATTGACTAAGTCCTAACACTAGACTCCTAAACCTCCTATAACTACAACTCTCTCTCACGTTTATCTATCCACTCTCACACTCAATCTCTCTTCTTCTTTCACATGGAAATTCTCTGCCAAAATAAGATACAAAAGCAGAAAAATAAACCAAGTTCTTCACACTTGAAGAACTCACACGAAATCACAAGAAAACAAACGTTAATCGCACACTAGGCTAAGGGAGGTTGTCATTCGAGTGGAGTTGAAATTGAGGAGGCTTAGACGTGTTCTTAGGAGGAGCTTTTGGGAATCAAGTCAAGGGTTTAACGTCAAAAAGGTATGAGTTTCTCTCCTGAACTCCTTTCTCCAAGAGAATTTTCTTTCCCATGAATTCAACGAATCTTGAAACAAGGGTTGTTCCCGTTCTTGTCGAACTCCTTGTCCCTAGAATCCTTCTGATTTCAATCTGAAATAGGTTAGAGATCATGTTGTTGGTATGTTTGCTGGTAGTTTAAGTATGAAGTGTGATTTTCGTAATAATGTGTTCGTGATTATGTGTTTGGAATTGTAAGCATGTTAATTTATGTCAACCGAAAGTATGTGAAAAGTGATGTTTGTGCAAATGTTTGTGTAAATCATGATGTGCAAAAGAGGTGTAATGTTGCTGGATTTAATGGTAATTCTTGGCTGAATATAACCATGAAAAAATATACTTAAAGATGCACCAAATGATTCATTAAACGTCCTAAGATCTAATGTACAATTGATGATGACAAGGAGCTGAAAATAGTGAACAAATTTCCAGCATTTGGTAGGTTGGGTTCGGCCAATCAAAGTGGTATAAAATGCAATGAAAAATGAATGTAAAATAAGTGAAATCACTAGAGATTGAACCCAAGACATCATTACATGAAAGCTACAAAAAATCAACAAAAGATTAAGACAAAAATGGATTGGAAGAGACTAAATTTGCAGCTTGCTGGATATTGTAGTCTCGGCCAACTTTTAAAACAATGAACTTCTTTTAATTTTTTTTTTAAAATGTGAGGTCATTGGGGATTGAACCCATGACCTCACCAAATGAAAATTTCATAAAAATTTTGTGAGAAAAATGCAAGAAAAAAATAAATGTGGAGAGTGGGGATTGAACCCCAAACCTCTTAAATGGATGAGAGAGTTAGGGGAAAAATTAAAGGAGAAAAAAATAAATGTGGAGAGTGGGGATTGAACCCCCAACCTCTTGAATGGATGAGAGAGTTAGGAAAAAAATAATGGAGAAAAATAAATGTGGAGAGTGGGGATTGAACCCCCAACCTCTTGAATGGATGAGAGAGTTAGGAGAAAAATAATGGAGAAAAATAAATGTGGATAGTGGGGATTGAACCCCCAACCTCTTGAATGGATGAGAGAGTTAGGAGAAAAAACATAAAGGAGAAAATAAATGTGGAGAGTGGGGATTGAACCCACAACCTCTTGGATAGGTGAGAAAGTTAAGAGATAAATTAAAAGAAAAATAATGAGCTTGTGGGGGATTGAATCCACAACCTCCTTGACTTAAACGAAAAAGGAGAGCAGAAAAAGAAAGGAAATATTATGGGGTTGATGGGGATCGAACTAGGGTCCCCCAAATCTGAAAAATGCAATTATCAAGTTTAAAATGAAAAATTTAAGTGTTGTCCAAGGGATTCGAAACTGGGTTCCCTTGCCCAAATTTCGTATTGATACATAAGTCATACGTGAATTATATATTCAAGAATAATGCTGCTTACTTAGATCGAAATTTAGATCTTGCCATACATCCAAGATGCATAAGTCCTGTACTACATAATCTTAGGAAGATATGATTCACTTAAACGAACTATGAATGAAGCCTCATGGCTTGTATGTATAGACCCATAAGTCTAGCATACGTTTAAAAATAAGTGAGCCTAAGATTTATGTAATGAAATGATATAACCCTAGAAGGGTTAGGTAAGAGTGTAACACACACTAAATGGCCAAGTGCATTGGCAAACGCTGAAATGAATATTATGTAATGAAATAATGTAATCCTAGAAGGGTTAAGTAAGAGGGTGAAATACACTAAATGGCCAAGTGCATTGGCATATGATGAAATGAGTATTATGTAATGAAATGATGAAACCCTAGAAGGGTTAAGTAAGAATGTGAAACACACAAATGGCCAAGTGCATTGGCATATGATGAGATGAATATTCACGTAAAAAGAGGTGAGTAATTATGAAGAGCAAATGTGCTAATGTTAATGCATGTGGTGACAACATGATATGAGGCTAATGTAAAAGATGAGAACAACCTCAAATGAGCCTAATTAAATGTTACGAAAACGTACTCACCTATGATAGTGTAAAGTTAATGAAGAGACCAGTCCCTATGAACACTCTAATGAAAGTATTGAGATTAACACACTTAATACTAATGATGAGATGAGAAATCATCTATTGAGTTATGATGTCCTCATACTAGAAGCCAGCTTCCATGACGATGAGTTGAATGTAATGGAACTTTATACTGAGCATCGATATACTAGCTATGAGGTGATGCCTTCTTTCGGGAAGGGTGGAGGTTCACGTAACTCTCATGAGATGAGACTGTCCGGCATGCCGGGTATGGGTCTCCTTATATCTCCTAGTCTTCGAACCTATACTGCCAATATAGGGATCTGGCGGGGTTCAATTCCCATGTACGCTAGCATGTTTTGGGTCACTTTGGCTGGTGATTCCACCACTTTTCAGTGTGGGGTTTCATGACACTGGATTTCGTGATGCTCACATGATCTATGTCGGTTAAAGTTAAAGTTCCCAATGAATGAATGAGGCCAGTCTCAAATGATGCACATAATGATATGAACGATACTAAAGGTTTTAGGATAGGATAATCAAGAGGTGATATAGACTCAAGTAATGACACTAGGTTATTCTTGATCATTGTACAGCAAACCCGATGAGAGTCTTAAACTACATCTTAGGTATAGTTGGTGTTTACACTAGCTTATGAATGAATGAAATGAAGTACGTATGAATGAATGAAGCAGACTCTGTGTTTGCTAAAGAAGACTCCCTAGTTGAGGTCCCATATGTTCAGCCCTTATTTTGGGAAGTCTTAATGTCAAGTCCATGATTCCAAGGTCTCATGGCATATGAATGAATGATATGAAAGATGTTATGTGCTATATGCAATATGATATGTGCTATGTGTAAGATATTATGTGTTGTGTGCAATATGATAAGTATGATGATGCATGTTACTCTCATGGCATGACTTTCCTAATCCAAATTTGGAAAACTCACTGACTTTCCTAATCCATATTTTGAAAGCTCACTGACTTTCCTAATCCAAATTTGGAAAGCTCACTAACTTTCCTAATCCCAATTTGGCAAGTCCACTGACTTGACTTTGCATAATCATGTTGTTAGGAAAGATTTATTCTTACTCATGCATGTCCTTGGTGTGTGCTTGCATATACCCATACTTAGTACAAGTGTGTACTAATCCCATACAAATCTATATTTTTAGGTTCAGGCACAGGTGGACGCTAGAGCTTATAGGTTGACGTTGCAGCTATCCGGACGTGGAGCTTTCATCCGGACTTGGTAGGCCCTCATGCTTTCGAGGATGTCTACCGCTACTGTCTAGATTCGATGTAGGCTTTAGCTAGTGGAGTATGTTCCACTAGTGTTTCTTTCTGTTTTTATTTCAGACATTGTATTGGTGCCATTTTGGAAATTATACATTTAATGCAGTATTGAACTATTTCTTTGAGTTGATAATCTTAATGTTAGATGGTTGATGGTGAACATTATGAATGTAAGTAGAATGACCTTTATGCATGATAAGAAACAAAAAGTTTCAAATTTTCCGCTAAAATTAACCTAGATGAAGTAAGAATGATGTAAGTAGGCTTGTCTGTGACCTCTGAGAGGTCAACGACGCCTGTCTCGTCTGGGGTCTAAACTCCGGTCGTGACATTGGTCTATGCTAAAAGCATTAAGGAATCATCTAAAAAGTATGACCCTTTTATAACATGATAGCTACACTGTTTATGGAGACACTGAATTATCTGAACTCAAACTCATCCCCCAATAGGTGCTAAATTCTACTCCCATAATATACTATCTCATATGCTTAAACAGATAACTCATTATGTTATTTGAGATTATTTCTAAAAAACTAGCTCAAAAGCTCTCTTGGAAATCGTTATTTCCTCTTTTGTTTAAATGTGAAAACATTTTTACTCTTGGGAATACTTTGTTCCCATATAATCTTTTGATAGACTTAAAAAGGTAGTTGGGTGTCATCCCGACGGATACTATTTTCCTCTTTTTTTAGGTTTGATCTATTTTAGAAACAAAGACTGAGACTTGTACTTATTTCTTAGTATCTCACTTTATGTATTTAGTGGCATTTACATGTGAAAATATATATTTTAGGGGTATTGTTTAGAATTAGTAAATTTTCCTTCTTTTTCTTATAATAGCTTTATATTTTTGCCTTTGATTCATTTTTGTTGGGTTGGCGGTGACTTGCCTTTGTGGGTATATACAAGTGTCATCACGTCTATTTTTTTGGTCGTGACAAATGGTATCATGGCTCAAAGTTCATAGGTATCATGTGTACAAGCCATGTATAAGTAGAGTCTTGAGGATTAGTACAAAGACATCCGTACTTGTCTTCAAGAGACTATAAATATTGCTAAGAAATTTCCTTTTTGTTCATACTTTCTGATCGTATAGTAGCAAAAAATTAGAGGTTGTGCTCGTATAATGGCACCAGCCTAAGATAGAGCTACAAGGGCTTCTCCAGACTAGATGTTGAGGTTGTCAAAGACAAAATTCCTCTCAAGTTTAGATCTCCTTTGTTTCACGAGAATTTATTAAGGATGTTAGGTATGCTGAAGAACTTCTCTTAGGGTGGTGGGATATGTGCCCCACAGGGTTCTCATATGAGGGTAGGGGCGCAGACCCTAAATCAACAGCAGGTTACAGGTATTCATGATCATTTGAGTCAGCCACATATGGTTCCGACACCGATTGTGGGTGTTCATATTGCTCCTGAGTTTTTTTTGACGATTGCTAAGCTGAAGTGTTATGAGAGGATTCGGAAGATGAAACCTCCCCTATTTCAGGTGGTAAGAGTGAGGATGCCCAATGAGTTCTTGAGTTTTTGCCATGATATGCTTGAGGTAGTTTGTGTGATGGATGCTTGTGGCGTTGGATTTGTTACACTGCAACTTCATCGACACGCTAGAGAGTGTTGAAGGACTTTTGTGAGGTCTACAACTGTTGGATCTTCCCATTTGGAGGACTCTTGAGAGATCTAGACTTGTTGGATCTTCCCCGTTTGAGTGGGATGCGTTCTCTAGTGCCTTACGGTATCGCTTCATTCCTTAGAGTGTGAGGGAAGAGAATCGGTTGAGGTTTAAGAGCCTGACTAAGGAATGTTTGTTTAGGAACGCGTATGAGGCCCATTTTCTTTGAGCTTTATAGGCATGCTATGACTATTAGTCCGGAAGAAGAAAAAAGTGTTTGCAGGTTTTTGAGATGGTTGAATTTCTCTGTCATGTCTTATGTTTCTAGAGCAGTCAAAGAGGGGGCTTCCTTCCAGTGAATTGTGATAACCACCAAGGAGGTGGAGTTGATGGTGTTAGAGGAGTTTGGGGAGCCTAAAAGGGACCATACTTCTAGTAAATTTATTGGTGCCTTATCTAGAGGCAAAGCATTGCATAAAGGTAGTATCTCCTTTCAAAGTTCGGACCGATTCATGATTCTATGCAAACAACTGAAAGTGGGCAGTCAACCCGAGGATATTATAGTTATGGTTGAGGTGTCCATGGTTGTTCATTTGGTACACTAGAAGTAATTTGTACATAAATATTTTTTCACTTGTGGGATCGAGGTCATATAATGCGACTTTGCCCTCTACACACTCATTTAGTACCTCAACATTTTTATCCAGCTGCTCTTGTAAGGGATTGAGCTCCTTCATCTAGGGGTCGGGGCAGAGTTCAATCCAGTAGAGGTTGTAGGACTTTTGAAAGAAGTGCTCCAGCTCCGCAAGGTGAAGTTAGAGCCTTTCCAAGGAGGCCTCAGGCCGAGACTTCTGATGTTGTGATCATAGGTACCCATGCATTTTTGTAGCCATAAATTTCAAAATATACTAACGGTTATGGTATATGATAGTTCCTCTAATCCAAATCCATCTAATTTTTGCTTTTTTTCTTCATAGCTCGGTACACTATTTTTATAGTCGACAACTCTAAAGAAGTACTCGTCTTCTCAACATGTTCTGTTTGAGCAGGAGAGATTTATCTTTTCATCTCTAAACCTTTTTTTCAGTCGAATTTGAAAATTGTGATGGAGAATTATTAAGATCTCCATCATTTTTGTCACTAACTAGATCTTCAACTCCATCAGGTTACTAGATATCAACGATATACCAGGACGAAGATGGGTACAATTTGGATTCTAACTGTGATTTCGCTGCAGCAGAACCTTCAAAAATATTTGTACACCAATCATGAGCGGGTAGAGGTGAAGTTTTCTTTATAAACATCAATACACCACCAACAAAATATTAACATAAAAATGCTTGTAAATATTATGAAAACATACTAGTTCAAAGAAAAAATTTGCGTTTCGTTAAGAAAAGAGAGGAAGAAAGTTTGTAGGGAGAGAGAACAAAGTCACAAGGAGAGAAAAGCAATGACGAGTGATTATTCTAAAGAATATTAAACAACTTTGAATGGTAATAAAACTCTCATGCAGATCTAATTTGTTTAGATCTTTTCAGATCCAATAAGAGGCTTTAAGAAAGAAATAAATTGACTTATTGGGTTGAGTTTGAATGATTAAGATTAAGATTTGAAAACCAAACACACTGAATGGATTGAATATGATCGATTTAAATTCAGACCTCCATTAAGTGCAAACAAATGAGGCATTACTCTCCTTTCATATAAGTTTTCAAACATATAATTATATTTTTATTGTTGCTATAACGTATCCATAATAGCAGATATATCAATTTAGAGCAAAACATTATTTTCTCCATTTTGTCTTCTTCACCATTACAAAGGATGTTGTGTGGCAGTGCAGAGTGCGCACACACATTAGTTTTCTTCACTTTGGCTAGTTGATTGCACAATTTAATTAATGATCATTTCATTGTCTTATTAATAATTAATTTACAATAAAAAATAATATGAATATTACTACTTAATATTTAATTTGGTGGAGGGGCAAAAGGTAATCCAACTTTGAAGGTTGGAGATTCCAACTTTTAAGAATATATATGATATATTTTTCACATACTTATTATTGTGACTCTTGGACTAAACATATAGGTATGACAAACATATTTGTATTTGTTTTCTCCATTTTGTGCCTTTATTCATTTAAGTATGCACTTTATTTGTGTTTTGCACTTAAAGCCCCAACATATATCAGAACTATTTTGAACTTATTGATTTTGATTACACTGATTTGTTTTTATTTTATACGCAGATGGGCCTAAAATGTCACATAACTATTAGAATTTGTACAAAACCACTATGCATCCATCTTTTGGCCACCAGATATCCTAACACCAATCTTTTGGCTAAAAAATACCCAAATTATTAAATTTTCCGCTCATATTTGATCTTATTTTTACAGCTCACCTAAAGTAAAATTAATAAATATATATTCATTATATTGCCTACTCGGATTGGTTAAAATTTCCATCTTCTCTAATAAATAATAAAAGCCACATTTTTAGAATATATATTTTTAATTTAATAATAAAAACCATATATGGTTCATATTTTACCTAATACACTTGAAAATAATATTTTAAAAAAATTAGTTTGTTTATATCTTCATATTGCCCTATTGTTAATCAACCTCTAATTTATTATAATCTAACTCATAAATGGAGATCCAAACTAGAACCAATACTCGTCAAGACTGCTTGTCCATCTATGTTTTTATATTATTCTTATTAATATAAATTTTTCTATCAATTATCAAATTGTCTTGTTCATCTCATTTTTTATTTTTATTTTTAAGTCCTTAATAATAATTAGGATATCAAGGACACAAACTTTAAATGAACTTACCCTAAATCCTTAATAATAATTAGGTTCAAATGGGGGATGAAGGATAGCGTTGTACTAATTCAAATAGTTGAGGGACATTTTAGGTGTTTCTCCAAAGTTTATAACATCCGTTGATATCTCTTGTACCTGATCGTGCCCCTCTAGTAATTACTTCTTGAAATTGGAAAGGCGTCGAAAGATGGTCTATTGACATTCGAACCTACTTGAAGAATACACAAGGGATCAAAGTAAACAAAAATAACTTCGAAAATGTTATGATAGAAAGTAAGATGAGTCTTATGGTGTCATTATGGGCCATTGATATTGTAATACCTCAGACTCGAGAAAAAAATGTAACTTTCCAGAATCTGGTGTCAGAATCAACAAAAATAACCTTCGAACCATAGGTAGAACCCATGGTTCAGTCCTAGACTTAGGGGAATTTCAAAATCTAAAGATGACACCTATGGTCGTGAACCACGGTCCGTTGATTTACTCACGGACCGTAGGTTAGTTCCGTCGTTGAGATCCAGAGTTTTAGGGTCTCTAAACCCACCCACGGTCGGCCAGTATGATCCGTAGTTTGACCTACAAATTGTAGGTCTTTTTTGTAGATGAGGGTCAACAACCAATTAGAGGGAAATGGATGTTGGGTCAACTTCAAATTGTCGTATCTTTTAGAAGAAAATGAATTAGGTGGTCCATGACCTATCAAATTAAAGATAATTGAATACTAGTTTCAATGCCAAAGAGTTTGCATTGAGTAAAAAGTTATGTTCGTTTTAGTGAAGCCCTATCGGGAAGACAATGAACCATGACTGCAGTCGGCGGTTGGTAGTCCAAACGACAATCCGTAGGTCCCTCCATAGAAGGCCATCGTCAGATTTTAAGTTAGGGTCATTTAGGTCTTTTTCCTATACATTGGGGCCCTTAAACTGCAGATAGGGTTCGAGACTTCGGTCGGATGAATCCGCCATAGTTTCTAGGGTCGAAGATTGCTGAGGACCCACAAAATTTTATTGTTGAGGTTAAGAAAAGTCAACCAAACTTCCAAAGATAAATCAACAATTTTCTTCAAGGTTCAGCCTCGAAATCCAAAGGATTTCCCCGTAGATTTTTTCGCCAAGTACATGAGATTTCACTAGTGGGTTTCTTTCATCCACTAGGTCCCTAGAATTCAGCCAGCTGCCTGATTATCCATATCTTGTTCAGACCTAGGGATCTTAAACCTTGGATTTTTGTTGTGATTTAACTGTTGTAGTATCCTAACCGAAATGACATGTTTTCTCGGAAAGTTTGCTTAATTCCTTATATGAAACTCAGAACCCTAGTTTGTATATATTCTTTTAGTTCACAAATTATACTTGCTAGGTCAACTAATTAGATAATTATGCTCCAGATTTCGAATATTACATGATCAGTATATGAATGTTGCATTTTAAGATGGCATGTCAATATTTTGAGCTATTCAATATGTCAATTACATTCGTCTCATTACACATTCAGTTGGGAGTAGTAGACTTAAAATTGAGTTGGACTAGGATTCATTATACTCTCATATTCCCAAAACTACGTGTCCTGTAGGAGTATAAGTCCCCTCTATTGGGCATCAAATTTTGTGATCACGCTAGTCAAGACTTTGTAACTCTAGCAAGGTATATTGGCCCCCCAATAGTCATATACATTGGACTTCATATTTGGCTCACATAATTTATGTCAGTTAGTAATAGCTCCCATAGTCAGACTATTATTGCATATGACTAGGTTTCCAATGTATGCTTCAACATTCAGTTCACTATGTTATTTTCATGATTAGTACTTGGTCATTACATTCAGCTTCCCTTTAAAGTTATGTTTCAGTATTTACTTTCTTTATCAGCTATGCTTTGTTTAGCCTATACATATTGTTCAGCGTAGTATTTATATCCTGCATGCTCAGTACATCGAAGTACCGATACATACTCTACGCTACATTCTTTTATGATGTTCAGATACTCAGCATCCAGATTGTGCTTAGATCGATTCTCAGTCTGCATTTAAGGATCTTAAGTGGAAATTACTCAAACTTTAAGGAAAATAGACATAGTTTTCATTTTAGTCTTTTTATTCAGTTCTCACTTTTGTTTGAGTTAGTTGGGGGCATGCCCCACCAACTCAACTTCTTTAGAGGCTTTTAAGACATAGTATTAGAATCAACTTGGATTGTTAGTTTATCGTACAGTTGTTTTTAAACTCTTAGTATGGTTTATACATTGATACTAGTTTGGGTTTCCCCATTTTCCAGTTATCTATTGTTTTAGTTTTCGCATGTTATATGTCTTATTCAGTTATAAACAGTTTTATATATACCAGACACAAGGTTAACTTGGGGTCACTCGTGATCCAACGTCCCGTGTTACATCAAGGGGTAGCCTCAGGCATGACATATTTGAATATTAAAGCCATAAATCAAGGTACACTAGGAACTATTACTTCATGATTGAAGTCATGCGTTTTAGATTAGTTTTTGCTCGCCTTCCCCGAACCTGTGCATCGCTGGAGCTTTAGTACATCGGGTTTCCCTTCAAATAATGATGCACAAAATAATCCTCCCAATAGGCAATTAATTTACTATGGTGGCTTGTATTAACATCAACTTTTTTATAGTACTAAATCTGTACATGTATGGTATTTTTTCCTAAGATGAGATAATAGGAGTAAAGGAACTCGAAAGTAATTGAGCTAATATTATTTTCCCCTTTACCAATCAGGGTTCCCCTGCATCTTTCACTCTCCCTCATAACTTATTCACTATTTGATGAAATGCTTCCCCTTTCATCATGTTAATTAAATATTGAAATGCAAAAACTTTCCTCAACCTACTCTTTTGGTGGTCTCCACCTAAAGAAACCGCATAAATAAATTACTTCAAATCACAACAAGAAAAGCAGGTACAATCTCTTTACGTTTTTATCATTTTTAAATTAAGAAGGGGGGCCTTGAAACAATTGTATAGTTGTCTCGGTGGAACCATCCTATAATATTTGCATCAAGATAGGATGTCTACTTATAATCATGGAAGATGCATGGACCATGCGCAAATTCGACATAAAAGCAAGATATGTCATGCACCATGCAACCCTTATCATTTTGACACTAAATTTGTAGATTTAATTGACTATACTCCTTGTCAATCCAATAACAACTTATAAACAAAATAATATAATCCTAATAATTGACTTGAATACAATGAACATCAACATAATGTTTCTTCAAATATCGAGGATCAATATCTTTACAACTATTTTGAGGTTAATTAGCCAGTGCTTATCTATCATTAGTATAATACCAAATTTGGTTTGTGACCTTAGACTTATCCTGAATCACTAATGCGTAAATCCATCAATGCTAATCTGTATCACTATTGAAACATAAACCATGTATGCCTTGTCTGAATGTATTAGCTGCTTACACATCACCCTACTCAGACATCACTTATAAAATTACATTGAGTTTGTTGGGGTTGTTTGCACTTTAATTCGTGCATAATAATGTTATTTTCATTCTTCGAACTTTTAGGAAAAATAACAGGATGATTCTGAAAGAACCTTCTCTTCCAAATCCCGGTGTTAATAAAAATAATAATGCAATAGCTAACTTATAAAAGAGAGAGACCAACAACATAGAATGTTCCCTTATTCTATTCACTACCAAGTACTCATGAGTAAAGCTTGGATTACAAAAGGAATTTAATGCTTAAAACAATCAAGAAATAAAAAAAATGCATAGGTCTACTATCACGGATATATCCTACATGTACTGCATAAAACCTAATGATATGTATGCTTTCTCAGAAAAATATTGTCAACATATAAGACTAAAAACTATTTAGGTGAGCTCACATGTACTATCAAGACCAAACACAACAGATTCTAAAACATAAATTCAAGGTATTTTATTAAGTGTATTGACGATTGGTTCCATATTCATATTTTTTTCAACATTCTCTGTCTCATTCTGTAAGGAATAACACTTTCTAAGTTATGTCGCAACATTAAAAGAAACTATTGCTTTCTCAAAATTGTAAACATACTCTGGCCTCTCTTTGTTGTGACATATTTGGAATCTGCTCAATTTGGTGTTTGTAGGGTATATCAACATAAAAAAGAGTTAGAAATCATTTGATTTACGAATTTCAACAACCATTACTATGTAGGCCCAGGCTATGACTGCCCAGGTCAACCGGCAGGATGTTCAGAGGGAGAACCCACCGGTTCGTAGCATGGCTGGCAGGCTGAGGGATTTCACGAGGATGAATCCTCCTATTTTCATAGGGTCTAGGACATCAGAGGATCCCCAGGAGTTTGTGGATGAGTTTCATAAGATCCTGGTGGCTATGGGGGACACTGATATTGAGAAGGCGGAGTTGGCTTCCTATCAGCTCAAGGATGTTGCACAGACTTGGTGCAAGATGTGGCAAGATAGCCGTGTCTTAGGTGGAGTGCCAGTCACATAGGAGCTGTTCAGGACAGCATTTCTGGAGAGATTCTTCCCCAGGGAGATGAGGGAGGCCAAGGTTGAGGAATTCATCAACCTTAAACAAGGCTCTGTGACAGTCAGGGAGTATTCCCTGAAGTTTGTTAAGCTGTCAAGGTACGTATGTTATTTTCCCTAGTATTTAATAGCAAAAATGAGGATAATACTGAACTTTGTTGAAATCATCCATGTATGCTACTTCACTGGTTTCTAACAGCAGGGATGAGATGAGCAGGTTCCTCACAGGAATCAATGGAGACCTGGAGGAGGAGTGTCGATCTGCAATGCTCCCTGATAATATGGATCTTTCCATGTTGATGGTGCATGTACAGCAGGTAGAGGACAGCCGCATAAAGAGAGGTGTTCGTGATGCTAGGAGGCTTAGGCCTCAAGATCAGGCAGGACCCAGTCATGGAGGCCACAGGAACAACTTTGGCGTCCGTGAGCAGCCAAGGTTCAAAAAGGGGCAACAGAGTTCTGGGAATTCTAATCCTCAGAGCAGTGCTACACCCAGAGGAGGCAGACTTGAGCCCAAGAAGGGCAATGGAGGTGAGATGCAGCGTCCTAAGAAGAATTGTGCAAAGTGTGGCCGAGCTCACAGTGGAGCGTGCAGACAGGGCACTAATGCCTGCTTCGGTTGTGGTAAGAGTGGACACATGGTCAGAGACTGTCCCCAGAATAGAGGTCAGACTGGAGGTAATACTCAACCTAGGCCTAATCCACAGGGTACAGCAGCAGCCGAGCCTCCTAAGAGGAACAGGTTCTATGCCCTGAAGGGCAGGGAGGAGTAGGAGAAGTCCGCTGATGTGGTCACAGGTATGCTACAAGTGTTCTCAACTTATGTTTATGCTTTACTTGATCCAGGGTCTACACTTTCCTTTGTAACTCCTTTGCTTGCTCTTACTTTTGAGATATTGCCTGAAGTTCTGCATGATCCTATAGTGGTTAGTACACCTTTAGGAGAGAATGTAAGAACTGATAGAGTATACAAAGATTGCCCAATAGTTGTGAGTGGTAGAACTATGTGTGCAAACTTGGTTGAGTTACCCATGCATGATTTTGATGTTATTCTTGGCATGGATTGGCTTCACAGTTGTTATGCTTGCTTGGACTATCGTAGTAGAGTGGTGAGATTTCGCTTTCCTAATGAAGAAGAGTTAGTCTGGGAGGGTACAATTCGAGTCGTCGTAACCCCTTGATTTCTAACCTTAAAGCCAATAAAATGATGTCCAAGGGGTTATTGTGTCATCTTGTGAGTGTTAATGATTTAGATCATGACATTTCTTCCATAGACTCAATACCTGTAGTGAATGAGTTGTTAGATGTGTTTCCTGATAATTTACCTGGAGTCCCTCCCCTTCGAGAGATTGACTTTGGTATCGATTTAGAACCCGATACTAAACCAATCTCAATTCCTCCTTACAGAATAGTTCCAGCTGAACTCAAAGAGTTGAAGCTGTAGTTAAAAGATCTCACTGACAAGGGTTTCATTCAGCCGAGCATATCCCCTTGGGGCGCTCCAGTGTTGTTTGTAAGGAAGAAATATGGAACACTTAGAATGTGTATCGATTATCGGCAGTTCAACAAAGTCACTATAAAGAATAAGTATCCACTCCCCAGAATAGATGATTTGTTCGATCAACTCCAAGGGTCTAGTTTCTTCTCTAAGATTGATCTTTGTTCAGGGTATCATCAGCTTAGGGTTAGGGATGGAGATGTCCCAAAGACAGCTTTTCGTACCCGCTATGGTCACTATGAGTTTTTAGTCATGTCATTTGGTCTCACGAATGCACCTGCTGTATTTATGGATCTCATGAACAAGGTCTTCCGTGAATACCTTGACTCTTTCGTCATAGTATTCATTGATGACATTCTCATCTACTCTAAGACCAAGGAAGAGCATGAACATCATGTGAGACTAACCTTGCAGGTACTTAGACAGCATCAGTTGTATGCCAAATTCAGCAAATGTGAATTCTGGCTGAGATCAGTGACCTTCCTGGGTCATGTTGTGTCCGATCAGGGCATGGAGGTGGATCCCAAGAAGACTGAGGCTGTGAAGAACTGGCCAAAGCCTCTTACTCCTACTGACATCCGTAGCTTTTTGGGATTGGCTGGTTACTACCGCAGGTTTGTGGAGGGCTTTTCTTCCATTGCTACCCCATTGACAGCTTTGACTAAGAAGAAAGCCAAGTTTGAATGGATGGAGACTTGTGAGAAGAGTTTCCAGGAGCTCAAGGACAGACTCACTTCAGCCCCGGTGCTTACTTTTCCTAAGTGTGGTGAGAATTACACTTTTTATTGTGATGCATCTAGGATTGGTTTGGGTTGTGTTCTTATGCAGGTTGGTAAGGTGATAGCCTATGCATCCAGACAGCTCAAGGTTTATGAGAAGAATTATCCCACTCATGACCTGGAGTTGGCAGCTGTGGTGTTTGCACTGAAGTTGTTGAGGCATTATCTGTATGGAGTGCATGTGGATGTGTTCACAGACCATAAGAGTCTCCAGTACGTGTTCACACAGAGGGAGTTGAATCTACGTCAGCGGAGATGGTTGGAGCTGTTGAAGGATTATGACATGAATGTGCACTACCATCCAGGTAAGGCTAATGTTGTAGCTGATGCTTTGAGCAGGATGAGCATGGGAAGTACAGCTCACGTTGAGGATGAGAAGAAGGAGCTGGTGAAAGATGTACACAGACTGGCCAGACTGGGTGTGCGTTTGGTTGACTCCACTAGTGGGGATGTTTCAGTTCATCCTAGTTCTGAATCATCCTTGGTAGTTGAAGTCAAGCAGGGTCAGCATCTAGATCCTGTGTTGATGGAGCTGAAGGACTCAGTGCTGATGAAGATGAATGAGTCTTTCGCTTTGGGAGGTGATGGCATACTTAGGTATCAGGACAGGCTGTGTGTGCCAGATGTGGATGATTTGCGGACCAGGATTGTTGCAGAGGCCCATGGTTTCAGATATTCTGTACATCCAGGTTCCACCAAGATGTATCATGATCTCAAGCAGATTTATTGGTGGGATGGCATGAAGAAGGACATTGCAGAATATGTGGCCACGTGTCCTAATTGTCAGCAGGTTAAGGCAGAGCATCTTAAGCCTGGTGGTCTTACTCAGATTATTGAGGTTCCGACTTGGAAATGGGAGGCCATTAATATGGATTTCGTGGTTGGGCTTCCGAGGACTAGGAGGCAGCATGACTCTATATGGGTTATTGTTTACAGATTGACTAAGTCTGCCCACTTTATCCCTGTGAAGTCTACTTACAGAGCCGAGGATTATGCGAGACTCTACATTGATGAGATTGTGAGATGGCATGGGATTCCCTTGTCTATTATTTCAGACAGAGGAGCTCAGTTTACTTCTCATTTCTAGAGATCTTTCCAGAAGAGCTTGGGCACGCAGGTGAAGCTTAGCACTGCCTTTCACCCTCAGACAGATGGGCAGGCAGAGCGCACCATACAGACATTGGAGGATATGTTGAGAGCGTGTGTGATTGACTTCAGAGGTAACTGGGATGACCATCTGCCTTTGATAGAGTTCTCGTATAATAATAGCTATCACTCCAGCATTAGGATAGCACCGTTTGAGGCACTGTATGGTAGGAGGTGTAGATCTCCAGTTGGGTGGTTCGAGGTTGGAGAGTCATCCATTTTGGGTCCGTAGATAACTCATGAGGCCTTAGAGAAGGTCAGAATGATTTGGGACAGGTTGACTACTGCTTACAGTCGGCAGAAGTCATATGCTGATAACAGAAAGCGGCCCTTAGAGTTTGATGTTGGTGACCAGGTTTACTTGAAAATATCGCCTATGAAAGGGGTGATGTGATTTGGTAGAAAAGGGAAGCTGAGTCCGAGGTATGTTGGGCCATATGAGATCCTACAGCGTGTGGGTGAGGTGGCCTATGAGTTAGCATTGCCTACAGAACTAGCTTCTGTTCATCCAGTCTTTCATGTCTCTATCTTGAAGAAGTGCCTAGGTGATCCAGCATCAGTCTTACCTGTTGAAGGTTTGGGGGTTGGTGAAGACTTGTCTTATGAGGAGGTACCTGTTGAGATCTTAGACAGACAGGTCAAGCGGCTGAGGAACAAGGAGATTGCCACAGTGAATGTATTGTGGAGAAATCATCTTGTTGAGGGTGCTATGTGGGAGGCTGAGCCCGACATGAGAGCCCGCTACCCTCACCTGTTCAGCTCTTGAGGTTAGACTTTCTACTCTTAAACCTATATTTCCTTATCTCCCCGTATTTTGTTGCTATTAATTGACTGTGTATAGTGATTTTTTTATGATCTGACTGGCATTACAACGTGAAGTGGTAGTGTCATTCGGGGACGAATGTTCCTAAGGGGGGGATAATGTAACAACCCTAAAAATGAATAGGATCAAGACTTAGGTTGTCAAGAGTGCTTGCGATTAGACCGAGGTTCACACAGATTGATACGCGTAGAACCAGACCTCAGAACCCTTACTACGACCAAGCCAACTAACTTGGGGAGTTAGTTGAGCTTGGAAAGGTTGGAACCAACCAAGTAAGGCTCTCGAAAATGAAGATTTAATCGAAGGAGTCTTTACCGGACTTAAAAAGAAGAAATTTTAAGTTTTGAGGGTCTAGGGGTAAAATGGTCTTTTACCAGGCTAAGGGTAATATCGTAATTACCCTAAATATATATATAATTAATTATTTAATAAATGGAAGGGCAATTTTGAGAGAGAGAGCCGAATTTGAGCTCTAAGAGTGAAGTCTTGCTCCACCTGGGTTCGAACCTAGGTGGAAGCAATGATTTAAATTGTTTTTATTTAAATTGATAAATTAATTTAATTAATTAATAATTATTAGCTGATTTAAGAAAAAGAAAAATCAGTTTTTTATTTAAAGGTTTGAAAGAGTCCTAGTTGACTAAGTCCTTACCTAAGCCTAAACCACCTTTCACGTTTAACTCTCTCTCTCTCACGTCAATATCTCTCTTCTCTTTCACGTTCTCTCTGCCAAAAACACAAGAGCTGATCAGCAACTAAAAGTTCTTCACACTTGAAGAACTTTCACGTTAAAAACTTATTCAAAACATAACCAAAAACGTTAGGCAAAGAGAGGAGTTTTTCCGTCGAGTTAGTGTTGAAACTTTTGGACTTAGACGAAATTTTGGAGAAGATTTGGGCAGCAATTTCAAGGTTTGAACGTCAAAATAAGGTATGGGTTTCTTCTCTCATGGTCCCTTTCCCAAGAGGCCCCTTACGATTCGAGATATTCACTCTGAAACTAAGGTTGTTCCCCATTGCATGTCCTTGTCACTAGCTCCCAAATGATTTCGTAGGTTGGGTATTTTGTGCTGGTAGATTTAGGCATGTATGATGTTTTTATGTTGAATGTAAATATGTTATGTGCGTGATATCACGAAAATGATAACTAAGGTGAAATAAAAGGAAAAAAAATGTGTATGTGTACACGTTGGGCAATGAGGTTTAGTCACTGTTTTGGAGAAGTAAAGAGGCACGTTATTGCTTGTATTTCATGTGTTAAAGTTGTGCATAATGTGATGTTCATATGGTGTGTGAAGTTACAAATTTTGAGTGAAAACGCTTGACTAAATGTAACCCCTAAACTACACCTAATTATACACTAAATGCTTGGTGAAACGCCCTAAGGAACTAACATGAAAAGTTGATGAAAAGTAGCTAAAAACTATGAACGAATTCCCAGCCTAGTGTACTATAAATTTCGATCAAAAGGGGGATTAAATTCTGGAAATTTAGTGCATTTAAAAGAGGTGAGGCCACCAGGATTCAAACCTGTGACCTCACCCTTTAGCTACTGTGAACTCGCGAGAAAAGGAAAAGGAAATGGGGCTGGGGGGAATCGAACCTGGCTATTGGAGTCGCGAAAAAGAAAAAGAAAATGGGGCTGGGGGGATCGAACACGCAACGCTGGGGGAGAAAGAAGAGAAAAATAAATCAAACAAATGAATGGGAGGCGTGGGATTCGAACCCACGACCTCCAAATAGCGAATGAAGGAAGAGAAAAATAAAGAAAAGAAAACGTGAGGCGTGGGAATCGAACCCACGACCTCAAGGCTGGAAATGGAGAGGAGCGTAAATAATTAATAAAGCAAGTGAGGCTGTGGGGGTTCGATCCCATAACCTCACTGCCAAATACCCTTAGCCTAGCGAAAATTAAATAAAAAAATATAGGAGGCTGTGGGGGTTCGAACCCACCACCTCACAGCCTCTAGCGAAATTAAATTAAAATAAGGAGGCTGTGGGGGTTCGAACCCAAACCTCCCTATTTCGGCGAATTAAATGACAAAAATAAAAGAGGTTGTGGGGGTTTGATCCCACAACCTCTTGGTTTAGGCGAGAATGGACAAGATGATGTTAATGAAAAATAAAAAGGGGTTGTGGGGGTTCGAACCCACAACCCTTCGGCCAACTTAAGAGTAATATTAAATAGAAAATTAATCCTTCGATGTTAATATTGAGATTTAATTTAGAGTTCTAATGTTATGAATATTAGAAATAAAATCAATGAAAAATATAAATGATATCCAAGTGATTCAAGACTTGGGTTCCCTTGCCCAAACTTCCGTTTTGATACATAAGTCATACGTGAACAAAATATCCAAGAATAATGGCACCTACTTAGATCGAAATCAAGTCTTGGCATATATACAAGATACATAAGTCTTGTACTACATAATCTTAGGAATGTATGAATCACTTAATGAATTATGAATGAAGCCTCATGGCTTGTGTGTATAGACTCATAAGTCTAGCATACGTTTAAAAGTAAGTGAACCTAAGATGTATGTACTGGATGATGAAATGAACATTCACGTAAAATGAGGTGAGTAAATATGAAGAGTAAATGTGCTAATGATAATGAATGTGGTGACACCATGATGTGAGGCTAATGCTAATGATGAGAGCAATCTCAAATGATCCTAAGTAAATGTTACCAAAACGTACTCACCTTAAGAGTGTAAGATAATGAAGAGACCAGTCTCTATGAACACTCTAATGAAAGTATTGGGATTAACACACTTAATACTAACGATGAGATGAGAAATCATCTAATGAGCTATGATGTCCTCATACTAGAAGCCAGCTTCCATGACGTATGAGTTGAATGAAATGGAACTTTATACTGAGCACCGATAGGCTAGCTATGAGAGGTGATGCCTTCTTTCGGGAAGGGCGAAGGTTCACGTAACTCTCATGAGAAGAGACTGTCTGGCTTGTCGGGTATGGGTCTCCATACATCTCCTAATCTTTGAACCTATACTGCCAATATAGGGATATGGCGGGGTTAAATTCCCATGTACGCTAGCATGTTATTGGATCACTTTGGCCGGTGATTCAACCTCTTTTCGGTGTGGGGGAGACACTGGATTTCATGATGCTCACATGATCTATGTTGGTTAAAGTTAAAGTTCCCAACGAATGAAAAGCATAATGAAATGAATGGTACCAAAGGTGTTAGGATAGGATAATCAAGAGGTGAACTAGACTCAAGTAATAACACTAGGTTATTCTTGATCATTGCACAGCACACCCGATGAAAGTCTTAAACTACACCCTAGGTATAGCTGGTGTTCACACTGGTCTATGAATGAAACGAAATGAAGTACGTATGAATGAATGTAGAAGACTCTGTATTTGCTAATGAAGACTCCCTAGTTGAGGTCCCATATGTTGAGCCTCATTTTGGAAAGTCTTAATGTTAAGTCCATGATTCCAAGGTCTCATGGCATATGAATGAATGATACGAACAAAGCTATGTGTTATGTATTATGTGCTATGATATGTGCTATATGAAGATGATATGTGTTGTGTGCAATACGATACTTAATAAGATGCATGTTACTCTCATGGCATGACCTTACTAACTCAATTTGGAAAGTTCACTAACTTTCCTAATCTCAATTTGGCAAGTTTACTGACTTGACTTCTAAAAATCATGTCGTTATAAAAGAGCTATTCTTTCTCATGCATGTCCTTGGTGTGTGCTTGCATATACCCATACTTAGTATAAGTGTGACCTAACCCTATACATCTATACTATTTTAGGTGCAGGCACAGGTGGGCGATAGAGCTACAGGATCATTGTTGCAGCTATCCGGACGTCAACATTCATCCGGAGTTTGGTAGGTCCTCATACTTTCAAGGATGCTACTGTTTTACATTCTAGCTTAGTTTTAGAGTTGAGCTAGTGGAGCATGTTCCACTAGCGTTTCTTTCCTGTTTTTATTCAGACCTTGTATTGGTGCCATTTTGGCAATTATACACTTAATACTTATTGATCTATTTCTTTCAGTTGCTTATCTCTTAATGTTAGATGGTTGATGGTGAACTATTATGAAATGTTATGAATGTTTAACAAATATGTTAAGGAGCTAAAAGTTTCAAATTTTCCGCTAAAATTAACCTAAGTGAAGCATGAATAACGTAAGTAGGCTTGTCTGCGACCTCTGAGAGGTCAACGATGCCGGTCTCGTCTGGGGTCTAGATTTCAGTCGTGACAAATAACCCATAAAATCTCACTAATTCAATGTAAATTATTTTATCTAAAATATTTTCCTCATGAAGTCCCCATCAAATATTAATCAACAGAAAAAGAAACTCTAATTTGACTCTATACTATTTTATATTAGTCAATTTATCCTTTGATTTTACTTTTGTCACCTCATAACCTTACAATTATCAGATTGTCTCTATTTGTTAGTTGAGCTCATGGTGAATATGATAAAAAGGAGTGAATACTAAAGTATAACATTACTTTAAGTTGGAGCTTAATTAAGGATTAAAAAAATGAAAATATAGTAAGATTAAACAAAAACTTTAGTAACAAAGAAATTTCCTAAATTTAGGATAATATACGTACAAATGATTTTTATCCCTTCTATATTTGCCTTGTCCATATTTTAGTAGGTTGATTTTTTTTATTAATAGATCATTGTGGGCATGAAACAAGGCACTTGTACAGAAATTAGGGTCATTTTTATTAGATCTATAGCCCAAAAATTCACAAAAAATTAAATCGAATCATAAAAAAGTATATATTATTTTTTGATTAAATTCATGGTAAATGAAAGAAAAATATATTTCGTTGTTTGATTTAAAAAGTATCTAAGTAAAACTTAAAAAAAAAAAGAAATTTGAAATCGATGGATTGAGTTATGACCTATTATATTATAATTTTAATGCAACAATTTGTTTTCTATTTATCTCACCAAGATTGACCCCAAGAAAGAATCAGACATGTTTTAAATCAACTCAAACCGTTTGAATGAATACTCAAAAAAATATATAAAAATTTATGTTTTACATAAACAAAATTTATCAAAAAAAATCTTCACCTCAAATTATGAAAACATAAAAGGAGAAAAGAACACTACAATAACACCATATATCATTAAAAAAAAAGTAATAAATTTTATACTCACAATTTTTTATTATTCGATGAATCCATGATCCAAAATGAAATGGAGAAAGAGAAGAAGATGAGAGTGAAGATCAAATGGAAGACAAGACACAAACAAATAAAATATACTTTTGACTTGAGAATAATGAGTGATAAAAGAGACAAGAAAAAAGATACAATAAAGAAAAGAATGAAAAAAAAATGATATATACATTTTCATTGTTAAAATGGAAAATTATTTATTAAAAAGTATATGTAATAAAAAAATATGGAATGTAAATGAATAATAGGTTACATTTTACAAATAAAAAATTAACTTGACTTGAAACTAGTGAGAAAGAATAAAGAGATGACTAAAAGGATTAAAAATGGAAAATATAGATTATTGTACCCAAAAGTCATAATCATTGTGTGAAAATTGAGGATTTTATTTGAAGTGAGGGCACTAATTACAGTATGAGAAAATTTGTACCTTGATGATAGGAAAAAAAAGTAGAGGTGTTTGTTGACTGGTAACTTCCTGTCATGCTATGATCCGCATGAAATAGCTTGTCGATACTGAGATGTAGGCCTGCACCCAAACAAGAAAGAGTCGGGATAGATAGCCATGTGATTTCTTGAGCTTAAATTGCATGCTTCTATGCAAGTGTCGTTAAGGGTCGTAATGCGTCGCTTGAGGACAAACAACGAATTTAAGTTGAGGGTGTTGATGTATGGTCAAGTCACGGTATTTCTATTGCATTTAACTTAAGGTTTTTGTCTGTCTAGAGCCTTTTTGTAATGGTTTTAACAAGTTTTGTGTCTTGTTTTGCAGGAAAGATATTCAGGCATAAAACAAAGTAGACAATTGAGAATGTGTAGAAAAAAGACCTATGGAGGCAATCGACGGACCGTCGATCCACTGATGCCCCATAGATGAGGATCGTAGATGATCAGCCCAGGAATTGGAGGGTATTAGGGAAGTCTGCCATATGTGGAACTATGGATAGCATCGACGGTCCGTCGATCGATCAACGGACCGTACTGGTGGACCGTAGTATGAGACTGCGAGGGTTCCCACTTGAAGATTCTAAGTGTGGAGTCACGGAGGAGCATCGACGGACCGTAGAGTGGTCGACAGACCATGCTATTGGTCCGTCATTTGATTCAGAGAAGATGTAATCCGGATGCTGAAATATTTTTCTAAGTCCTGGCTGACGAAAGCAAAGCACAGTCCGTCGATTGATCTGTGGTTTGTCAGTTGGTCTGGTAGATTAAAGCCACGTGCCTGAACAGACTTTCCTTACTTGAATTCCTTTTTAATTAGGATGTTGTTTTATATAAATAGGGCATAAAACCTCATTTTTGGGGTTAGCTACAACTACTATTGTTCTAGTTTATGTTTTGGAGATTAGCTTTTGTAACTTTGGCAAATATTTGATTTCCGGATTTGGTTTTGAAGCTTTTGGTTTGCAATTCAAGTGCAATTTATGGGTTTAGTTTTCTTATTACGTAAGTTTATGATTTCTTCATCTATCAACATGGATTTTGTTCTTGTCAATATGTGTAACTAAATCCACAACTAGGGTTGTGGGAACCATGAGAGATTAACAAAGTATAACTAGTAATCAAGCAATTCTTGAATAGTGTTTTTGCATGCATTGATAATTCTTTCGTTTTGAAGTCTTTTTAACGAGTGCACGAGTTAGAACTCACCTTGTTGATACTTGCCGGACCAAGGAGGTAGTTAATAAGAAATGAATTATCAACATAGATTTAGTGTGATACTATCTAATAGGCTAGTGTCGATTTGTTCGAGGGTGAAAACTAACCCTTACATTGATGTAATATCTAATATGAGGTAATGGTAAGAGTTAGTAAATTATGCACACGTAACCGGACCAAGGTGCGGGGTGAAATTCTCTAGATTCCGGACCAAGGATTTAGAGATACATAACTTATCACTTTTCATGTAATACGCTAGGAAAAGATTGCTATTTCTAGGAATACCACGTTATGAACTTGTGGGGAAAACACACCCTAGTTACTTTCTCATCTTCATAACAACCAAAGTCTGTTTTTGTTCACTAGCTAATCACACAAGTGAAGGAATTTGTTTCACAAATCCCCCCCCCCCCTTTACTTCTTTGTTTCCAATATACCTTGAATATTAAGATATAATAGTAGGTCAAAGTTAAGTCTAAACTATATTCCTCGTGGTATCGACCCCAATTTACTACTTGGGTTCTTTACTTGATAACGATCGATTATGCTTCTTAGGGTGGTGTAATTTGAGCGTATCATTAACAGATTCTTCAAATCTTTATTTATTTTGGAATTTATAAAATTTATTATAAATCATACAAATATTAGGTAAAATAGAGCAAATAGTTGGATAATAAAGTGCAGATATTCTTTTTGTAGATAGATAAAAAAAATAAGAATTCTATGAGTTCTTTTACGTCATTCCAGTCACTATCATTAAGTCTATATGTCATATTTTAAGTATGAGCATTCCAAACCATTTGTAAAGGTTTTCGATATTCACAAGCGACTTCAAGCATTTCATATAAATAATTCCCTCTAGTACACACTCATTTTGGATTTTTTCTAGGTGGAAGATTATATTCATGACAACGATTTTCAAAATATCTACTCTAGACTTAACTTGGCATTTAAAAATGAAAGGACATGCACTTTCAACTTTTATGCAACCATCATTATACAATTTTATATCATCTCTAACAATCAAATTATATATGTTATATATGTGTGCAACACACCTTATATCAAAACCATCAATATAAATAGGGCAAAGTGACGATTTTAGCATTTCAACAGTAGCTATATTATTAGAAGCATTATATAAGGTGACACTACTTATTTAGTCACAAAGTCCATAGTTTTGTAAAACATCTATAATTTTTTGAGCTATATAACTACCGGTTTTATGAGTTTCACAACATTTATAACCTAACTTTTTTTTTTTTTTGCAAAGTCAAATTTCCATCAATCCAATATGAAGTAATGGTGAAATAATCATTACCGTTTACACTACGGCCTATTTAAGAAGCAATAAGCTATTTTACAATGATCATAAAAAATATTAACAATGAAGATATTGAAAATGTTGAGCTTGATAATCAAAGATAGCCTTTTTTAATGTATTTCTAGTAAAACCTTTAAAATGTGGATTATACACAATTTGAAAGTTAAGGGGTGTAGGGGGTTTAATGGGGAGTAATGAGAGTAAAAGAGCCATTGGTAGGGCCCAAACCCCATTGCCCAACGGCTCTTTCAACAACTATTATTCGAAATTAAGAAAATAAAAAATAAATCGGACCGGATTGGGATGGAATGGGACCGAAACCAGTATTCATCGAACCGGGAATATCCAATAAATCCCAATTTACATCCCGTTACCCCTTTCGGACCCCTAATGACCAATACTAACCGAGATAAGTCGGAATCGGATCGGATCGGTAACGAATCGGGATGGAACAATACCGAAACCGACACCAGCCGTTTCCGTTGCCAGCCTTATTTACAACAAGGAGTTTGAAATTGAAATACCCAATATAAATCTACTTATCATCCAACTCAACCTTTTGAAACACTTACAATGAAACATGGTTGGTAAAACATGTATTCATACTTATTACATATCATATGAATGGACATATAATTGTTACTTAATAAAACCCAACCAAAATCACAAACATTAACCCATCAATAAGTGAGACAATAGAAAAATTTTAAGTACGAAGTATATAACCACATGAGGACCAAATAATCTGATGGAATTTTGTTAGCGCGCAGAAAATGTAATGACACCTTTGCTTCATAAAACATAAACTAATGAAGATACATACGTAGAAAATCATCAAATATATGTTAAGCACAAACCGAGTGAAAATAGACCTATTTGTTAACCAATTAAAAGTGAAAGACCCAAACGACAAAAAATGAATCAAAATAACCCACCCAAGTAAAGATCCACAAAAATTTTAAAAAGTCCCCATAAACCATCATTAAACAAATCCTTTCATTTACTTTTACTCTAAAAATCCTAAGTAAGAAAAGAAGTTTCTTTCACTTCTCTAAGGAAGGCGAACTCTTCTCCTTCTCCAACCAATTTTGCAGTCTTAAATGAGATAAGACATTTCAGTTCGTTTTATTAAGGGTCCTGCTATTCTAAAACACTCTTTGTAATACTTTTTCCAGATATAAATCAATGCTTATACTCAAAATCAGAAAACAGTGATTGCTTTACTGGGTTTGAAGTCCACTAAGACTGAGAATAATAGCCACGGGTTATGCAATCAGTTTTGGTAATAAAATTAGATATTTGGTGCTATCCATTAAAAAGAATATGTATAAATCGAGGTATAAAGTGAAAGAATTCCTGTTTACTTCTTGCCATTTCCTTGGGTGCTTTTTAGATTGAAAAAATGAATTAAAGAAATTGGTTACAAATGGGTTATAGGGATTTTAAAAAATTTGGGTGGGTTATTTAATTCATTTTTGGTTCAGAATTTTGATTTTTTAAGATAAAAATACCGATGACGTGGATGAATTATAATTGGCCACATGTAAACCATAGTTTTGCGAAACCATTGTTAAAAAATAATGGTATGAATGAGCCTTTTCTTAAACAATAATAACATAGATGAACCAAACTTTTAAAGAATGGCATAAATGAGACTTTTCTGAAAGTTCGATAACATAATTGAGTCTTTTTCTTATAAACAAATCAAAGGCAGTCTTGCAAAGCAAAAAAATCTAAAAATTAAATGGGGACGTGGCTCACCTTTTGTTTGTTTTCCTTTCCGATGTTGAATTGGAAACTAAGAGAAAAGGGCTTCAAATATTTTTGAAGTATTGACAATGGTATAAAACTACTCTTTATTCATTTATTATCATTAAAATATCCTTGTTATTTATTTTTGGGTTCAACTAAAAAATTTTATTTAAATTATTTAAATACTTTTTAAAAAATACGTGAATCATTAGTTATAATTTAATCAATTAATATAATTTATAAGGCCACTCATTATCTACCCAATACTAATTAAACTATCAAATCCAACCCAACTAAGAAACCTACCCCAAACTTATAGTGGATTAATTTCTTGTGTGGGTAAATTTTAATTAATTATTACTATATTTAAAGATATTCTTTAATTATTACCATCTATAGCAATATATGACAACATTATGTATACTTATTTTCGTAGATCTATATCATCTCTTACGTTCTTTCTCCTTTTTTTTGTCTCGCTCTTTCTTTTCCTCCCTGCACCCCCTCTTTCTCTATGCTCTTTTTCTCTTTCTTTCCTCTTTGCACACTTTCTCTCTATGCTTTTTTTTCTATTTGTTTTTCTCCCTGTACCCCTTCTCTCTATGCTTTTCCTTAATCTTTCAATATCATTGAAAAAAATTGGGCTTTTATCAAAGGCTTCAGATCTATAAAAAAGTAAGAAAAAATTTAAAAATTGAAGAATTGGAGTTGCTTAATTTATAGAAGAAATTGATTAGTATTTTATATGTTACTTTGGCATTGTCGACGATTTCCATTCTAATGAAGGTTCTATAAATAATTGTGTTTATAGTTGATGAAAATTTGAAGATTTGAATATTTGTATGTATGAAGATTTGAAGATATGAATATATGAAGAAATGAATATTTGAAGATATGAAGATTTGAAGATATGATGTCATGTGTGACTCATACTTCCTCATATCTAAAGGTGAGTACGCAGGAGAAAGTGACATTTGAAGATATGATGTCATCTTTGTAAAAAATGAATAGACATATAAACTGTAAAATGTAATAAACTTTAACTAAAAATGTATTACACATATATTAAAGTTGAATTAGAAGAGAATTATACATGAATACAAAAATTAGCAAAGGAAAGAGCATTTTACGATCTGTAAACTCAATAAAATTTGTATCAATAATGAATTAAACAAGTAATCCAACAGTAACAGATCAACCAATAAACTGCAAAATAAATTAAATTTGTATTAGAAATATATTACATATATATTAAAGTTGAACTAGAAAAGAGAATTAAGCATGAATAAAAATGTAACTAATAAAAAACTAGTCAGTAATCTATAAAGTGATTTAAACTTGTATCAATAATGAATTTAACAAGTAATATATCAACTAGTAAACTGCAAAACGAATTAAACTTTTATTAAAAGTGTGTTACACAAATATTACAGTTGAATTAGAAAAGAGAATTAAGCATGAATAAAAATGTAACTAATAAAATACAAGTAATTAAACTTGTATCAATATTGAATTAAACAAGTAGTCCAATAGTAATAAATCGACCAATAAACTGAAAAACGAATTAAGCTTGCATTAAAAGTGTATTACACAATATTAAAATTGATTCAGAAAAGAGAACTAAGAATGAATGATAAACATAACTAACGAAAGACAAGAGAATGATCTATAGACTGAACTAAACTTGTATTATTCATGAATAAAACATGTATTATATATGTGTTAAATTATTTTGATTTGTATACCTAAGAATGTGAGTAATTTTTGCAGCAAAATTAAAAATATAGTGTGCTTGTATTATAAATATATTATCAAAATTATTTTGATTAATATATGTAAGAAGGGGATATGTCTCATATATGTTTCAAATGTATTGTTCATGATTTTAATAAAATTATAAAACGATTCTAACACAATTTAATACAAATATGAAAATTTCATTTTTTTTCAAGCCTTAAATCTAATTTTTACTCCTAAAATCAATTATAAACTTAATCAATCCCTCTTAAAAGTAAAATATAAACTCCAAATTATATTTTCAACTATTTGGAAGAACTACCGACCTAAAATAATCACAAAATCTTAAAATTTATTAATGAATTCAAAGTTTGATGTTTTTAAATGACCAAAAATGGTGAATTCATGCTATTGGAATTTTAGAGATTCTGAATTCGTTCTTATACACACACTTTTCTACAAATTTTGGGATTGTGTTTCTCCTTGTTCTTTTTAGGAGAAAATCATCAAACATGAGTGACAACTGATTTGAAGATAAAAATATCTAAATAGTTCTTTAAATGAAAATTGTGAAGAGGAAGAAGATGAAAATAAATCATGATTGTAAGATGTCACGAACCAACCCACCGGGCCGCGCGGGCACCCACTCTAACACCTTAGTAGGAGAACCCTCTTATACAAATAGTTAAAACATGTGGAAATTTAAATAAACATAATTAAATATACTATGGGAAAGTTATACTTAAAAACATCTAACACAATTTAGGTTAAGACTTGCAAACTAATTAACACTTCCAAGGATCTAGTCTAAGAAGGTACAAGAGCTATTAAGAGTACAACGGAGCATACAACGGAGCAAGATAAATAAAAGACACAACTCCCACCATACAGAATGAAAGATAGAAGCTGTTGTAAATTTCTTCTTTTTCTTCATCTAATGAAACGCCAATGACCCTGCATCCAGACTGCCCAAAAAGGCCTAAAAAAGTAGTATCAATACAACCACACGTACTGGTAAGCAACATCGGTCAACCTGACGCCTATCACATAACATAAGGAAATCAACTAACAAGAGTATGTAATAAAGCACTCGCTTCTTCACCTTCACCCTATTCTTGAACATCTTAAATTACTCTAGTACTCTTAATACCCCTCACCTTCTTCGTGAACTACTTACTAGGTTCTTGATCTTAGCCTAACCATTCTAACACATCGAAGAGTCAACAACATACAACTACAATGCACTCCGACTAGACACTCACGACATACCCTTACCTTTTCCTCATATTACCCATCCCTTGTCTCATCGTACATTATATCAAGCTTCCCAACTACCGACCACGAATCCCCTTTGTTAAACATATAAATATCCCTTATTCTCCATTTTACGACCCTTGAACCCTTGGCGTCCCCAATTCATTCAATTACCACATAAACAACAAGTCCACTCAACACAAGGACAGTAAAAAATAAGTTTTCATAACCACAAAACTACTCTGGGAAATTATAATATCATTTATAATTATGAACCACATTTAATTTTACATTCTCAAGATACACAATTTTATCATATCATTGGTCCTTTCATGGAATTCGAATCAAAACTGTTAGCATACCAGAATGTGTTACCCAATCCAAAGATTATGTCAGAACGTAGTAGCCGATCCATAATTATGTCGAAGCATGGCAAGCGATCCAAGTTAGTATTTCGGAACACATCACCCGATCCACAATCACAATCACAATGTATATGATCAGCATCATACAAAAGGAGTAATTCAAAACATATATTTCTTCGTTCATACTTATTTACATCAGGTGTTATCAACAAGCTTCAGTCAAATACATACACGTACAAAATACAATCATAGAATTACAACCATCCTAATAAACTACTCATCGAAGTATATCATGTGGGAATTAGTTCAATCATACTTAGCCCTAGTTCATAATATAACAATTCTTCTTAGGATTATTTATTTAATCATATTTCATTTGGTGCACACATTCCTACACATAAATCCTACAGTTGATTTACATATCGTAAGAAGTGGGCACAAATTTATAACTACTTAATTCATGACACCTAGCCTACCTGGGCACCAAGCAGCTACACTGAAATTCAGCCTTCGGTTCTTTCTTCCGAAAATCGTGAGGGTGATCTTGATAAAAAATCTGCAATATGTCGACATCATTTCACTAGAAATCTTTCTCTCCATCTTTACCAAGCTAGGAGCAATTTTTTTTTTTTGGGTGGGGGGTAGGGTGGGGGGGGTAGGGTATTTTACAACCAACTTTAGTATATTAGGTAGGATAAATGAAAATTCAAGTTATTTAAATTCTTCCTCGCCTATCCCGCACTGACGACTATTTTCCCCGCTGTGGTGCTGCCTCCCTAGCGGCATCTGGCCCACCTTGACAGGAAAGTGGACTAAAATTTCCCAAATTTTTGCTTTTCTTAACTAACGATGATTTGGGTCATTACAATAGATACAAATTTACCCCTCGTTTATCCGTGAAATACCAGTGCTCGGATAATCACACACCCCATTTCAGAGTACTTCCAAACTAACGAATAGGGCCATCTCGAAATCATTAAGAATGGTAACTTTTCTAATGGTTGACACAAGAAAGTTACTATACTCAACTATTATAAAGAAATTGAGGCAACCCACGAAGAAATGAATGTGTCTAAATTACACAGCCTGGCCCACCAGAGCGGCAACCCTCCCGCGAGGCAGGGCCGCTGAAGCGAGGATCTAACACAGAGGCGGGAGGTCGGGAAACAAAAAAGAAAAGGGGGGGGGGAGGGAAAAGATTTTTCCATTTCTCTTTCTCTAAACCCAAAACTCCCAAACTCTCTCGATTCACTTCGTCCCGAATGTTGATTTTAAGGTAAATTCTCATTACTCACTCTTCTTCAATCCATATACATAAATATGATTGCATGCTATTAAACAATAAATTAGAAATGGATTTAGGGGGTCATTTTTGAATTTGAACATAGGTTTCTTGATTTGGTAGTAAAACCTAGCATGGGTTCTTCCCTTACATCCCCAACATCTCCACCATGGTTTGGGTGTAAGGATTTCGTAGAAATATGTTTGAATTGGTACCAAAACGGTTTGGGGGAAGTTGAAGGGTCACTTGATGTAAAACTCCAATTTAGAGCTCTCTTAGAAGTTATTTTGCAAATATAATTGCATAAATAGGTTCTAAGGTACTGTATATACTCTGTTATTCTAAAACACTGTTGATAATGGGGATTTACAGACGAAAAGGCAACATGATCGCACCTGGTGTTCGGCCCATATGAAGGATTTATCCCGCTGTAGCGGCCTCCATCAACACGCTTTGGCGGGAAAAGCCTAACATGTGCCCTGCATTCCCTTAGGATAGGAAAATTTCTCCTTTCTTATTTAAACTAGTTATAGCTTAATTTCCCGAGGTTCTAACATGCTTATCAACTTTTTGCAGGCTCTCTAAATGGCAGGTCCAAATGCGGAAAACCTACCTTTTGACTGATTTCCCAATATTGCTAGTCGTGAGAGGCATCATGACAATAAAAATACAGGGTTCTGCTGCGGGAGAGGGTTCGTTTTACTCAAGTTGGAGGAGAAGACGCATTTTATGGTCGCCTGATGGGGTTCTTATGGACTTCACTGACTGAGGATCCTCCAGATGTATGTTCCACTTGGGTGAGTGAGTTCTTCACCATTCTGCCCATTGTGCGATGGACGATCCTCTATCTGTTATCCATATCAGGGGAGTTGACATCCCCTTTAATGCCACAACCATCAACGAGGCGTTAGAGTTGCCTGAAGTTATGTATGTTTAGTATGTCACGAAGATTTGGGAGATGGACCTGGGTTGGTTGAGGGACATCCTGATTTAGCTTGTACATCGGTATCATGATGCTAAGATTGGTCACATGATGCTAAGAGGTGGTTACACTTAGTGAATAGCAGGATCCTCTTATCGGGTAACCATTCGACATAACCTTTCCTCGGCCTTGTGGTAGTGTGTGGTATACACCTTATCAAGTTGAATGTGGGGGCGCTATAACGCCCCAAAACAAACTAAGGTGAACTAGAGCCTCGTGGTTGTTTATTGAGTTGATTTTTTGTTAAACTAAGTTAGTTTTGTATTCCTAAGGTGTGTGTGAGGTTTGGTTGAGTTTGGAGGTCAATCGACCAAAAACGTCCATGACGTTCGGAAGGTGTGCCCTAGAATGTACTAGTGTGTCTTGTTGTGTTTGGATGAGTTTTACGTGTTTGGTTTACTTGAAACTTGCATGGGATGTTCATAAGACCTAGATGACTTAGTTTAGGGGTTTAACGTCCAGGCACAACCCCACCTAAGACCCATAAGGGGCCCTAGATGAAGGGACCACGACTTGGTCAAAACTGCCAAAAAGCAGTGGCCATCGACTACCCTAAGGACGGTCCGTTGGTCCATCCACGGTCCGTCGACCTAGGGAGTCGATTGTACCAGAAGTTCTTGGTTTCTAGGCTCCATATTGGATCTAAGTATCCACCCACGAGACCCTACTAACGGTCCGTTGATGCACAGACGGTCTGTTGGTGAAGGTCTCGTCTGTGAGGGCCTGAAAGTCTGTGAAGCTGCTGCCCAACTTGGGGTGTTTATGTAAATACTCCCCAAGTCTTTTAAGACCGTAGGTGGATAATTTTAGTGTTTTTAGGTTCTATTAAGATAGTTTGAAACCCTAGACCTAGACAATACCCTCACTTAAACATTCAAACCCTCTTTCTAAAAAGAAAACTCTCTCAAAGTCACCATTGAAACCAAGACTCAAGGAGGGAAAGGAGGGCTGCTTTGGACGTGTTTCTTCACCAAAATTAGTGGGTTTCCTTCTCTTAAAGGTACGGTATCCATTCTTGAATATCTTTTAATTCAAGAAGCCAACTTCCAAAAAGGTTTTCAAAAGGGTTTCTAAACTCAAACATCTTCTAACTTTGATTTCTAGTGTAGGTCTTCTTGTATTTAAGTTCTAATGGTTCAAATGTATTTATCTTGGTTTGAATTGATGATTTTGATGTTAAATCTCCGTGAAACTTTTGTTTATGCATACTTCAACTTTTGTCTTGGAAATGGGTTATGTGAGCATGATTTGAGTAGGGTATGAACTTGGGTCTTCTTCTATTTGTCATGTTGGTGTATCTACTGCCCTAAGGGCCTTAATATAATGAAATATTGATAAATTGATTATGGGTGATGATGGTTTGATTTGTTGATGAGTTGCTCTCATTGTATAGTTCTTATTATGAATTGCTATTTGAGTGGTATGGTCCACCTTATGGGTGGCGGTGCTAATTGATAAACTTGATGTTATTTAGTATGTTTTGAATATGTAATCTTGAAGGTCGAATATGTGAAATGAAGAGCTATTGGAAATGGGTCTTGTATTGTGTTTGGTGTAGCTTGAATTGCATGTTTGACCTAGTTTATGTCTAAATGAAGTATATCACTATGAGAAGCATGTAAAGTGTATAACTTGATGAATCAAAGTTAAAGTATGTGTAGAACTTGATGAGAATGAAATGATGCTTATATGCAAGGTGTGCACATGTACACACACACTTTAAAGAATGTATTATGCCAAGTTGAGTAAAAAGGGGAATCTTGAGGTGGACACACTTCGGGAGTTGAGATGTAGTGTCTAGTTGCAACCTCTCCTTTCCTAGTGAGCTTTCTAAGATAGACTATTATGTTGAGAAATCCGTGGGGAGTTATGCCTAGCACCGAGAGGATATGAAAGGGAGGTGGGTTACACTTTGTGAGTTGAGATGTTGTAATCCAAAGTACCTCTTGAGATGAGTACTCCTCGTTAGTTGAGAGTGAGTTACTTAGTAGCAATCTCCTTATCCCTTAACTATGTGCCCGCATAGGTGTAGCTATTGGAAAAGCCATGTAAACGCTAAGAAGCATGACCTTACACTAGGAATATAAGGATCCCTCATCCGATAGGGGTTAATATCGGGATTCCATGTCTAGCTCTCATGGTCTTTGTAGGTTAAGCTAACTCCCACAAAAGAATTGATTTGAAACTAGTTAACTTGTATATTGTTGATATTGTGTATGTATGTCGTGAAGTGCTCGATCCACATTAGTTTCCTAGTAGGAGCACTAAGTGGGAGTAGTAGTACGAGATGCTATTCTCACATTGCACTTGGTGTGACCTATACCTACTATGGGAGAAGAGTAGTTTCATGAAATCCGTGTGAATGAGTATTATGGTGTGGTGTTATGGATGATTATTGTGGAGTACTTGAGTAAATAGAATCCATTAGGAGCACTAAGTGGTAGTGGTAGTATGGGATGCTACTCTCACATTGCACTTAGTGTGACCTATATTTCCATGAGTGTTTTGCATATGTTAGCCAAGGGCGTGTATTTGATTTGCAACAAAAGTAAGCCTAAGATTTGGTGGTTTTAAGGGTCGCTTTGGTGTGCTTTGAAGGGAGGTGTATTGAAGATCCTTTCTTGGCTCACCTTAGGGAGTCTTAGGATGACCTTGGGTTAGGGAAACTTCAAAGGAAAAAGAGTTCATATGACTTGGACCGTGCCATTCACTGTAATGTCTTAATTGTAAGAATTCAAAATGTTCACTGTAATGCTTATTCAATTTTACTGTAAGTTTTAGTAAGTTCTTTGTAATGTCCTTTTCAGTTTACTGTATGTTTTGGTAAAGTTACTGTAAAGTATTCTTTTGGTTCAAAATTATGTGAGTTATTCCTTAAGTGCTAAATGATGGTTCTTATGTTGATTTGCTTCCAAATTCATGAATGTTATATTTAAATTGCATGAAATGTTATTTTACTAAAATATCCCTTTTTCCATGTTTTTGCATATGCCATACTTAGTACATTGTTGTACTAACCCCATACTTTTACATACCATATGAGTATAGGTTGGAAGACTTTTGGAGGATCGGAGTTGAAGCTTGGGAATTCTATCTCTCAAGAATTGGGTATGTCCTCATATATTCGAGGACATAGTCTATGTCTCTTAGTTTCATTATTAAGACTTAATTTGTATTTCCTTTTTATTGTAAAGGGCCGTGTCCCTATGATTCTAAGTTGTGTCTTTAAGTTGGCTTGTGACGATAAGATTTCCTAGTATTTATGAAAGACTTATTTTATTTAATTATAGTGAATATTTTTAATTCCGCACTACTTTTCATGCTTTATGTTATGAACGCTAGTTAGAGGGCTTGTACGAGATCCCAAAGTGTCAAGTACTCCGGGTCACTATTCAAGGTTTTCCTTAACTTCTAGGGGGTGCTTTAGGGTCGTGATAGACTTGGTATCAGAGCATTCGGTTTTGGGAAATAGTTTAAGGTCTAAAAGTCTCACAAGCCACGTCTAGTAGTATCTTGGTCATTCGTGTAATCGCGACACATCCATGGACAAGAGGCTATAGGACGATAGAGTTTCACTTTCTTCATTACTCTTGAATCGCGTCATAGAACTTAACTCCATAAGATCTCTCTTCTTCTCCTTTACCCGGTGGTTTTCTAGGTGTGATTGCTTGTAAAGGGAGTTTTTTTCTAAGTTTGAGGGAGAGAAAAAGGTGATTTTGATTATATGATGGTTTTGTGGCTAGAAGAGTAAATATGAAGGTAAGATTTAAGAATTGTGATGTGATGCCATTTATGGCTAGGTTGTGATTTAGGAGATTGGAAGTGTTGTGGTGAGAAACTTTTTGGCGATGTAGTTCTAAGCATGGTAAGAGTTATAAGGATTGAATAAAGTACCTTGAGAACAAATGAGTTATTTTGTGATTAGGTTCAATGATGGTGGAAATGCTTTAAGGTGTAAATTTGAGGAAGGTGAAAGAATGCGGGGATTTTATAGAAGTTGAAGGCAACTCTCTTGTGTGGCTAATGTTTCATAGTTGTTCTTGTGATTGGTAGGTGTTGTGGTGTAGGCTTACACTAAGATGGAAATGTGGTATGAATATCTAGTGAGGAAGTTTTGTTCCATGAGATTGAGTGTTGAATGAGGTGATGTTTGAGAGAGTTTGTCTAGGCTTGAATCCTAAAAGGGAAGTGTTATGCTTAACTTGTAAGGTTGATGTTTAGACTTGATGTGCATGAGTTGAGGGTAGTGTGAATTTCTACCTTGTGAGAGGCATAACGGTGCTTTGAAGTATGAGGCCTTGAAGATGGCTTTACCCTAAGTGGGGGAGAGTGAGTTGACTGAAATAGCATGTAATGTACTTAGTCCAAGAGAATCCTCAATGGTCACTAAGTGGGAGTGGTAGTTTGGGATGCTACTCTCACATTGCACTTAGTGAAACTTGTCAAGTCTCTTTGGAGTAATTTAATATAGTCTTGTCCCTCATAGTGTCATTTCATCTTGTTATAGTTACTCGAAAGGTGAATTATGGAAACTTTAAAGCATGTGACACAGTGAAGTTTTGAATTCACTGTAAGTAAGTCCAAATTTTGAGAAAATTGTATTTTTCATGAACTATGGTTTCAATGTGTTATGAGATGAGACTATATGGTATGATACTTCATATGATCATTTCATCTTGATGAATTGCTTAAACAATGAATTTTTGAAAAATTTTGGTAGCTTGGCAGTGAACACAATGAACTTCAATGTAGAATTTTGATTATTTGAAGAAAATAGTTGTCTTGAATTGAAGTTTCAATTTGTGTAAAAGTATGGTATATGAGCATGTTTAATGTTGGAGAAGGTAGTTCCTCCATAAAAGAAGTTTAAGGTTATGTTTTGACTTTGTGAAGTTTGGGAAAAGTTGCCTATGTTGCTAAGTGTTGAAAGTGTGAAATGATGTTCCTTGCTAGTTGATGCTTTGATTATTGATGTTTTGATCTTGATATCAGTGTATTATGTGATGCTAAGTGAGTCCTTGTTGTTCTTAAAATTTAAGTGTCATTCGAGGATGAATATTATTCCAAGTGGGGGAGAATATAATGCCCCAAAATGAACCAAGGTGAACTAGAGCCTCGTGGTTGTCTCTTGAGTTGATTTTGTGTTAAAATAAGTTAGTGTATTCCTAAGGTAAGTGTGAAGTTTGGTTGAGTTTGGAGGTCAATCGACCAAAAACGTCCATGACGTTCGGAAGGTGTGCCCTAGAATGTACTAGTGTGTCTTGTTGTGTTTGGATGCGTTTTACGTGTTTGGTTTACTTGAAACTTGCATGGGATGTTCCTAAGACCTAGACGACTTAGTTTATGGCTTTAACGTCCGGGTACGATGCCACGTAGGACCCACAAGGGGGCCTAGATGAAGGGCCCAAGACTTGGGCAAAACTGCCAAAAAGCAGTGGCCATCGACGACCCTAAGGACGGTCCATTGGTCCATCAACGGTCCGTTGACCTAGGGCGTCGATTGTATCAGAAGGTATTGGTGGCCAGGCTCCATTTAGGAGATAATTATCCACCCACGAGACCCTACTAACGGTCCGTTGATGAACAGATGGTCCGTTGGTGAAGGTCTCGTCTGTGAGGGGCTGAAAGTCTGTGAAGCTGCTGCCCAACTTGGGTTGTTTATTTCAATACAGCCCAAGTCATTTAAGACCCTAGATGGATAATTTTAGTGTTTTTAGGTTATATTAAAATAGTTTTAAACCCTATACCTAGACAAGACCCTCACATCACCATTCAAACCCTCTCTCTAAAAAGAAAACTCTCTCAAAGTCACCATTGAAGCCAAGACTCAAGGAGGGAAAGGAGGGCTGCTTTGGACGTGTTTCTTCACCAAAATTAGTTGGTTTCCTTCTCTTAAAGGTATGGTATCCATTCTTAAATATATTTTCATTCAAGAAGCCAACTTCCAAAAAGGTTTTTAAAAGGGTTTCTAAACTCAAACTTCTTCTAACTTTGATTTCTATTATGTGTCTTCTTGTATTTAAGTTCTAATGGTTTAAATGTATTTATCTTGGTTTGAATTGATGATTTTGATGTTAAAACTCCACGAAACTCTTGTTTATTCATACTTCAACTTTTGGCTTGATAATGGGTTATGTGAGCATGATTTGAGTAGGGTATGAACTTGGGTCTTCTTGTATTTGTCATGTTGGTGTAGCTATTACCCTAAGCGCCTTAATATGGTAAAATATAGATAAATTTCTTATGGGTGATGATGGTTTGATTTGTTGACAAGCTGCTCTCATTGTATAGTTCTTATTATGAATTGTTATTTGAGTGGTATGGTCCACCTTATGGGTGGCGGTGCTAATTGATGAACTTGATGTTATTTATTATGTTTTGAATACGTAATCTTGAAGGTCTAATATGTGAAATGAAGAGATATTGGAAATGCGTCCTGTATTGTGTTTGGTGTAGCTTGAATTACATGTTTGACTTAGTTTATGTCTAAATGAAGTATATGATTATGAGAAGCATGTAGAGTGTGTAACTTGATGAATCAAGGTTAAAGTATGTGTAGAACTTGATGAGAATGAAATGATTCTTATATGCAAGGTGTGCACATGTACACACACACACACTTTAAAGAATGAATTATGCCAAGTTGAGTAAAAAGGGGAATCTTGAGGTGGACACACTTCGGGAGTTGAGATGTAGTGTCTAGTAGCAAGTTCTCCATTCCTAGTGAGCTTTCTAAGATAGACTATTATGTTGAGAAATCCGTGGGGAGTTATGCCTAGCACCGAGAGGATATGAAGGGGAGGTGGATTACACTTTGTGAGTTGAGATGTTGTAATCCAAAGTACCTCTTGAGATGAGTACTCCTCGTTAGTTGAGAGTGAGTTACTTAGTAGCAATCTCCTTATCCCTTAACTATGTGCCCGCATAGGTGTAGCTATTGGAAAAGCCATGTAAACTCTATGAAGCATGACCTTACACTATAGAAGTAAGGATCCCTCATACGATAGGGGTTAATATCGGGAATCCATGTCTAGCTCTCATGGTCTTTGTCGGTTAAGCTAACTCCCAAAAAAGAATTGATTTTAAACTAGTTAACTTGTATATTGTTGATATTGTGTATGCATGTCGTGAAGTGCTCGATCCACATTAGTTTCCTAGTAGGATCACTAAGTGGGAGTAGTAGTACGAGATGCTATTCTCACATTGCACTTGGTGTGACCTATACCTACTATGGGAGAAGAGTACTTTCATGAAATCCATGTGAATGAGTATTATGGTGTGGTGTTATGGATGATTATTGTGGAGTACTTGCGTAAATGGAATCCATTAGGAGCACTAAGTGGGAGTGGTAGTATGGGATGCTACTCTCACATTGCACTTAGTGTGACCTATATTTCCATCAGTGTTTTGCATGTGTTAGCCAAAGCCGTGGATTTGATTTCCAACGAAGTAAGCCTAAGATTTGGTGGTTTTAAGGGTCGCCTTGGTGTGCTTTGCAGGGAGGTGTATTGAAGATCCCTTCTTGGCTCACCTTAGGGAGTCTTAGGATGACCTTGGGCTAGGGAAACTTCAAAGGAAAAAGAGTTCATATGACTTGGACCGTGTTATTCACTGTAAGGTCTTCATTGTAAGAATTCAAAATGTTCACTGTAATGCTTATTCAATTTTACTTTAAGTTTTAGTAAGTTCACTGTAATGTCCTTTTTAGTTTACTGTAAGTTTTGGTAAAGTTACTGTATAGTGTTCTTTTGGTTCAAAATTATGTGAGTTATTCCTTAAGTGATAAATGATGGTTCTTATGTTGATTTGCTTCTAAATTCATGAACGTTATATTTAAATTGCATGAAATGTTATTTTACTGAAATGTCCCTTTTTGCATGTTTTTGCATTACCATACTTAGTGCATTGTTGTACTAACCCCATACTTTTATATACCTTATGAGTATAGGTTGGAAGCCTTTTGGAGGATCGAAGTTGAAGCTTGGGAATTCTATCTCTCAAGAATTGGGTATGTCCTCATATATTCGAGGACATAGTCTATGTCTCTTAGTTTCATTATTAAGACTTAATTTGTATTTCCTTTTTATTGTAAAGGGCCGTGTCCTAAGATTCTAAGTTGTGTCTTTAAGTTGGCTTGTGACGATAAGATTTCCTAGTATTTATGAAAAAATTCTTTTATTTAATTATCGTGAATATTTTTAATTCCGCACTACGTTTTATGCTTTATGTTATGAACGCTAGTTAGAGGGCTTGTACGAGACCCCAGAGGGTTAAGTACGCCCGGTCACGATTCGAAGGTTTTCCCTAACTTCTAGGGGGTACTTTCGGGTCTTGACAGACTTGGTATCGGAGCATACGGTTTTGGGAAATAGTTTAAGGTCTAAAAGTCTCAAAAGCCACGTCTAGTAGTATCTTGGTCATTGGTGTGAGTCGCGACACATTCATGGACAAGAGGCTATAGGACGATAGAGTTTCACTTTCTTCATTACTCTTGAATCATGCCATAGAACTTAACTCCATAAGATCTCTCTCTTCTTCTCCTTTGCCCGATGGTTTTATAGGTGTGATTGCTTGGAAAGGGTGTTTTTTTCTAAGTTTGAGGGAGAGAAAAAGGTGAGTTTTGATTATATGACGGTTTTGTGGCTAGAAGAGTAATATGAAGGTAATATTTAAGAATTGTGATGTGATGCCATTTATGACTAGGTGTGATTTATGAGATTGGAAGTGTTGTGGTGAGAAACTTTATGGGGATGTAGTTCTAAGCATGGTAATAGTTATAAGGATTGAATAAAGTACCTTTGAGAACAAATGAGTTATTTTGTGATTAGATTCAATGATGGTGGAAATGCTTTAAGGTGTAAATTTGAGGAAGGTTGAAAAAATGTGGGGATTTTATAGAAGTTGAAGGCAACTCTCTTGTGTGGCTAATGTTTGATAGTTGTTCTTGTGATTGGTAGGTGTTGTGGTGTAGGCTTACACTAAGATGGAAATGTGGTATGAATATCTAGTGAGGAAGTTTTATTCCATGAGATTGAGTTAAGTGGTAAGTGTTGAATGAGGTGATGTTTAAGAGAGTTTGTCTAGGCTTGAATCCTAAAAGGGAAGTGTTATGCTTAACTTGTAAGGTTGATGTTTAGACTTGATGTGCATGAGTTGAGGGTAGTGTGAATTTCAACCTTGTGAGAGGCATAATGGTGCTTTGAAGTATGAGGCCTTGAAGATGGCTTTACCCTAAGTGGGGGAGAGTGAGTTGACTAAAATAGCATGTAATGTACTTAGTCCAAGAGAATCCTCAATTGTCACTAAGTGGGAGTAGTAGTATGGGATGCTACTCTCACATTGCACTTAGTGAAACTTGTCAAGTCTCTTTGGAGTAAGTTAATATAGTCTTGTCCCTCATAGTATCATTTCATCTTGTTAAAGTAGCTCGAAAGGTGAATTATGGAAATTTTAAAGCATGTGACAGAGTGAAGTTTTGAATTCACTGTAAGTAAGTCCAAATTTTGAGAAAATTGTATTTTTCATGAACTATGGTTTCAATGTGTTATGAGATGAGACTATATGGTATTATACTTCATATGATCATTTCATCTTGATGAATTGCTTAAATATTGAATTTTCGAAAAATTTTGGTAGCTTGGCAGTGAACACACCAAACTTCACTATAGAATTTTTATTTTTTGAAGAAAATTGTTTTGTATTGAATTGAAGTTTCAATGTGTGTAAAAGTATGGTATATGAGCATGTTTAATGTTTGAGAAGGTAGTTCCTCCATAAAAGAAGTTTAAGGTTAAGTTTAGACTTTGTGAAGTTTGGCAAAAGTTGCGTATGTTGCTAAGTGTTGAAAGTGTGAAATGATGTTCCTTGCTACTTGATTCTTTGATTGTTGATGTTTTGATCATGAACTCAGTGTATTATGTGATGCTAAGTGAGTCCTTGTTGTTCTTAAAATTTAAGTGTCATTCGAGGATGAATGTTATTCCAAGTGGGGGAGAATATAACGCCCCAAAATGAACTAAGGTGAACTAGACCCTCGTGGTTGTTTCTTGAGTTGATTTTGTGTTAAACTAAGTTAGTTTAGTATTCCTAAGGTATGTGTGAAGTTTGGTTGAGTTTGGAGGTCAATCGACCAAAAACGTCCATGACGTTCGGAAGGTGTTCCCTAGATTGTACTAGTGTGTCTTGTTGTGTTTGGATGAGTTTTACGTGTTTGTTTTACTTAAAACTTGCATGGGATGTTCCTAAGACCTAGAAGTCTTAGTTTAGGGGTTTAACGTCTGGGCACGACCCCACCTAGGACCCACAAGGGGCCCTAGATGAAGGGCCCAAGACTTGGGCAAAACTGCCAAAAAGCAGTGGCCATCGACGACCCTAAGGACGGTCCGTTGGTCCATCAACGGTCCGTAGACCTAGGGCGTCGATTGTACCAGAAGGTATTGGTGGCCAGGCTCCATTTTGGATCTAAGTATCCACCCAGGAGACCCTACCAACAGTCCGTTGATGCACAAATGGTCCGTTGGTGAAGGTCTCGTTTGTGAGGGCCTGAAAGTCTGTGAAGTTGCTGCCCAACTTGGGGTGTTTATGTAAATACAGCCCAAGTCATTTAAGACCCTAGGTGGATAATTTTAGTGTTTTTAGGTTATATTAAAATAGTTTTAAACCCTAAACCTAGACAAGACCCTCACTTCAACATTCAAACCCTCTCTCTAAAAAGAAAACTCTCTCAAAGTCACCAATGAAGCCAAGACTCAAGGAGGGAAAGGAGGGATGCTTTGGACGTGTTTCTTCACCAAAATTAGTGGGTTTACTTCTCTTAAAGGTATGGTATCCATTCTTGAATATATTTTCATTCAAGAAGCCAACTTCCAAAAAGGTTTTCAAAAGGGTTTCTAAACTCAAACTTCTTCTAACTTTGATTTCTAGTATGGGTCTTCTTGTATTTAAGTTATAATTTTTTAGATGTATTTATCTTGGTTTGAATTGATGATTTTGATGTTAAAACTCCATGAAACTCTTGTTTATTCATACTTCAACTTTTGGCTTGAAAATGGGTTTTGTAAGCATGATTTGAGTAGGGTATGAACTTGGGTCTTCTTGTATTTGTCATGTTGGTGTAGATACTGCCCTAAGGGCCTTAATATGGTGAAATATTGATAAATTGCTTATGGGTGATGATGGTTTGATTTGTTGATGAGTTGCTCTCATTGTATAGTTCTTATTATGAATTGTTATTTGAGTTGTATGGTCCACCTTATGGGTGACGGTGCTAATTGATGAACATGATGTTATTTAGTATGTTTTGAATAGGTAATCTTGAAGGTCTAATATGTGAAATGAAGAGATATTGGAAATGGGTCTTGTATTGTGTTTGGTGTAGCTTGAATTACATGTTTGACCTAGTTTATGTCTAAATAAAGTATATGATTGTGGGAAGCATGTAGAGTGTGTAACTTAATGAATCAAGGTTAAAGTATGTGTAGAACTTGATGAGAATGAAATGATTCTTATATGGAAGGTATGCACATGTACACACACACACACTTTAAAGAATATATTATGCCAAGTTGAGTAAAAAGAGGAATCTTGAGGTGGACACACTTCGGGAGTTGAGATGTAGTGTCTAGTAGCAAGCTCTCCATTCCTAGTGAGCTTTCTAAGATAGACTATTATGTTGAGATATCCGTGGGGAGTTATGCCTAGCACCGAGAGGATGTGAAGGGAGGTGGATTACACTTTGTGAGTTGAGATGTTGTAATCCAAAGTACCTCTTGAGATGAGTACTCCTCTTTAGTAGAGAGTGAGTTACTTAGTAGCAATCTCCTTATCCCTTAACTATGTGCCCGCATAGGTGTAGCTATTGGAAAAGCCATGTAAACGCTAAGAAGCATGAACTTACACTAGGAATGTAGGGATCCTCATCCGATAGGGGTTAATATCGGAATTTCATGTCTAGCTCTCATGGTCTTTGTAGGTTAAGCTAACTCCCACAAAAGAATTGATTTGAATCTAGTTCACTTGTATATTGTTGATATTGTGTATGTATGTCGTGAAGTGCTCGATCCACATTAGTTACCTAGTAGGACCACTAAGTGGGAGTAGTAGTTTGGGATGCTATTCTCACATTGCACTTGGTGTGACCTATACCTACTATGGGAGAAGAGTACTTTCATGAAATCCGTGTGAATGAGTATTATGGTATGGTGTTATGGATGATTATTGTGGAGTACTTGAGTAAATAGAATCCATTAGGAGCACTAAGTGGGAGTGGGAGTATGAGATGCTACTCTCACATTGCACTTAGTGTGACCTATATTTCCATGAGTGTTTTGCATATGTTAGCCAAGGGCGTGGATTTGATTTCCAACGAAATAAGCCTAAGATTTGGTGGGTTTAAGGGTCGCTTTGGTGTGCTTTGAAGGGAGGTGTATTGAAGATCCCTTCTTAGCTCACCTTAGGGAGTCTTAGGATGACCTTGGGTTAGGGAAACTTCAAAGGAATAAGAGTTCATATGACTTGGACCGTGCCATTCACTGTAAGGTCTTCATTGTAAGAATTCAAAATGCTCACTGTAATTCTTATTCAATTTTACTGTAAGTTTTAGAAAGTTCACTTTAATGTCCTTTTTAGTTTACTGTAAGTTTTGGTAAAGTTACTATAAAGTGTTCTTTTGGTTCAAAATTATTTAAGTTATTCCTTAAGTGCTAAATGATGGTTCTTATGTTGATTTGCTTCTAAATTCATGAATGTTATATTTAAATTGCATGAAATGTTATTTTACTAAAATGTCCCTTTTTGCATGTTTTTGCATATGCCATACTTAGTACATTGTTGTACTAACCCCATACTTTTATATACCTTATGAGTATAGGTTGGAAGCCTTTTAGAGGATCGGAGTTGAAGCTTGGGAATTCTATCTCTCAAGAATTGGGTATGTCCTCATATATTCGAGGACAGAGTCTATTTCTCTTAGTTTCATTATTAAGACTTAATTTGTATTTCCTTTTTATTGTAAAGGGCCGTGTCCCTAAGATTCTAAGTTGTGTCTTTAAGTTGGCTTGTGACGATAAGTTTTCTTAGTATTTATGAAAGAATTCTTTTATTTAATTAGCGTGAAAAGTTTTAATTCCTCACTACTTTTCAGGCTTTATGTTATGAACGCTAGTTAGAGGGCTTGAACGAGACCCCAAAGGGTCAAGTACTCCAGGTCACGATTCGAAGGTTTTCCCTGACTTCTAGGGGGTGCTTTTGGGTCATGACAGGAGCATATGTTCTACTAAGGAAACAAGAAATCTTTCTTCCTTCTAGGACTTATTACTGTGTTGTGCAAGCTGGCGGGGGTGCCACTCCTCCACACCGATGAGGTATTACCCATGGATCTCCTTTTTCACCTTCTTTTGATCAGTCAGGTTCTACTTGTAGGAGTAAGATGAAGAGAACGGGCAGATTTGTGGAAGTATTGCTTTTTCGACTTGGATAAGGAGAACGTCAACCTCGTGATTTAGAAGATATATAGTTGTGGAAGTATTGCTTTTTCGACAAGCAACCAGTACAGAAAGTTTCGTTTTATAAAGGAGTTCACAACCACATTGAAAAAGGAATTAGCAATCAATAATGTTTTCTTATTTAATTAAGAAAAGTTTTGTGGAAGGTTTTCTTATTTAATTAAGGAAAGTTTTGTGGAAGGCTTACCCCCTAGAAGTTTCATGGCTTACTTGACCCCGAAGGGGTATCATACAAGCCCTTAGCATTATCATAAAATCAAGACATAGAATGATCGAAAATATAGAGAAATTTAAAACTTTTAAAACATACAGTCGAAATCATCTTCATAAAGTGCAAAGTGGAAGTCTTCACATACTTTTTGTATCAAACCATCTAACTTGACTTGAGTATAAAACTTTGCAATGCAGCCTATACAAAGTCTAAATGTAAAAGTAAATGACATAAGAAAGGTAATAGGTTTGTCCTCGAAGCTATTAGGACTCACCAAGTCTTCAATATTCATTAGCTCCTTAGAAACATATTTCCAAAGTAGCACTTAAGACTCTACACCCTACATTTGATTAGAATGTAGGCAATATGTGTTAGTAAAAAATATACCAAGTATGAAAGCTAGCATAACATAATAAGAGCATCTCAAAAATAGTTAGTCAACATAAGATATAAGCATAAGAGATAATAACATCATCATAGCATACTCATCATAGTCATAGCATAATATCAAACATAACCATCATATAGTCAACGTAAGAAATAGTAAATGACGATAGGAGATACATCATGGTCATAGCATAGTATTCACTTAGAACTTCATGGTTACATACATCAACCTTAAGTCTTGCTTATTAGAAAAGAACTACTTGGCAAGTCACCTCCATGTATACTTGTGTAAGGCAACAATAAATCCATTTTGCATTGGGTTTTATGTGTTTTTCTTGATTTTAAAATAAATATGTTCAGACGCAGAGAAGTGAAGACATAATGGATAAAAGTGAAGAAAAGAGACCTATAGAGGCAACATACGAACCATAGGTTGAGATATGCCCTGTAGATGATGATCGTAGAAGGGTAGTACATGCATTGCTGAAGATCACAAAAATCTTGACCAAATGTTGAACCACGATCGTGAGATACGAACCCTAGATTGATCTACATACCGTACTGCAGCTCCGTTGAAGTGATCAGAGAAGGGGTTCCAGTACTTGATGCTGAAAATTCTAAGTATGGAGTGATTGAAGGGAGTTTGGGACCATCGTTCAACTTACGGTCCGTACTGCTTGATCGTTAAAGCTATTAGAGATTTGAAGACATTGAAGAATGAAATTTTTGTCTAAGTCCTAATCCACGGAAGGGACCTTCAGACTGTAGAATGACTTCCGGACCATAGGTCAGTCTCATAAATCAAAGACGTGTCTGAACAATTATTTCCTTATTTTGTTTCCTTTTTAGTTAGGACTTGTTTTTCCATATATAGGGTATTTAAACCTCGTTTTGGGCGTTAGAATTTTTTATTCTTTTTGGTTATTTCTTTTTGAGATTAACCTGCAAGTCTTTGGCAATCGTTGATTTCTAAAGCACCTTTTGAAGATTTTGGTTTTACAATTCAAGTTAAGATTTTGGATATTTTTTTATTCTTACGTATGTTCATGATTCTTTAATCTAACAATATGAATTGTGTTATTTCTTATATGGGTAAGTAAATCCATAACTAGGTTTGTGGGAACCATGAGCGATTAACAAAGTATGAATAGTAATTAAGCAATTCTTGAATAGTGTTGTTGCATGCATTGATAATTCTTTCATTTAGAAGTCTTTTCAATTGTGGCCAATGTTAGAAATGACCTGGTTGCTACTTGTTGGACCAAGTAGGTAGTAAAAAGAAAAGAAATATCAACATAGATTTAGTGTGACACTATCTAATAGTCTAGAGTCGACTGGTGTGAGGGTGAAAACTAAGCCATACATCGATGTGATGTCTAATATGAGGTAATGGTAAGGGTTAGTACATTGTACACACGTAGCCGGACCAAGGTGCGTGGTGAAATTCTTTAGATGCCCGACCATGGATTTAAAGATACATAACTTACACTTTGCATGTAATACACTAGGAAAGGGTTGCTATTACTAGGATTACCGTGTAATGAGCATATGGGGAACACTTATGCCTAGTTTCTTTCTCATCTTGATAACAACTAAAGTTTATTGAATCTTGATCACTAATTATTTAAATAAGTTTCTGAATTTATTTCACATATCCCCCCTTTTAATTACTTGTTTCTGGAAATACATTGGCTAAACGAATATAATTATTAGTTAAGTTTAAATCAAAACCATTTTCCTCGTGGGATCAACCCAACCTACAAGTTGAGTTCTTTACTTGATAACGATCACTTATACTTCTTTAGGGATGTGTATTTAAGTGTATCACTTGGTTGGAACCTATAGCACCAACCCAAGCTAAGTCTGTTCTATGTTTGGGAACCCTTAATACCTAGCCTTAAGTCATATTTGTGCAATATATGGATAGCATACCATATTACTAACCACACTAAATACTCCGTTAGACTATCATGAATGTTCACTAGTTGGGGACTAATCCCTTTATACTATTTGCCTCAAATCATACCAAGTAATAACCCCCTAATAGAATAGACTATGCTACAATCTTAACACAACTAGGTTAAGCTAAGAAACTACCTTGGAAGACACATCATTATGCAAGTCCAAGCTATTTTAAGAAAGGTACAAGTGTCATATCCTAGCTACCATGAAATATCCCTAGACCAACTAAGTCACGCTAACCTCCAAGTACATTATAATACAAATGCAAGCTACCCTTAGGAAAGTATGATTCTCAATCTTAAGCTATACTTAGGAGAGTATGAGTCCTCAATACCCAAGCTACCATGACTAACCTAACTCAAAATACCCTTAGGAGAGTATGGATCCTTAGTCCTAATATACCCTTAGGAGAGTATGATTATAAATGCTAAAGCTACCATGGAATGGTCTTGTCCAAACCAAGTCATGCTACCATGAAGGCATCCCAACAATGCTAGTTCAAGGTACCCATAGGAGAATATAAATCCTCTGTCCTAGGTTTCCATGAATACTCCTAACTCATGCTACCATGAAATATATCCTTACAATGCAAGTCAAGCTATACCTTAGGAGAGTATAGATACTCCATCTCAGTCTAACAACCTTGGTATTATCCTACTAAGCCAAGCTATACATGAAGGGAACATGAGTCGCAACTTCAAGCTATTATACACTAACAAGCTTTTATTCATTTTAGGTTATTAAGCCAATCTAGAATACTTCTATGTGAGAGAACCTTAAATCACCTAGAAGATTCATGCCTAAGAGTGTAGAAGATAAAAAATTCAGATCGAGGTTGACTTTGCCCTCAAAGCCCGAACAATTATGGCTACAAGCACTAATTCAAGATTAATTCTATTCTATCATCACTTGTGTATAAATTTTAAGTTATTCAATCACATTCTTTACTACTAAGTGATTCTAGTCATTATTGATTCATAAAGGTTCAATTATAACTTTACAAGTCAAGATCCATAATATTCAATCAATTTTAGTTCAATTCATAGTTACATGATCCTAACTTTGATCAATTTCCATGAATGACATTGATTTAGGAAGATTACCTTTGAACCTTCAAATTCACCTCTAATGGCATCAATCATCAAACATCACATTCATCAATTTAGTTAAGGGTTCACCATAGAAATCACATATTTAGATTAGCATTCACCATAGAAATCACATGAGTTCATCATAATATCAATAAAAAACTAATTCGATCATAATTGGGTGTTATCCACTAATTTTGAATCACACCTGAAACCTACCCACAATGCAAGCACAATCCTAACTAGATTTTGGGTTTCTAACGTTACAATTGGGGGAAAACTAAGGGGGCTCCATGGGAGAATAACCCATGAATGTATAATTTTCTTATACCTTTAATCAAATCCCTAATCAAAGCTTGAATCAATGGAGAAACATTGTCCTCTTCTCTTCTCTTCTGTTCTTTTTTAGCTTCTAGAGAGATAGAATTTCTTGAGAGTAATTTGGGGTCCTTTTGATGAATGAGTTAAAGTGATTAGTTTAGGGTATATTAATATTATATAGATGGTAAATTAACTAAATAACTGACCTATATTAACCACTAAATAATTCCCAAACCCCCTAACTAAAATTAAAACATTTAAAACTACAACCACAAATAGACCACCATCCACGGATCGTGGATGGGTTGACGGGCCATCCTATGTTCTCGTGGTAAGGGGATGAGTCTTGAAGTTGCAGGACTTAACATTCCTTGACCCACGACCCCAAATCATAAGAAGTGGGTCCAATCACGATCCGTGAATGTCCATTCGTGGATCATTCTGTTTTGACAACGTTTCTGGCAGTGTTGGGGTCCTCCTCAAGGACCCCTTGTGTGGTCCTTGGGGGGGTCGTTCCGGGCGTTTAACCCCTAAAAATCCCATTCTAAGTAAGGCAATTGTTTTTACGAGTTTTATTCCTCATAGGACACTCCAAACCTCTCATACAAAGTTCTAGAACTTACTAGTTCAACTTACTAAATTCAAGGGCGTTACATCATCTCCCCCTTGGGATCATTCGTCCTCGAATGAAGATTCTAAACACTTCTTAAAGTGAAAACTCTAATATAACAGCCCATAATGAATGCACTACATCTAAATGCACCCAAAACAAGGAAGATTACCTCAATTCCAAGCTAAACACATATAATGCAACACAAAGGGCTGGATACTATTTCTACTAACCTAAAATGCATGAAACTCTATATCTACTCATTTTCATGGAGGAACTAACATCTCCTAGATAAAAACATCCTCAACACACACTCATGGAACCTAAATGCAAATTTCTTCTCATAGACACTCTCTCATACTTATTCTTATAAGCATTAGAAGAGTCTTGTTCGTAAAACCTTTGCCTATCCCTAGAATAATCATGTCTGTCGGGCCCACATTGAAAGGATTTAACACCATCCACCCTAGACCTTTTTTTCTCTCTAGCTTTTTCTTTCTTGAGTTTTTATTCATCTAATTTTACATCATGATTCATGAGGCATGAGATATACATACTATCAACAAGCATTGTCGTATGACATTCTTTGGCTACCAAGTCGGACACACCTTACAATAACCTATTAATCTTATCTCTTTGATTTGACACTATGGATGAAGCATAATTAGACAAAAAAGTTTACTTCAAGGCATACTACTTGACACTTATACTACCTTGCTTAAGATTGATGAAATCTTCCAATTTAGCCTTCCTCAACTCCCGAGGGAAGAAACTATTTCAAAATGCCTCCTTAAAAATCTCCCAATCACTGGGATCCGCCTCTAACGACCTACCATCTTTCCATTGCTCAAACCAAATTTTTGCTACATCCTGCAATTAATAAGAAACTAGTTCCTCTCTTTCTACCGATCTCACTCACATAATAGCTAGCACCTTGTAGACCTCCTCTATGAACCCATTTGGATCTTCTTCCATTTTAGAGCCACTATACTCCGGCAAATTCATATTTAAAAACTCTCTTATACTAGAAGCACCTATCCCCACTATTGGGTCTGACGGAGCAGTAACATCTCTATTGGCTTGCATCATTAAGGCTTGAGCCAGAAATTGCATAGAAGCCCTGAACAACACTAGTGACATTCTCAACCGGGGGGTCATTTGGATCTTGAGGAGGAGCTTGATATGGTATTTGGAAAGGAAACTCTTTCTTTCAATTGTCTTTCTCTTCTCTCCTAGGATTAGCTCTAGTATTTTCCATAACCTTAAAACCATAAGGCAAACGTTTAAAAAAAGGACCTACTAAAGCTAACTTCTATGACACAACTTGAAGAATGAAGAAATGAGATTTCTTAAGAATCCAATAGCCTCCTATTCATAAATGTGGCGCTCTTCACATTTATGAACAAGAATCTACTAGATGTGTTTTGTGACAATCCTAGAACCATTCTAAACCTTGTGCTCTGATTACCAAGTTTAAAATGACTTGGGGTTACCCCTAGAAGTTAAATGGCGTACTTGACCCCAGAGGGGTCTTGTAAAATCCCGTAGCATTATCATAATATCAATATATAGAATAATGGAAAATATGGAGGAATTTAAAACTTTTAATACATATAATCATAGTCTTTTTCATAAAGTGCAAAGCGGAAGTCTTACTCTTTGTCTCAAAACCATCTAACTTGACTTGAATATTAAACTTTGGGACGCACCCCATACAAAGTCTAAACATAAAAGTATATGACATAAGAAAGGTATTACGTTCGTCCTCGAAGCTATGATGACTCACCAAGTCTTCAATCTTCCTTAACACCTTAGAAATCTATCTCCAAAGTAGAAATTAAGTCTCCAAACCCTATATTTGATTAGAATGTAAGCAATATCCTGTAGTATAAAATGTACCAAGTATGAAATCTAGAATAACATAATAAGTAAATATCAAAATGGTAAGTCAACATAAGACATAAGCATAAGAGATAATGACAGAGTCATAGAATAATCATCATAGTCATAGCATAATTTCCAACATAAGCATCGTATAAACATAAGTCAACATAAGACACAGTAAATGAGCATAGGAGATACATCATGATCATGTAATAGTATTCACTTAGAACTTCATGGTTACATAGATCAACCTTACATGTTTAATATTAATAGATAACTACTTCGCAAGCCACCTCCAAGTATACTTGTGCAAGGCAAGAATAGCATCTCATATTACAATCTAAGGTAAGTACCTCTCTTTGGTCATTTTTGGGCATAGTCCACCTTTATAGTGAAGATTCTTAGGTTTTAAAGTCATAAGAGCATCATACTCATAAGTATCCTCAAGGAACACTTGTTCAATGCATGTATGGCATCACATACTACCACACAGACAAAGCATATTCTTAGAGTCACTCTATTTATGCTTACTATTCATAGGTGTCATTCTAGACCTATTTCATATTTATAAGGAACTATCATGTTAAGTCAAGCATATCTTGGTAGGCAACTATAGAAACAACCCAAACTAAGGCTATACTGTGTGTGGGAAACCTTCATACCTAGCCTTATGTCATATTTTTTCAATGTATGAATAACATCTCATACTACTACCCACACTATGTACACCTTTAAAATATCATGAATGTTCACTAGTTGGGGACTAATCCCTTTATACTATTTGCCTCTAATCAAATATACCAAGAAATAACCCCCTACTAGGCCAGACCATACTATATTCTTATTAACACAACTAGGTTAAGCTAATCTAAGTACCATGGAAGAAACACCATCATGAAAGTACAAGTTATTCTAAGAAAGGTACAAGTGTCCTATCTTTGCTACCATGAAATAGTCCTAGACCAACTAATTCATGCTAGCCTCCAAAGTACATTATAATACAAATGCAAGCTACCCTTAGAATAGTATGATTCTGGATCCTACAATCCTAAGCTGACCTTAGGCGAGTATCACTCCTCAATCCAAAACTACCATGACTAACCTAACTCAAGATACCCTTAGGAGAGTATGGATCTTCAATCCTAAGATACCCTGCGGAGAGTATGATTCTTAATCCTAATGCTAGCATGAATGGTCTTGGCCAAACCAAGTCATGCTATCATGAAGGCATTCCAACAATGCTAGTTCAAGCTAGCCATAGGAGAGTATAAATCCTCTATCCTAGGATGCCATGACTACTCCTAACTTATTCAACCATGAAATGCATCCTCACAATGCAAGTCAAGTTATACCTTAGGAGAGTATAGATCCTTATTCCCAAGATAACAACCTTGATATTATCCTACTAAGCCAAGTTGTACATGAAGGGTAGATGAGTCACAACTTCAAGCTATTCTAGACTAACAAGCTTTGATTCAGTTTAGGTTATTAAGCAAATCTAGATTTCTTCTATGTGAGAAAACCTTAAATCACCTAGCATACACATTCTTAAGATTGTAGAAGACAAATAATACACCCCAAGATCACATCAAATTTAGATTTTCCCCCAAAGCCCCAACAATGATGGCTACAAGCCCTATTTTCAAGCTTACCTGTACTCTATCATCATCATGTCTAAATTATAAGTTATTCAATCACATTCTTTACTACTTACTGATTTTAGTCATAATTGATTCACAATGGTTCAATTATAACTTTACGATTCAAGATAAATGATATTTTATCAAGTATAGTTCAATTCATAGTGACATGATCCTAACTTTGATCAGTTTCCATACATACCATTGATTTAGGAAAATTACCTTTGAACATTCAAATTCACATCTAATGGAATCAATCCACAAACATCGCATTCATCAATTTATATTAGGGTTAACCATAGATATCACATGAAGTCATCATAATATCACTAAAAAAAGCTAATTCAACAATAATTGGGTGTTATCTACTAAATTGGAATCACACCCAAACCCTACCCACAATTCAAGCACAAACCTAACTAGAATTTGGGTTTTTGAATATAAAATTAGGGGGAAATTAAGGAGTATATATGGGGGAAGAACCCATGGATGAATAAGCTTCACATAACTATAATCAAAGCCCTAACCAAAGCTTCAATCAATGGATAAACATTGCCCTCTTCTCTTCTCTTCTTATTCTTGTTAGCTGATAGAGTTAGAGAACTTCTTGAGAGTAATTTGGGATCTATTGATGGATAAGCTAAAGTGATTAGTTTAGCATCAATTAAGATTATTATATGTATTAAATTAAATAACTAAGAAACTTATATTAACCCATGATTAATTAACTAATTAGTTTGTCACACCCGGGTTTACCCCCTATATGTAACCGGCGTCGTCATCCTCAGAAGACTAAGACTAGCCTCTAGTTTACATCATTACATTCATAGGTCACATTTAGCGGAAAATATAAAACTTTTCTTTACTTCTACTTGGAGGTTTACATATACCTCTACATACACATAACATATATATATCGAGTATACATAGTCCCTTCGTATAGGAAGATTACTTAGTCTTCTACTTTTATTGCACATAAATATATATATAAGATAGAAGATAGTCTTGAGAGATTGTCTCATCTCATAACCATATAACACGATTAGCAATTTGGGCATAGCCCATACATCAATGTAAAGATAGCCACATATAGGCTTTATACAGTTTGTACTCAAATGAAAGGAGATAGAATATAAGATTCTTCGAACTAAAACAAAAACATAAGCTCGATATTGGCATCTCCCTCGAAAAATGATGACCTACCCTACTTGGATGATCATAGGATCCAAGCCTTCTTCAAGTCGTCTTCCAAAACACTTCAACGACCGGAACCTAAAATATTGGGGAAAAGAAAAAAATGGGGTTAGTACGCTACTTGTTCTAAGTATGAGACCATATGCACATATAATCTCAAATCATGCTAAAAAGGACATTTTATTAAAACATGCTACTTTATTCTTTGAAAAGCCTTATGCATCATCAAGTCAAAGCAAATAACATACTTGCCAATATACTTTAACCCATAATACAATATCAACCTACCATCAAGTAATTACATCACAAACATGGATAAGAGTTCATCATATCATAATAAAGCAAGACTACTACCCATGAATCCTCATAAAGCCAACAAGTGCAATAACCAAGCAAAGATCCATAACCTAACTCAATCAAGTGACCAAACAAGAATCATGATATTCAAATTCATATAACATAACCTTTTAAGGATGTACAACATCATACTTTTAACAACATAGACCAATTACATGTTCATAAGAGTATCAATCACCATATAGTATTATTTACATGTAAAGTCATCATAATATAATCTTTTGCATTCATTATCATATACATACATAATATCAACCTTCTAAAGCTTTCATAAAGGAAAACTAGAGCAAGGCATAGGTAGAGTCTCATACCCCTACCTAGGCTAAGTCAAACCTCTCAAGTCACCTTAGTTAGTTTATCTTCATTTGTTCATTTTAATTTAGGAAACACTTGCCTTAAACAACATAGACCACAACAGCTATGTATGGAATCCGGTGTTGTAAAACCTTACACCAATGGAAGGTGGTCTACCGGCCAAAGTAAAACCAAACATAAACATAGCTTTCTAGGTGGATCCACTAGCTAGTCTTCCTATGGGGGCAACATAGTTCAAGAACTAAGAGATAGGTATTCTCCCTGTACATACCACTTGGCAATTGGGGCCTCCTCTCATGGGAATCCATTGGATGAGTATCCCACTTTGGGGAGTCAACACCACGTTTAGCACTATAGGGTGAATCTTCCTCTATGGGAAGTCAACCTCCCATTGTCAAGTTCACTCGGTGCTAAGATAAGTCCCTTTTATTGAAATGTCTTTAATAATCATCATAACTTATTATAGGTCATAGGGTCTAACCCTTGTATAATCATCAACATCATAGCTCAATAAGAATTGTATAAGTATAGTCCTTTCATCACAATTCACATAAGTGAGGTTAGCATATTTTGATTTTTATTCATAGTAAGGCACATTTATAATCATCACCATCCTTATAAAATTTACATCTTAATCAACCTCACAATAATAATCAAGACATTTAAATTCAACATCATACCACCCTATCAATCCTACTACAAGGCATACTCCAACACAACATCATGACTAAATCATAATTAACCATAATTTGAAGTAAAGGATAGAGATCATAAGACTTACCAAGTCTCCTTCATAGTTCATCATCAAGGTCTTACCAAAAACCCTCAATTCAACCCAATTTGGGTATACATCATTATAAATCATTAATCAACATGATAACAAGTCTAGAAGAATCACTACATCACAGTTCAATACTAGATCATAGCTTAAGACAAGATACTTAAGTCAATTCACTTCCTAACCTAGATCATCTTCTAAATAACTAGCATGAAAGAATATAATTCACTCTAATTTGTTAATGATTAATATAACAACATCATCTAATAGTAATTCAATCAATAACCAAGTTAATTGAACCAAATACCACCTAATTCATATCAAATCAAACCTAGGGTTAAGGGTCAAGGGTCATCTTCTACAAACTAGACCAAACCATCAAGATATATCATAATTAGGTTAGAATACATGTTAATCAATTCATATTATCCAATAGAAAACATAAACAACCCAATTAGCCCAATTCATAACATAATTATTGAGATTGAGAAAGACCCACATAAAAACCCAACTTTTTGAAAATACTTTGAAGGAACCCTTTGAGGAAAGAGGTCTCAAAGGTGAATTAGATCTCATACCTCAATGTTTGATGAAGGGTGAAATCATACCTTTACATCCCCCAAATCCCGCCCTAGCTAGTCTTCAATGGTGTCTTCCCATAGAGAGAGAAAGAAGAGAGAAGGAAGATAGTTTTGTTTTGAGAGTTGTTTTTAGACTAATTGGGGTTGGGGTCTTTATATGGGGGTTAATTAACATAATTAGGCTTCCGTAATCCCCTAACTAACGACCTAACCCCTTAATTAACTAATTGAAACTTAATTAAAAATGTGCAGGAAATTGCAGTACCAACGACGACACCACGATCGACGGATCGTGGGTCAGTCGATGGACGAGGCCTCCTCCTTGCTGCACATCCGTGTTTCTTGTTAGAGACTTCTGCAGGCGAGGGCTCCAATCATTTTTCTAAGTGTTGGTCGACGGTTGGCAACGACGTCCCGTCGATCAACACACGAATCGTCGATGGCCTCTCGTCGTTGCACACTGCCCAGGCAGTGTTGACTCCAACGTGCAAGGGTCCTCCTCAAGGTCCCTTGGTTGTTCCTTGGGCAGTCGTATCTGGATGTTTCAACCACAAATCGAATTAAACACATGTTAGACACCCTTCCACCTATTTTCACCATTTTACGACCCCTCAAACCTAGTCAAAAAGGCTTAGGCACGCTAGTAGCTCCTAGAACTAGTTTCCATACATCATGGACGTTCTTGAACGTTTTGGTTTCTAGACTTCCTAAATGAATTATAAACATTAAAATAGGCCTTAAAACAGTGTCTAGACGTTATGACACTTACGTTAGGCTTTAATTCATGTCTTGGATTTTTGAAATGTTACATTATTCCCAAGCCTCCTAACTAAAACTAAAACACTTAAAATTGCCACCACCTACGGACCCCTATCCACAGACCACAGATGGGTTGACGGGTAGACCTATGGTCTCGCTGTTAGGAATGAGGCTTGAAGTTGCAGGTCTTAATAGTCCTTGACCCACGACCCCAACCGAAGGGATGTGGGTCCACTCACGATTTGTGAATGGCTACTCATCGCCCATACTCATTTGACAGCTTTTTGGGCAGTGTTGGTGTCCTCCTCAAGGACCCCTTGGGGGTCGTACCTAGAAGTTTGACCCCTAAACATCCCATTCTAAGTACGAGAATTGTTTTACGAGTTTTATACCTCACACGACACTCTAAACCTCACCTACAAGGCTCTAGAACTCACTAGTTAAATTTACTAAATTTTGGGGCATTACAGCTAGTAGTAAGGTTGCCGTGGATTTGGACGATGAGGCCCCACTCTCATGTGCACATGTCGAGGAGTATTGGAGGTCGTCGAGAAGAGGTTGGGGAGTGTTGTTGCTGATTTCACTCTAGTTCAACCTAACACTGCCTTAGAGGTTGAGATGTCTTGCCGTGAGCTACACCAAATGTGGAGGAAGGCGCTAGAGAGGGATAGATTGATGGTCTACATATGGAAGACCATGAGGACCATATTCACATGCATTGCACCTGGACATGAGCTTCGCCGGGTTGAGAAAGGAGATTTCCAGCACTTTACTTTTATGGATGAGGTAGTGACCGACCTATTACCTTTGGAGGATCTAGACTGAGATGTTGAACCACCCAGTCCGAGGGTTCTTGATTTGTCTTTCTCCCTTCCTGGGCTTGTAAATTTTGGGACAACTTGATTTTTTTAATCTTTTTGCCTTATGTTTTGTACGCACTTGGATTCTAGATTTCCTGCTTTTTCCATAGTAAATATTTAATTACCAAGTTTTATAAACTATTTGTAACGACCCGGATTCTTGAATCCGAATCGCCACCGGCGTCGTTGACCTCTCAGAGGTCGCAGACAAGCTTCATCTTGCATTCATCACATTCATCTAGTTAAATTTGCGGAAAATTTAAAATTTTTATATGTATGAAGTTTACTTAGACTTCATATAGTCATTACATATTTACATCATATACTAAGTTGAACATAAAGAAACAACCATCTATCATAAGAGTCAATTCGAAATAGAAGATGAATATATCATAAATAGTTTGCCAAACACGGCCTTATTACAAAGCTTCGAAATGAAAGTACGAAAGAAACGCTAGGGACAACATCCACTAGCTCTATCTAAAACTAAGGCTAGACTAATGCGTGTAGCATCCTCAAAATCAAGAGGACCTACCAAATGGTCTGGAGAAAACGCTGAAGTCCAAACCGCTGCAAGTGACGTCAATCTGCCCTCTTACCTGCACCTATAAAAATAGTAAATAGTTGGGGGTTAGTACACCACATTTACTAAGTATGGGTGTATGCACACATACACATAAAGCTATGTATGATCAATGAAAGATCTTCCTAAGCAACATGCCATTTCTAGAAAGTCTAGTCATTAGACTTTCCTAAGTTGTTAGTTGTGAATTGTGGTATGAATATGATGTATTTTAATGCATTCAAAGCACACAACTCGTTTTCAATATGATTACAAGATATTAGTATCATCAACATAATTTTAGAACCACTCGGGCGAGGATTTGAAAATTTGCTCCTCCAAACCCGAGAGCTCCTCTTTTGGGACTTAGTTTATTTTTCAGTCTTTTTCTTCTTGTTGTTGTATAGTTCAATAATTCCTTTGGTCCTATGTTTTACTTACAAGTGCAATGATTCATTTTAGTCCCATACCCACAATGAATCGATGTAAGTAATCAACGACTAAGGAATGATTTCCCTACCTTATAGTGAGTCATTCTTTACACTATATGTTCATTACGTTTCATAAGCCATTCCCTATTTATCATGCCATTTATTTCATTACTTTCATCATAGGGAAGTTGTGAGGTATTTAATTAACATTACGTTTCTACTTCCCTTTATTGGTATCATATAAGAAGTCATTATAAGCCAATCATATTTGGCTTTGCCCATTATTTGCTGAAACTTTCATGAGTGTGACATTGGCAATTGACATTCTTAAGCTCTTCATAATTGCTCACTTTGAGCATACGTTCCATCATCATCATTCATTCTCACTTTCATAGAGACATCATAGGGAATAAGATCATGCGAGCTAACATGAAATCCAGTGTCTGCTCCACACCAAAAAGGGGTGATTCACTGGTTAAAATGAATCTAGACCATGTGAGCTACTCATGGAATCCAGTGTCTGCCCCACACATGGGAAGGGGTGATCCCCGGCTAAGGCGAATTCATCTCAAGTGTTCACTCCACACCGAAACGAAGTGGCTCACGGCTATAGTGAACCAAGAACATATCGTGAGCATTAACCGACATAGATCATATGAGCTAAAGATGAAATCCTCTGTCTGTCCCACACCGAAAAGGGGTGGAATCACCATCCAAGGTGAAACCGTACATGCCTAGCTCGCTTAGGTGGAAACCACTGGCTAGTTCCTATGTTGGCTAGACATAGCTCGAAGACTAGGGACTTAATGAGACTACTTATCCACCTCGGTCGTAGCCTCGTCGCATGATACTTACACGTGCAAGCACATGCTCATAACTAGTCTATTGGTTCTGTGCTCACTTTCATTATCTTCTTTATCTTTTAGAGTTGACTCAAACATTATGGAAGCTTGCTTCTAGATTGAGATTTACTTACTCTTTTGATGATTTGTCATCCTTACTTTACATTGATGAAATGTGAATTGTCCTTACATATCATCCTTACTTTACATTGATGAATGTGAATTGTCCTTACATATCATCCTTACTTTACATTGATGAATGTGAATTTTCTTTACATATCATCCTTAAGTGTTAATGAGACTAGTCTCACACATTCTAACACCTTCATTCGTGAGTATTCTTCTAACATAGTAGCTTAGGTGTAAGTAAGACTTGTCTCACTTTATTTAACACCCCATTCTGGTCGCTTACTTAGTTTAGACCCCTTTTATTATGTTATAACTCATGTTACTTCTTTACTTTAGTGTAGTTGATTCATTTCATCGTTTATGGACGATGAGCACTTCTTTCAATGAGTTACATATGCTCATAGTTCATTTTTTTAGAACATGTTGGGAGTTGTCCCAACGAATGGCATGCCCTTTGTTATGGATTCATTGACTTACTCTAGAAGTGCTTATAATATCATCTGATATTCTAACTACACAAGAGTGGCATATGATTAGTATTGGCCTCAACATTTGGGATGTTAAACTACATAACCATTTTTGTTGGCATAAGCCAATTTTATGTATGTTCATGTTTAAATTGAATATGTATGAACCTTTGTCCAATCTTTCAATTATTTACATAAGCTCCTAGCCATTAGCCTGCATTCGTTTTGACCAAGAAGTGTTAGCCAATTTCTTGGCATAAGAGAGTCAATTCATTCAAGATGTGATTTCATAGGATGTCTTTTAAGCCAAACTTAGCTTATGGCTTTTAGTGATAACGTTTTAAAACCTCTTGGACAGCATCATATTAATATTCGATGAACTTAGCATCTTCATAACATCACAAAGACAGCAAGTCAACATTCGGCCAAGACACATAAATCACTTAACACATCACGGACGTAACTTAGCATATCATCGGTTCTTGATTTTCATGATAATATTAATCTTTACACGACTACAAGTTCGTAGGTTCATTCGATATTCATCATTCAAGAACAATACATGTTAAGAACAGACAGCACCACATACCAACAACATGATCTCTAACCTATTCAACATGGAATCGAAAAGGATACTAGGGACAAGGAGTTCAACGAGAACACGGGAACTACCCTAGTTTTCAAGATCTTTGAATCATTGGAAAGAAAGTTCTCTTGGAGAAAGAAGTCCAGGAGAGAAACCCATACCTTATGTAGATTCAAATCTACGACGATCACTCTACACGAAATCCTTGAAAAGTACTTTGAAATCGCCCAAGAATTGCCTCTAGCGTTCTTACGTTTTGCGGTTTGCATTCTACTGCCTTAGCGTTGTGAGTTCTCAATATTTGATCATGAATTCTAGGTTTAGGAACTGATCTTGAATTATAAAACTTAAGACATAATTGACTTAATTAATAAATTAATTAGTTAATTACTAAAATACCCCTCCTAAGTTGACTAGACATAGGAGGACCATTGACTTAGCCAATTGCAATTTTGACAAAGTGTCTCGGCTGACCAAGGCTTAATTTAATTAATTTGATGGACTAATTAATTAAATAAAGGACTTAAGGGAATTACTAAAATACCCCTAAGTCACTAGGGCCACAACTAACAACTTTGGACCATCCTAGGTTAGGTACTAGGTTGTCCCTAAGTTAGTTAAGTTAGTTAGGTGCCACCAGACTAGGTCTTAGGTTGTTGGGTCCATTGGATGGTTATTTTTGATTGATCCTAGCTTATCTATCTAGTTGGTTAGGTTAGTTAGGATGTAGAGTTGGTTAGGAGAGTGGTCCCCACACGGCCGAACCTGTGCACGCATGTCCCTAACCGCCTAATCGAAAGTGGTTGGCTGTTGCGTGGTCCCCCTCTCGGCCGGTTAGCCCATGTGCTTTATCATGGGTTTGTTGCACTTTCCTAACTAACTTATCTTGATAACTCATTTGGTAATGCTTACTTATTGTCCCAAGGACCCTCACCATGTCCTTGGGTACTGCTTAATTTACATGATCATTTCAGATGGTCATGTGGAATGGTATCTAGGCTTGATACTTGGATGCCTCATACCTTTGTGAATACTTGGAAATCTATGTTTTTAGCTTAGGGTCTTCATTGCAGGTTCATTTCTTAACAGGAATCTTGGGTTGGGGCATTACAACCCAAAAAGTATATCTTATATTTGTATATAGAAAATTGGCTAATATCTCTTAGCCAATTTTTCTATACTATGCCCAATATTTTTAAATATTGGGCATTGGGGTGCCTATGTACCCCTAATAGGCTATCCTAAGGGCATACTTTGATCTTCATTAGACATATGATTTTCTGGAACGTTACATTATCCCCCGTTAGGAACATTCGTCCCCGAATGACACTTACACATCATTTAAACAAGAGGGTGATTTTCGAAAGTTACTTTATCATGCTTAAACTTTTATCTTTTGTGAATATCTGATTCACACTTATTTGGATGATGCATAACATTCAAGCTTATCTGAAGCTTCATATTTGAGATTGAGAAATTTCCTTCTCAATCACACTTAACTTAATGCACATCACAACTCATGCAATACAAAAATCATGTCTATGCTACACAAAAACAACAACATGAAATGCAAACATGACTTAATTTTAACTCACATAGTGCCATTATAGGACATATGATGAGTGCCTATCACACCTAATCGACTAAAGCACTTATACTTAGAGTTTTCTTAAAAATAAACCAGACTTAGGAAGAGAATATATAACCTTAAGAACTGAACAAATGAGGGTACCGGGATCTTATATCGGCCTCGGCCTCCCACGTTGCTCCCTCAATGAGATGGTTCCGCCATAGGACTTTCACGGTGGCAACCTCCTTGTTCCTCAGCCGCTTTACTTGGCGATCTAAAATTTCGACTGGAACCTCCTCGTAAGAATGGTTCTCATAAACTCCTATCCCCTCAACAGGCAGGATGGATGCTGGATCGCCTAGACATTTCTTAAGCATAGAAATGTGAAACATTGGATGAACAGAAGCCAAGTCTTGAGGTAATTTCAGCTCGTATGCAACGTTTCCCACTCGCTGCAAGATCTCATCAGGACCTATATACCTCGGACTCAACTTTCCTTTCTTACCAAACCTCATCACCCCTTTCATGGGTGATATCTTCAGGTAGATTTGATCACCCACCTCAAACTCAAGATCTCTCTTTCGGTTATCTGCATAGGATTTCTGACGACTGTAAGTAGTAGCCAATCTATCCTTAATCATCTTCACCTTCTCCACAGCCTCATGCACGATCTCGGGACCAAGGATGGCCGATTCTCCTACTTCGCACCAGCCGATCGGAGATCTACATCTTTGGCCATATAATGCTTCGAAAGGTGCCATTCCAATACTAGAATGGTAGTTATTATTGTAAAAGAACTCTATCAGCGGCAAGTGGTCATCCCAACTCCCCTTGAAGTCAATAACACATGCTCTCAACATGTCTTTAAGGGTCTAGATGGTACGCTCTACTTGCCCATCTGTCTGAGGATGGAAAGCAGTACTAAGCTTCACCTGTGTACCCAAACTTTTCTGGAAAGATTTCCAAAAATGAGAAGTGAATTGATCCCCTTTGTCCGAAATACTAGATAGAGGAATCCCATGCCATTTCACTATCTCATTTATATAAAGCTTGGCATAGTCTTTGGCCATGAATGTAGACTTCATAGGTATGAAGTGAGCCGACTTGGTCATTCTGTCAATAATAACCCAAATGGAATCATGTGGTTTCCTAGACGTTGGCAGACCAACCACGAAATCCATATTAATAGCCTCCCACTTCCACGTTGGGATCTCAATCGTCTGAGTGAGACCTCCAGGATTAAGGTGTTCGGCATTAACCTGTTGGCAGTTTGGACATTACTCCACGAACATAGAGATATATCTCTTCATGCCTTCCCACCAATAGACCTCTTTAAGGTCTTGGTACATTTTGGTGTCACCTGGATGGATGGAATATCGGGAACCATGAGCTTCTGCCAAAATACTTGACTTCAAATCATTCACATTGGGCACACATAATCTGTTCTGATATATGAGTACGCCATCTCCACCTAACGAGAATGAATCATTCAACTTACTCAATACCGAGTCTTTCAACTCCATGAGTACTGGGTCAAAGTGTTGATTAACTTTAACATCTACAATAAATGAGGATTCGAAACTTGAGTGAACCAAAACACCCCCACTTTGGTGCATCTGTCAGTCGTACACCCAATCTTGCCAATTGGTGCACCTCTTTAACCAGCTCCTTCTTCTCATCATCAATATGTGAAATGTTGCCCATGCTCAGTCTACTCGATGCATCGGCCACCACATTGGCCTTACCTAGGTGATAGTAGACACTCATGTCATAATCTTTGAGAAGTTCTAGCCATCTCCTCTAACAAAGATTCAACTCCCTCTGCGTGAATAAATACTGAAGACTCTTATGGTCATATACACATCAACATGTACACCATATAAATAATGTCTCCACATCTTCTACGCAAAGACAACCGCGACTAGTTCAAGATCGTGAGTAGGGTAGTTCTTTTTGTGGATTTTCAATTGTCTTGATGCGTATGCAATCACTTTACCATTATGCATGAGAACACATCCCAAACCTACTCGGGAAGCATCACAATATAGCACGTAACCCTCACCACTTCTCGGCAACGTCAATACTGGGCCGAAGTTAGTCAGTCCTTGAGTTCTTGAAAACTCTTTTCACATTTCTTGGACCACTCAAACTTCACCTTCTTCTTTGTCAATGCGGTCAATGGTGCAGCAATAGTGGAAAACCCTTCCACAAACCTGCGATAATAATTGTCTAAACCCAAAAGCTCCGAATATCTGTAGGAGTAAGGGGTCTCGTCCAATTCTTCACCTCCTCAACCTTCTTAGGATCAACTTCAACACCTTGGTCGGTCACAACATGACCAAGAAAGGTCACTGATCTCAACCAGAATTCACATTTGCTGAAATTTGCATACAGCTGATGTTCTCTGAGTACTTGCAATGTCTTTCTTAAGTGTACCTCATGCTTTTATTTAGACTTAGAGTATATGAGAATGTCATCTATGAATACTATGACGAAGGAATCAAGGTACTCACGGAAGACCCTATTTATACGGTCCATAAATGCGACTGGTGCGTTAGTGAGACCAAATGACATGACCAGAAACTCATAATGACCATATCTAGTACGAAAAGCCGTCTTAGGGACGTCTTCTCGCCTCACTCTAAGCTGATGGTAGCCTGACCGAAGGTCTATCTTGGAAAAGAAACTTGAACCTTGGAGTTGGTCAAACAGATCGTCGATTCTGGGAAGAGGGTACTTTTCTTTATAGTGACTTTGTTGAGTTGCCAATAATCAATGCACATTCTAAGGGTTCCATCCTTTTTCATTACGAACAACACTGGAGCACCCCATGGGGATATGCTCGGCTGGATGAAGCCTTCATCAAGTAGATCTTTTAACTGCAACTGCAACTCTTTGAGTTCAGCTGGTGCCATCCTATACGGGGGAATAGAAATTGGCTTGGTGTTGGGATCTAAATCAACACCAAAGTCAATCTCACGTTCAGGAGGGACTCCTGGTAAATCCTCCGGAAAGACATCTGGGAACTCATTCACTATTGACACAGAATCTATGGAAGGGACTTCTTGTTCTAAGTCATTGACTCTAACTAAGTGGTATAAATACCCCTTAGCTATCATCTTATTGGCCTCTAAGTTTGAAACAATTTGGCCGACTGGACTTGAACCACGCCCTTCCCATTCCAGTTCTAACTCATTTGGAAACTAGAACCTCACTACCCTGTTTTGACAGTCTATTGTGGCATAACACTTGTGAAGCCAATCCATACCCAAGATTATGTCAAAATCGAGCATGGCTAACTCCACTAGATCAGCGTGAGTGACTATATCAAGGACGTGAATTGGGCAAATTTTGTACACTTTCTCAGCTCTAATGTCGTCCCCTATGGGAGTACTTACCAAAATTGGATCATGCAAGATTTCAGGAAGCACATCAAATCTACTAGATATCAATGGAGTGACAAATTATAGAGTGGATCCTGGATCTAACAATGCATACACAGGGAAAGTAAAGACATGCAACGTACCCGTGACTACCTCAGTTGACTTCTCTTGCTCTTCTCTACCTTTCAGTGCATACAACCTGTTCCTCTTGGGAGGTTCGGCTGCAGCATTTGCATTCGGCCGAGGCTGAGCATTTACCTTGGCTTGATTACTCACTTGAGTACAGTCTCGGACCATGTGTCCAATTTTGCCGCATCCGAAACAGGTGTTAGTACCTACCAAACATTCACCTCCATGCGAACGCCCACACTTACCACAAGTCCTTTTGGTTCGCTGGACGTTACGGTCATTGCCCTTTCTGGGGCCAGACTTATTCATCTTAGCTCTTGAATTACCTGAAGGAGCGGAGTTACCTGAGTGCCTCTTGAACTTAAGTCTGTTTTGGACTCCAAATGAGCCCCTACCCAAGCTCGAACTAGGTTGGTCCGCGGCCTTAGACTTCTTGACTTCGTGAACCTTTCTCTTATGGCGACTCTCCTCCACCTGTTGAGCATGCACCATCAACCTTCCCAGATCCATATTGTCATGCAGCATGGCTGCCTGACAATCTTCTACCAGATCCTCAGATACGCCAATAACGAATCTGCTCATCTCATCCCTACTATTTGCCACCAGAGAAGAAGTATACTTTGACAATTTCATAAATTTTAAGGAATACTCCTTGACAAACATACCTCCTTGTCTTAGGCTGATAAACTCTTCAACCTTGGCTTCTCTCTGCTCCCTTGGGAAGAACCTCTCCAGAAAGGCAGTCTTGAGAACATCTCCTCTATCTCGGCCATCAGCCCACATCCGGTACCAAACCTGTGCCACATACTTGAGTTGATATGTAGTCAACTCAGCCTTTGCCTCCTCATCAACTCCCATGGCACACAGAATCTTGTAGACCTCATCTACGAACTCCTGAGGATCCTCGCTGGCCTTGGACACGTAGTACACTGGGGAATTCATCCTGGTGAAGTCCCTCAGCCTGCTAGCCATGGTACTAGCATGGGGGTTCTCTCTAGGAGCACCCTCTCTCGCGGCTTGAGCTGTGATGGCTTGAGCCTTAGTCGTGATGGTTTGTCCCATCTGTAGCAAAGCATTCCTTACTTCACCATCCGTCAACCCATCTGGGTTGACAGGCACTTGTTCAACAGCAGCTGGGGCTTGAGGAAGAGTTTGATTCCCTCCCGCAGCTGCTTTCTCAACTCTCCTCGCAGCATTCTTCCTTGTGTTCATTTTGTACACGTATACACAAGAAGAGAGTTAGATCCTCAAAATGACATAAAATGTCACAACTCTACATGGCACGATAAAGAGTAGAAGAAGGGAGAATTTCCTATCATCGCGTAGTCTCAAAGTCATGATTGTGGCGTGCTTCACAACCATAAGCTAGAAACTATGTAACATGGTTGTTTTGAGCTTTAGATCCTAGGTAATTTAACCTCATGCTCTGATACCAAGTTTGTAACGACCCGGATTCTTGAATCTGAATTGCCACCGGCGTCCTTGACCTCTCAGAGGTCGCAGACAAGCTTCATCTTGCATTCATCACATTCATCTAGTTAAATTTGCGGAAAATTTAAAACTTTTTATATGTATGAAGTTTACTTAGACTTCATATAGTCATTACATATTTACATCATATACTAAGCTGAACATAAAGAAACAACCATCTATCATAAGAGTCAATTCAAAATAGAAGATGAATATATCATAAATAGTTTGCCAAACACGGCCTTATTACAAAGCTTCAAAATGAAAGTACGAAAGAAACGCTAGGGACAACATCCACTAGCTCTATCTAAAACTAAGGCTAGACTAATGCATGTAGCATCCTCAAAATCAAGAGGACCTACCAAATGGTCTGGAGAAAACGCTGAAGTCCAAACCGCTGCAAGTGACGTCAATCTGCCCTCTTACCTGCACCTATAAAAATAGTAAATAGTTGGGGGTTAGTACACCACATTTACTAAGTATGGGTGTATGCACACATACACATAAAGCTATGCATGATCAATGAAAGATCTTCCTAAGCAACATGCCATTTCTGGAAAGTCTAGTCATTAGACTTTCCTAATTTGTTAGTTGTGAATTGTGGTATGAATATGATGTATTTTAATGCATTCAAAGCACTCAACTCATTTTCTATATGATTACAAGATATTAGTATCATCAACATAATTTTAGAACCACTCGGGCGAGGATTTGAAAATTTGCTCCTCCAAACCCGAGAGATCCTCTTTAGGGACTTAGTTTATTTTTCAGTCTTTTTCTTCTTGTTGTTGTATAGTTCAATAATCCCTTTGGTCCTATGTTTTACTTACAAGTGCAATGATTCATTTTAGTCCCATACCCACAATGAATCGATGTAAGTAATCCAACGACTAAGGAATGATTTCCCTACCTTATAGTGAGTCATTCTTTACACTATATGTTCATTACGTTTCATAAGCCATTCTCTATTGATCATGCCATTTATTTCATTACTTTCATCATAGGGAAGTTGTGAGGTATTTAATTAACATTACGTTTCTACTTCCCTTTATTGGCATCATATAAGAAGTCATTATAAGCCAATAGTATTTGGCTTTGCCCATTATTTGCTGAAACTTTCATGAGTGTGACATTGGCAATTGACATTCTTAAGCTCTTCATAATTGCTCACTTTGAGCATACGTTCCATCATCATCATTCATTCTCACTTTCATAGAGACATCATAGGGAATAAGATCATGCGAGCTAACATGAAATCCAGTGTCTGCCCCACACCAAAAAAGGGTGATTCACCGGTTAAAATGAATCTAGACCATGTGAGCTACTCATGGAATCCAGTGTCTGCCCCACACGTGGAAAGGGGTGATCCCCGGCTAAGGCGAATCCATTTCAATTGTTCACTCCACACCGAAAAGAAGTGGCTCACAACTATTGTGAACCAAGAACATATCGTGATCATTAACCGACATAGATCATGTGAGCTAAAGATGAAATCATGTATCTGCCCCACATCGAAAAGGGGTGGAATAACCAGCCAAGGTGAAACCGTACATGCCTAGCTCGCTTAGGTGGAAACCACTGGCTAGTTCCTATGTTGTCTAGACATGGTTCGAAGAATAGGGACTTAATGAGACTACTTATCCACCTCGGTGGTAGCCTCGTCGCTTGAGACTTACACGTGCAAGCACATGCTCATAACTAGTCTATCAGTTCTGTGCTCACTTTCATTATCTTCTTTATCTTTTAGAGTTGACTCAAACATTATGGAAGCTTGCTTCTAGATTGAGATTTACTTACTCTTTTGATGACCTGTTATCCTTACTTTACATTGATGAAATGTGAATTGTCCTTACATATCATTCTTACGTTACATTGATGAATGTGAATTGTCCTTATATATCATCCTTACTTTACATTGATGAATGTGAATTGTCCTTACATATCATCCTTAGGTGTTAATGAGACTAGTCTCACACATTCTAACACCTTCATTCGTGAGTATTCTTTTAACATAGTAGCTTAGGTGTAAGTAAGACTTGTCTCACTTTCTTTAACACCCCATTCTTGTCACTTACTTAGTTTAGACCCCTTTTATTATGTTATAACTCACGTTACTTCTTTACTTTAGTGTAGTAGATTCATTTCATCGTTTATGGACGATGAGTACTTCTTTCAATGAGTTACATATGCTCATAGTTCATTGTTTTAGAGCATGTTGGGAGTTGTCCCAATGAATGGCATGCCCTTGGTTATGGATTCATTGACTTACTGTGCTTATAATATCATTTGATATTCTAACTACACAAGATTGGCATATGATTAGTATTGGCCTCAACATTTGGGATGTTAAACTACATAACCATTTTTGTTGGCATAAGCCAATTTTATGTATGTTCATGTTTAAATTGAATATGTATGAACCTTTGGCAAATCTTTCAATTATTTACATAAGCTCCTAGACATTAGTATGCATTCGTTTTGACCAAGTAGTGTTAGCGAATTTCTTGGCATAAGAGATTCAATTCATTCAAGATGTGATTTCATAGGATGTCCTTTAAGCCAAACTTAGCTTATGGCTTTTAGTGATAACGTTTTTAAACCTCTTGGACAGCATCATATTAATATTCGATGAACTTAGCATCTTTATAACATCACAAAGACAGAAAGTCAACATTCGGCCAAGATACATAAATCACTTAACACATCACGGACGTAACTTAGCATATCATCGGTTCTTGATCTAGATGATAATATTAATCTTTACATGACTACAAGTTCATAGGTTCATTCGATATTCATCATTCAAGAACAATAAATGTTAAGAACAGCCAGCACCAAATACCAACAACATGATCTCTAACCTATTCAACATGGAATCGAAAAAGATACTAGGGACAAGGAGTTCGACGAGAACACGGGAACAACCCTAGTTTTCAAGATCTTTGAATCGTTGGAAAGAGAGTTATCTTGGAGAAAGAAGTCCAGGAGATAAACCAATACCTTATGTAGATTCGAATCTACGACGATCACTCTACACGAAATCCTTGAAAAGTACTTTGAAATCGCCCAAGAATTGCCTCTAGCATTCTTACGTTTTGCGGTTTGCGTTTTACTGCCTTAGCGTCGTGAGTTCTCAATATTTGATCGTGAATTCTAGGTTTAGGAACTGATATTGAATTATAAAACTTAAGACTTAATTAACTTAATTAATAAATTAATTAGTTAATTACTAAAATACCCCTCCTATGTTGACTAGACATAAGAGGACCATTGACTTAGCCAATTGCAATTTTGACTAAGTGTCTCGGCTGACCAAGGCTTAATTTAATTAATTTGATGGATTAATTAATTAAATATGGTACTTAAGGGAATTACTAAAATACCCCTAAGTCACTAGGGCCACAACTAACAACTTTGGACCATCCTAGGTTAGGTACTAGGTTGTCCCTAAGTTAGTTAGGTGCCACCCGACTAGGTTTAGGTTGTCGGGTCCATTGGCTGGTTATTTATTATTGATCCTAGGTTAGCTAGCTAGTTGGTTTGGTTAGTTAGGATGTAGAGTTGGTTAGGAGAGTGGTCCCCACACGGTCGAACCCGTGCACGCATGTCCCTAACCGCCTAACCAAAAGTGGTTGGCTGTCGCGTGGTCCTCCTCTCGGCCGGTTAGCCCATGTGCTTGCACATGGGTTTGTTGCACTTTCCTAACTAATTTATCTTGATGGCTCATTTGGGAATGCTCACTTATTGTCCCAAGGACCCTCACCATGTCCTTGGGCACTGCTTAATTTACATGATCATTTTAGATGGTCATGTGAAATGGTATCTAGGCTTGACACTTGGATGCCTCATACCTTTGTGAATACTTGGAAATCTATGTTTTTAGCTTAGGGTCTTCATTGCAGGTACATTTCTTAAACATCAATCTTGGATTGGGGCATGACAACCCAAAAAGTATATCTCATATTTGTATATAGAAAATTGGCTAATATCTCTTAGCCAATTTTTCTATACTATGCCCAATATGTTTCAATATTGGGCATTGGGGTGCCTATGTACCCCTAATAGGCGATCCTAAGGGCATACTGGGCTCTTCATTAGACATATGATTTTCTGGAATGTTACACTATTCTCGATTGCTGAATACTGATAGAGTTGTATAGGTTAGCCCGGATACCATTTGGGGTCCTTATCGGGAAACATGGAAAAACTAGAGAGGGAAGGCTGAGGTTCGGCTTCACCTCATCCTGCTCTGGCGATCTTGCCCGTGCTAGAATAATCCCGCCCCAGCGGCCAAAATAGAAACAGAACCATTGCCGAGATTTTTCTGGGGCTTTCTCTCTTTTGTAAATTTCACCAAGGTTCCCAGCTTTACCGAACAAACTTAGGATAATGTTGTAAACTAGGATAACTCCTTGACTACCGTAAGTCAAACCCACAATACAAAACTAATTCATTCTCATTAATTCAGCACCACAACCCACACTTGCTTTTTGGTTTTCGTAACATGGATATTGGTTCCTCAAGATACACTCAGACATGCACGTGGTTATTACACAAGCACAAGACACATTCAGATCTTCCTCACAAATTGCCTCGTAGTTTTATCCAAACATTCTAATCGAATATAGTCAGGACCTTCTTTTTTGGAACAGGCTTTACAATACTCAAGTCATTACAACTTGCATAATTTCAACAATTTAGCCATCATATTTCACATTTGAAGTTCAGACACGCAACACAGTGTACATAATTATACCATAACACCCTCGGAAAATACTTTTCTCTCCCTCCATTAATTTAGACACCCAAAGCAGACCTTCACATTCACAGTTATCCAAAACGATAAGAAGTACACAATCACAGTTACAAACCACACATCACAACAATTTCAGCTTGTTAGTGTGTTAGCTCCATGGATGACCATTGTTAATCATCCCGGTATTTACACCGCCCCTAGGGCCAGATACCAATTGAAACTGTCTTAGTTCCAATTTACCTTGCTTGTGTTCCTTTAGTCGTGACCACGACGTCCAGTTCACTTTGTTGAGAACCAATTAAAATTAGGAGATAACAATTGTACTCAACTCGTACCACAAGCGACACTCGCATGTAAAGAGAGAAAAGGTGGAACAACTTCCTAAAATGCTTCCTAACTTCCAGAAGATTAGATGTGGATGTCAACACACAAATATGCAAGAGTCTAGTCAATATTTTGCTCTTGTATTGGGAGAGCAGTAACCTGATTTCTTATACCAATTTGTCACGACCCAACCCACCAGACCCTGTGGACACCCACTCTAACACCTAAGTAGGAGAACACTCTTATCCCAATAGTTAAAACATGCAGAAAGTTAAATAAATAGAATTAAATATACTAGCAGAAATTTATTATTAAGAACTTCAAACACAATTTTGGTTAAGACTTGTAAAGTAATTAACACTCTTAGTGATGTAGTCTAAATAGGAACAAGAGCTACTAAGAGTACAATGGAACAAGAGAAATAAAAGACGTATCTCCCACCATGAAGAAGGAAACATAGAAGCTATTATAGATTTCATTGTCTTTATCTAATGAAAAGGCACAGACCCTGCATCCAAACTATGCCGAAAAAGGCATAAAAGTAGTATTACTACAATCACACGTATTTGTAGGCACCATTGGTCAACCTGACGCCCACCACATGACATAAAGAAATAAACTAACAAGAGTATGAAATAAACTACTCGCTTCTCCACCTTTACCATATTCTTAAACATCTCAGAATCACATGAGTACTCTTACTACCCCATACCTTCTCCATCAACTAATTACTAGGTTTTTCATAGAATCCTAACCATTCTAACGCATCGAAGAGTCCACAACATACAACTACAATGCACGTTGACTAGCCACCTTCTTCTCATATTACCCAACCCTTGCCTCATAGTACATATATCAAGCATCCCAACTACCGACATCGAAATCCTTATGTAACCTACAAAAATCCCTTACTCTCCATTATTATGACTCTTGAACCCTTGGCCTCCCCGGTTCATTCAATAAACACGTACGATACAAGTTCACTCAACACAAGAAAAATCAGAAATAAGTTCTCATAACCACACGACCTGGAGTTTAAGAAGGTCTAAATAAGTGTTTTCGCTTTCTACCACTCCATGGAAGTAAGACCGAGAATTACAATATCATTTATCATTATGAACCACGTTCAATTTCACATTCTCAAGATACACAATCATATCATATCATTTGTCCTCTCATGGAACCCAAACCCAAACTGTTTGCATACCATAATGTGGTACCCAATCCAAAGATTATGTCGGAACGTGGAAACCAATCCCATAATTATGCCGAACATGGCAACTGATCCAAGTTAGTGTGTCATAACGCAACTAACGATCCACAATCAAAATCACAATATTTATCACCACCATCATTAAACAAGAGTTATTAACCACATATGGTTCTTCATTCATACATATTTAAATTAGTTGTGATCAACAAGCTTCGTTCACATACATACACGTATTATAATGAAGCAGAAACAAACCTACAACACATAATCATAGAATCACAAACATCCTAATAATTTGCTTATTGAAGTATATCATATGGGCATTAATTCAACCATACTTAGCCCTAGTTCATCATCTAAGGCTTCATCCTAAGATTTAATCATATTTCGTTACGTGCACGAATGTCTACCTATAAATTGTACCATTGATTTACATATAGTACGCAGTGAGCATAGAGTTATAACTACTCAATTCATAAAACCTAGCCTACCTGGGTACCAAGCATATGCCCAAAAATCTGTCCTTCGATTCCTGCTTCTGGAACTCATGAAGGTGACCTTGACCAGAAATTCCCAATCCATCGACATCCTTTTGCTAGAAATATTTCTCTCTATCTTTTTCAATCTTGGAGCATTTTTTTTTTGTGGGGGTGGGGGGTGGTCTAGGGTGTTTTACGACTACTTTAGGTATTTTAGGAAGAAGGATGAAATAAAAATTCACGTTATTTACATTTTGCCTCGCCTATCCCGCCCTAACGACTATTTTTCCCAATGTGGCGCTGCCGCGCTAGCAACATCTGGATCGCCCTGGCGTGACAGTAGCCTAGAATTTTCTAAATTTTTGCTTTTTCTAATTAACGACGGTTTGATTCGTTACAATTGAGAAAAAAAGTGTAGAGAAGGAGAAGAAGACATGGATAAACAGAGACAGAAAAATAGAATCGCTTTATAACTAAGAAATTGTTATATTTAGTTATAAAATTTATATTGTTATAGATGGTAAACATTTTCTTAATATAGAATACCTAGGTGAACTACCCATTTTTTTTGGAATACATGAATTTTATATTCTAAGAATTTAAGCTTAGTCTTATTAAATTAGGGTGTTGAAGAATAAAATTATTATCTTTTGATAAAAAAAATTCAAACGAACACGACTAGTATGTTTGCTAATGTTAATATGTGGTTCCATTTATGTATGACTGAAACTCATGTAGATACGCTAAAAGGCATTATACACAAACATATCATTTAACTTGACCTCAACTGATATTCATTCCCTCCAACTTTAGGTATGCACAAGTGGACACCAAAAATTGTATACCATTGTATAAGTAGATACACACAACATATATGACATAATAAAAATCAATTATCATGTAGGAAGAACGTATCTCACGTGAACTCACATTTAGAACATGTTTGTTTACTTGTTCACACTCAATCATAAATGCTAGTCGTTGGCAAGTAAAATGACACGCTTATGTATTACGACATAAAAATATTGAAATTGTGTTAAATAAATTTGTATTTTTGTTGTTGCTTTGACAAATTAATGGCTGAAGTTTTTATATATAATACATGGATCGTATATTTTAGATTTAATCTTGTTTGAAGAAGATTTGAGTGTTGAATTGTTAAGAAAATTGAACAACACACAAAAAAATGAGAAATATCAATTCAAACACATAAGATCGAGATTAAATATTTTTTATGAACATCAAACATGATTTTAATCTCAGTCGTGTAGGCCAGAATTATTCTCAATGTGAATAAACTTATAAAGTCTATATGTTATAAAGTGGGTACAAATTAATGATGAGTCTTAAGGTTGATACTTATGCACTTCCCCTCTACAAGTGATTTTTTCTTGAAAAAAATCAAATATATCCGAACTATTATAAATGATATATATATATTTTTTGTTATACTTTAACATTGTATATACCCTTATCGTCTTAATACTCGGTCATATATATCCATATGTCAAACGGAGCCAGACGAAACAAACATGTGTCATTATCTGAACAATTTATATAATTACTTGATTGTATTTGTTTATTTATCCAAAAGAAAAAATTTAAAAAGGGCTCACCCATCCCCCATCCTCCCCAATTTACCCACCCTGCCCAGATTAAAACACCCCATCTTCCACAAACGTTTGTGCCTTGTCTCTTTATGTGTATGATTAATTACCCGTTCTTGAATTCTCCTTCCAATTAAGTAATCTCATGCGTCAAATCGAATAAATTATTGAGATGTCACCACGTATCTATCAGTTTGGCTAAAGGACATATATGCTCCAAAAGTATGATAATAAAGATTTATACAATCATAAAGTATAATAGAGGGTATATACATACCATTTATAATAATTTGAAGGTATATTTTACCTCTTCTTTTTTTTTAAAAAAAAAATACTTATTTTTAAAAAAGTGAGGTATTTGGCCAAATATTTTGAGGAAAAATTAGCACTTATGGAGAGTACTAGAACTATCTTTTTTCAGTAGTTAAAACAAGTTATTTTTCCCAAAGTATGTTTTATAAATCCTTTTTTAAAAAAATACACTTAAAAGTACCTTAAAAAGTTTATAACATATTTGGACAAACTTTAAAAATAATTTTTTTAAAAAACAAAAGTCGGTGAGAAACTGCTCATTTTTGACCAATAAATTCTAAAAAATTATATTGAGCTTTTTTTTTTACTAAGTTTTCAATGTGCTTTTATAATTATATCTATCTGAAAAATGTTTTTCGTTAAAGTTTTTAGGGAAAATACTTTTTTTTAGTTTATGAAAAATTATATTTTTCACTACTCCGAAATACTTATCGTCATAAATATTTATTTTCTCCACAAAGATGATTAACCATCTCGTTTTTTTTAAAATAAGCATTATTTAAAGAAAAAAAGAAGAACACTTTTGATATCCTAAAAACTTTGATCAAACAAGCTATTAATCCAACACTAATAGTTAATTCAAAATGTTTTTAAATTTTATTATATAAATGTTATTTTATAAAAATATTTTTCTTCACATTTAATAAAAACCTAGTTGTAGAATTTTACCAGACACACTACTATTAATTATCCTTCCACTTTTTATTTTCATTATTACCATTTATTCATGTATCAGAAGTGCAACTCCAAGGAGATGTCACTAATACTGAGTTCTGGGAAATTATTCTGATCTTGGGTCAAGTGCTGACCAACAAAGCTGGACAATAAAGAGAGAATCTATAGGAAGGGGCTGATATTTTAGGATTCTGAATTCTAAAGGATGCATACTCTAAGCTTCAACGGTTCAAGTGTCACTAAGGATCAAGAAAACTTTGTGGAAGAGTTGCAGAAAGTTCTTTAATTTATGCATGTTGATGATGCAGAACGAGTGAAACTAGTTGCATACCAACTGAAGCGTGTTTCTAGAGTGTGGTATGATTAATGGAAGAAGAGTAGAGCTGAGGGTGCACCAATCGTTAGTTGGGATGTGTTCGAAAGTGCCTTCATGGGATGTTTCTTTTCCCATGAGCTAAGAGAGGCAAAGGTTCGGAAATTCCTCACTCTTAAGCAAGAATCTTTGAGTGTGCATGAGTATAGCCTTAAATTAACCCAACTATCTCGTTATGCCCTGGAGATTGTTGTTGACATGAAAAACAAGATGAGTCTATTTGTTGTTGGGTTGTCTCGTCTATCAAGCAAGGAGGGCAAAACAACTACGCTAATAGGGGATATGGACATAGCAAGGCTGATCATACATGTGCAATAGGTTAAGGAAGATAAGTTGAGAGATAGAGAAGATCTCCAAAACAAGAAGGCTAAGACATGAAATGAATTCGTATAATAGAAGAGTAATGTGATCCTGTCATCTTTCCGACAAAAGCAAAAGGAACCCGCTCCATAACTTGCTAGTGCACCTGCACCACGAAATAGAGGTGAGTTTAATTATCAGAATTCACAGAATTTCAGACCTAGACCTATACATCTCAAGGTAGTGTGGCACAAAAAGGAAATGGATCTTACACATGTACTAAGTTGTAGTACCCACATAGGGGTGTGTCGTGATGGATGCACTGGTTGTTTCAAGTGTGGCTAAGATGGTCACTTCATGAAAGAGTGCCCGAAGAACAGGCAGGGTGGTGTAAACAGGGGCAATAAAGATGAATTTTTTACTGTTCCTCCACCACACAGAGCTGCACCTAGATTAGCTAATTCAGGGACAGGCGGAGGGGCAAACATTTACATGCTATCATTAATTGTCAAGAGCAAGAGAATTCTCCAGATGTTGTCACTAGTATGATCGAAGTGTTTACTTTTGATTTTTATGCTTTGCTATATTCAGGAAAAAGTCTCTCTTTTGTGACTCCTTTTATTGCCATGAATTTTTATATTCTTCTTGAGCAACTTCTTGATCCCATCAACGTTTCTACACTTGTTGGTGAATCTATTCTAGCTGAGAGAGTTTATCGTGGTTGTACCATTTTTGTCAATCACAAGGACACCATAGCGGACTTAGTTGAGTTAGATATGGTAGATTTTAATGTCATTCTAGGTCTGTACTGACTTCATGCATGTTATGCCCCAGTCAATTGTAAAACTTGAGTAGTTAAGTTCCAGTTTCTCAATTAGCCAGTAATTAAGTGGATGAGTAGTTCAGTAGTGCCTAATGATCATTTTATTTCATACCTTAATGCAAGCAAGTTAGTTTCCAAGGGGTGCATAGATCATTTAGTCCGAGTTAATGACTCTAGTGTTGAGTTACAACCTATTCAGTCAGTTCCACTAGTGAGTGAGTTTCCAAATGTATTTCCGGATGATCTTCCCAAAGTCCTTCTTAAGAGAGAAATAGACTTTGGTAAAGATATTTTTTTTGATGCTCGTCTTATCTCTATTTCTCCATATAGAATGGCTTCACCTGATTTAAAAGAGTTAGAAGAGAAGTTGAAAGATCTTCTTGAGAAAGGTTTCATTTGACCAAGTGTCTCACCTTGGAGTGCTCTGGTCTTATTTGTGAGGAAGAAAGATGGTTCTCCTAGAAGGTGTATAGACTACCATTAGTTGAACAAGGTTACTATCACGAATAGGTATCCTCTTCTAAGAATTGATGATCTTTTCTATCAACTTCTGGGTGCCACTTGTTTTTCTAAGATAAACCTCAGATGAGACTATCGTCAGTTGGGAGTAAGAGAAAGTGACATCCCTAAGACATTTTTCAAGACCCTCTATGGTCATTATGAGTTTCTGGTTATGTGTTTTGTCCTAGTTAGTGCTCCTGCAACATTCATGGGTCTTATAAATAGAGTATTCAAGCCTTATTTAGATATGTTCATTATTATATTCATTGATGACATTCTAATCTATTCGAGGAATGAGGAAGATCATGATAGTTATCTCTAAATAGTTCTACAAAATCTCAAGGATAAAGAGTTGTATGGTAAATTTTCTGTTGAGTCGGAGACATTCTTAAACCATATTATTTTCGGTGATGGGATTCGAGTTTACACTCAAAATATAGGTGTTGCAGAACTAGCCTAGACGTACGTCTCCAATTGATATTAGGAATTTCTTTGGATTAACTTGTTATTATAGAAGGTTCGTCGAGGAGTTCTCATCTATTTTGTCCCCATTGAGTAAGTTAACTCAGAAAATAGTTAAGTTTCAATGGTCTGAAGCTTGTGAGAAAAGCTTTCAGGAATTGAAAGCTAGATTGACTACTACACCAGTATTGACGTTACCCGAAGGTTTGCAAGGATTTTTTATGTATTCTAATGCGTCCAAAGTTGAATTGGGTTGTCTATTGATGAAAAATGGAAAAGTTACAGCTTATGCCTCCAGAAAAGTAAGATTCACAAGAGGAATTTGATGTACCGTGGTTATACGGTACTTTTAATGATTTTTCCTTAAGTTTAGTGTGTGTCTAAGGCCTTTTTGTATTGGTTTTAATGTAATTTTCTTGTTGTTTTCAGGAAATCTGTCCAGAAGGAGAACGTGAGAGTTTTGTGCTGAAAGTTGCAGAGGTGGCAACCTACGGAACCACCGACGGTCCGTCGTGACCTTGACGGTCCGTAGGTGGCCACCATTGTAAGAAGAAGAAGGATGAGAAAACAAGTTGGGGAATTTTGACCAAGTGTGGGGCTACGGAGGCTCTCGACGGACCGTCATAGCCACGACGGACCATCCTGCACATCCGTCAACGTCAACAGAAAGTAGCCTCAGTACCCATCTTCAGAAGATTCTAAGTATGGAACGACGGAGGGTCTCGACGGTCCGTCGTGCCCTCGACAGTTCGTCGTTCCAGTCGTCGACTCAGACGCGTATTTTGGACAGATTTTCCTTAAATAGATTTCCCTCTTTTGTTAGGATTCTAGTATTATAAATACTTAAAAACACCTCGTTTTTGGGGTTAGACTTTTGGATATATTTTTAGTTTTATTGTTCTAAGTATTGAATTTTGGGATTTTGGAAATTACTCTATTTTCCGTAATCGTTTGTTGCAAGTGTTTAATTAATTCAAGTAATTTTCTGGATCATCTTCAATCTCATCAAAGTAAGTGCATGAATTCTTATCTAATTAATATGAATTGTGTGATTATTAACATGGGTAACTAAACTCCATAACTAGTGTTGTAGGAACCATGGGTAAATAACAAGGTAAAATCTAACTAAAATAACTATTCTCGAATAATGTCTTGCATGTATTGATAATTCTTTTGTTTAGAAGTCTTTTTAACGTTGGCCAACGTTAGAACTCGCCTTAATTCTACTTGCCGGACCAAGGAGATAGATAATAAGAAAAGAATTATCAACGTAGATTTAGTATATACTATCTAATAAGCTAGTGTTGGTTTGTGCGAAGTAACAACTAAGCCAAATATCGATTATGATGCTTAATATGAGGTAAAGGTAAGGTTTAGTAAAGCATACACATGTAGCCGGACCAAGGTGCGGAGTGAAATTTCCTAGTTGCCGGACCAAGGAATTAGGGATACATAACTTACCACTTTGCATGCAAGATATTAGGAAAGGATTGTTATAGCTAGAATTACCGAGTTATGAACCTATGGGGAACACTTAAGCCCTAGTTACTTTCATTACTTGATAAAAATCAAATCTTTGTACTTGTCATTTATTTATTTAGAAATAGCTAATTACATTTGTTCGGAAAGGACTTGACTAAAAAGAAGTAATAGTAGGTTAAGGTTAAGTCTAAATCATTTTCCTCGTGGGATCGACCCCAACCTAATAGTTGAGTTCTTTACTTGATACGACCGCTTATACTTCTTTTCAACAAGTAAATTTGAGCGTATCAAATTTTGGTGCCGTTGCCGGGAAAAGTGGCTTTTAGATTAACTTTAAGATTATTACCGAAGTTTAGTCAATATTTTCCTAATTTTACTTTTTCTTGTTGTTTTTGTCTCTTGCAGATCTAACTTTCGTGTATGCCAAGTACGCGGAGTCGAAGAGAACCCATACTTCCACACGACCTCAAACTGGAGCGTAAACTACGCAGGATGAATCAAAATTTGGGTATTCGCGATGATGATCACAACCCGGACATTCCACCTCTGGTTGATGCTCATGTTCAGTTATTACCTGAAAATCGTGGGGAGGATGGAGGCAACCTCCCGCTCCACGCCCTCAAGAGTATTATAGGGTATATGATAACATTATCGACTCTGACGGGCCACTTGTCTTACCTCCCCTACCACATGGCCATACTTTCGTGGTAACTAGTTGTCTGATGCAAATGCTCACCGCTAGAGGTTTGTTTTCGGGGATACCTTCTGAGGATCCACATGCTCACATCGCCAAAGTGAGGTCGGTGTGTAAGAGTTGTGTAGGGAGGCCTGATTTGAATATGGACGTAATTGGGTTGAGAGTGTTTCCTCTCTCACTGATGGGAGAGGTTGCTATATGGTTTACAGAACTCCCCTATAACTCAATCTACACTTGGAATCAATTGAGGGATGTGTTCTTAGCACGTTACTACCCGGTGTCTAAGAAGCTAAACCACAAAGATAGGGTGAACAACTTTGTGGCACTACCGGGAGAATAGTCAGTAGTTCATGGGACAGATTCACTTCGTTCTTGAGAAGTGTCCCCAATCACCACATCGATGAAGAGTCGCTGAAAGAGTACTTCTATCGGGGATAAGATGATAATAATAAAGCAGTATCGGATACGATAGCGGGTGGTTCTTATGGGGAGTGTCCTTATGCTGAGATCGCTAAGAAGTTGGAGAAAATCTCCCGAAATAATAAAGCATGGCGTACTAGGAAGTCAGATACTGGGAGAAACACTTTCGCAGTGCAATCCGCACACAACCCAGCCACAGATGAGATTCGTGAGGAAATGGATCAAATGAGAACTGAGCTTGGGTTGGTGTTGAAACATGTCACTAGGGGTGCAGAAAAGGTAAATGCGGTGAACTACTTGTCTAAACCACCACCGCCGACTAATGTGTATTACTATGAAGAGGAATCTTATGCGGTAAATGAGCAGACGGGGGGTTTCCGAAAATGCCCAAGGCTCCAATCAGGAGAATTGGCGCCAAGGTCAAGGAAACCAAGGTCGAAACTATGGTAATTACAACTGAGAGGGTCATTATGTCCGAGATGGGAATTACAACCGCGACAACAACTTCAACCGGGGTAACTATGGTAACAGAAATGATAGGAGTGGGCCCTATGTTCCACCTCAAAATCGTGAAGTTACTCCTAGGGATGGTGGAGGTAGTATGGCGCGAGTTGAGGATATGTTGCAGAAAATGAGGAGGAGGTTTGATGCTAGTGATGAGCACACTAAAGAGTTGAGGAGTGACTTAGCGAGTATTGGGCAGAAAGTTGATACACATGCAATCTCGATCAAGCATCTTGAGTTGCAACTGGCCCAATTGTCTTTGACTGTGAACCCACTCCAACCGGGCACTCTTCCTAGCAACACTGTCCAAAATCCGAAAAATGATGGACATTGTATGGCAGTCACAACTCGAGGTGTTAAGCAAACCATTGACCCACCGATGCCGTCTGGTGTAGAAAAGGTGATAAGAGGTGATGATGACGTAGTGTAGGTTAGTGGTGAGTTAGGAGATAAAACTTAGAAAGAAGATGAGGTACCCCAAAAGGTGACCCCCATGCCTAGACCACCACCTCCATTCCCACAAAGGTTTGTGAAAAAGACCGAGGATGGTAAATATCGGTGTTTTATCAATATGTTGAAACAGCTTTCCATCAATGTCCCTTTGATAGAAGCTCTTGAACAAATGCCCGGTTATGCCAAGTTCATGAAATATATGGTTACCAAGAAAAGATCGGTCAGTTTCGAGGATGATGATAGAATGCAGCATTGTAGTGCTATTGCTACAAGGTCTCTAGTGCAAAAGAAAGAAGATCCGGGTGCCTTCACTATTCCATGTACAATCGGGATATTACACTTTGCGAAAGCATTATGTGATCTTGGGGCAAGTATAAATCTCATGCCTCTCTCTATTTACAAGAAGTTGGGTTTGGGTGACCCAAAGCCCACTGCGATGCGGCTACTGATGGCCGATCGAACGGTGAAGAGGCCTATTGGGATACTCCACGATGTGTTAGTAAAGGTGGAGTCATTCATATTTCCGACTGATTTTGTGATTCTTGATTGTGAGGTCGATTTTGAGGTGCCTATTATCCTTGAGAGGCCATTCCTTGCTACGGGTAGAGCCTTGGTTGATATGGAAAAAGGGCAAATGAATTTTCGATTGAACAATGAAGAAGTGACTTTCAACATTTGTAGGTACATGAGGCAGAGTGGTGAACTCCAATCAGTATCTGCCATATCTTACAAAGTTGAAAAGTCATCTGAGGTACAAATAGAAGAACGTCTGGGTGTAGAAGCACTAGCGGCAGTGATCATGAATTTTGATAGTGATTGCATTGAAGATTATGGGTCATGGGTCGCGGCACTTGATCGAGGTGATGTTCATCTTAAACCAAAGAAATTTGAATTAGATATGAAGCATCGAGAATCTCCACCCGCGAAACCATCTATAGAGGAGGCTCCAAAATTACAGGTTAAGGCTCTACCACCTCATCTGAGGTATGTATTCTTGGGAAAAGGTGACACTTTGCCGGTAATTATTGCATCAGATCTTAATTTGCATCAAGTTGAGAGTTTGGTGACATTGTTAAAAAAGTTCAAAAGAGCTATTGGGTGGACTATTGCGGATATTATTGGCATCCCTCCCGGTATTTGTTTGCATAAAATCCAACTCATGCCCAATCATAAACCAAGTATTGAGCACCAGAGACGTTTAAATCCACCTATGCAAGAGGTGGTGAAGAAAGAAATCATTAAGTGGTTGGATGCTGGAGGGATATATCCAATCGCCGATAGTAGTTGGGTATGCCCTGTTTAGTGTGTACCTAAGAAAGGGGGAATGACTGTGGTCCCCAATGAGAAAAATGAGCTTGTTCCGATGAGACCGGTGACTGGGTGGAGGGTATGTATGGATTACCGGAAATTAAATGCATGGACCGAGAAGGACCATTTTCCTATGCCCTTCATGGATCAGATGTTGGACAGACTTGCAGGAAAGGGGTGGTACTATTTTCTTGATGGTTATTCGGGTTATAATCAGATTTCTATTGCACCGGAGGATCAAGAGAAAACCATCTTTACTTGTCCATATGGGACCTTCGCGTTCAAGAGAATGCCGGTTGGGTTATGTAATGCACCGGCCACATTTCAGAGATTTATGATGTCAATATTCTACGATATGGTGGAGGACACTATTTAGGTGTTTATGGATGATTTTTCTGTGGTTGGTGACTCCTTTGAGCGGTGTTTGAGTAATTTTTCCGAGGTTCTTAAGAGGTGTGAAGACTGCAACCTTGTGCTTAATTGGGAAAAATGTCACTTCATGGTGAAAGAAGGTATTGTATTGGGCCATCGCATTTTAGAGAAGGGTAAAGAGGTTGATCGAGCTAAAGTCGAAGTGATAGAGAGACTTCCTCCACCCATCTCTGTAAAAGGTGTGAGAAGCTTTCTAGGGCACGCGGGCTTTTACCGAAGGTTTATCAAGGATTTTTCAAAGATTGCACATCCCTTGTGCAGGTTGCTTGAGAAAGAGTTTAAGTTTCATTTTGATGAATCATGTCTTAAGGCATTTGGTGAGCTAAAGGAAAAGTTGGTGTCTGCACCTATCATCATTTCGCCGGATTAGAGTAAACCGTTTGAGGTGATGTGTGATGCAAGCGGAGTTGCCCTTGGTGTGGTTTTGGGTCAACGAAGGGATAAAATCCTTCACCCCATTTACTATGCTAGTAAAGCCCTCAATGAAGCCCAAAATAACTACACCGTGACTGAGCAAGAGCTCCTTGCAGTAGTCTTTGCTTTCGAGAAATTTCGCTCATATTGATTGGCACTAGAGTTATAGTGCATACTGATCATTCTGCTTTGAGATATTTGATGGCAAAGAAGGATGCAAAACCGAGGTTGATTCGTTGGGTATTACTATTGCAAGAATTTGACTTTGAGGTGAAAGATAGAAAAGGGACCAAAAATCAAGTTGCTGATCATTTGTCCCGATTAGAAGATGAAGCAATGAGGGAGTTCGGTGAAAAGGCTGAAATTGATGATACTTTCCATGATGAGCATGTATTGTCCGCCTCCCAAGACTTCATCCCATGGTTCGCAGATTTTGCGAATTATCTGGCTAGTGATATCGTCCCATCGGACTTGTCCTTTCATCAAAGGAAAAAGTTCATGAATGATGTGAAAAAGTTCTTTTGGGATGAACCATACTTATATAGGAGTTGTGCTGATGGGCTTATTCGGCATTGTGTGCCGGAAGTTGAGATGTTGAGTGTTTTGGAGATGTGCCATTCTTCGCCTGTAGGTGGGCATAATAGTGGTATCCAAACATCCCACAAAATCTTGCAATGTGGATACTATTGGCCAACTATCCACCAAGATGCTCATGAGTTCGCCAAGGCATATGATAGATGCCAAAGAGATGGTGGCATTTCGAAGAAGCAAGAGCTCCCTTTAAATCCCATCCTTGTGATTGAATTGTTTGATGTGTGGGGAATTGCCTTTATGGGCCCTTTTGTGAGTTCTCATGGGATGAAGTACATTCTTGTGGCAGTCGACTATGTGTCTAAATGGGTTGAGGCTATCGCACTTGCAAATAATGAAGGGAAGAGTGTCACCGCATTCTTGAAAAAGAACATATTTTCCAGATTTGGCACCCCAAGGGCTATTATTAGTGATGGGGGATCCCATTTTCAAGCTATTTAAGGGATAACTGGAAAAGTATGGGGTTCGCCATAATGTGTCCACTCCATACCATCCTCAAACTAGTGGGCAAGTTGAGGTGTCAAACAGGGAGATTAAGCAGATTTTGTCGAAAACGGTGAATGCTAGTAGAACGGATTGGTCAAAGAGGCTTGATGATGCTCTTTGGGCCTACCAGACAGCATACAAGACTCCCATTGGTATGTCCCCATACCAACTTGTATATGGGAAGGCTTGTCACTTACCGGTTGAATTAGAACTTAAAGCCATGTGGGCAATGAAGAAGTTGAAAATGGATTGGAATGAGGCTGCGGAACAAAGGTTAAACGGGTTGAATGAGCTTGATGAATTTCGCTTGAAGGCATATGAAAGTTCAGCCCTCTACAAAAAAAAAGATAAAGAAGTACCATGACCAAAAGATTGAGAAGCGCGATTTTTTGGTTATTTGGTACTTTTATTCAATTCTAGGTTGCGCTTGTTTCCGGGAAAACTCAAGTCCAAATGGACTGGTCCCTACTTGATCACCCAACTATTCCCTCATGGTGCGGTTGAGTTGGAGAACAAGGAGGGTGTGCGGTTTAAAGTGAACGGACAGCGCATCAAAATCTATCTGGGGCATGCTGAATCAGCGAATGAAGTGATCGAAGCATACCATCTTGATGAAGTCTGAGTAATCAAGAGTCTTCTGTCGTGCCGCGACGTTAAATCAAGCACTGATTGGGATTCAAGCCAATATTTAGTATCCTCTAGCCAACTATAGGTCTTTCGTTACTTTCTAGGAATAGTAGCATTATTTTTGTGTTTATTTATGTAATGTTCCGTCTGACTGCTCTTTTCTTTTTCGTTAGTAGTGTTGGCTAGAGCATAGATTAGGGTCCGTGTCCAAAAAGTGTCCATAAAATACAATAAGATTAGCTTAATGGGTGCTAAATGTGCAGGTATCAAATCACCAGAAATCTGCAGAAAATTGGTATGCTGCACCCATCGACGGAACCATCGACGGACCGTCGTACCTGCGATGGACCGTCGGTGGGATCCGTCATGCCCAGGTATGCCTTTCAAATTTTTTTAAGTTAGGGCACCCACGACGGACAGTCACAACTGTTACGGTCCGTCGACGGGGAATCGTCGCGACTTTATCCACAAACCCGACCCGACCCGTCCGGCTGAATATTAAAAGTATTAAACTTTTAAACTTCCCACCCCTTTATTTAACCCCTCATAACCGTCCCTCTCCCAATTTCCTACCATTTCCCCCCATTTCATCACCTCTAACTCCCATTCCCTCTCCTATCTCTTGATTCCCATCATTTCCTCCGTATTCCCATAGCCCCTTTCCCTCCCAAATTTCCAAGCTCTTCAGTCCATTGGCAGTCGTTGCTTGTGTTTTTGAGTTGTTGTTCAACTACCTGTGCTTTTCTTCTTTCTCTTCTTCTATAGTTATCAGGTATGTTCTTCTGATCTATCACTCATTATCGATAATTTTGTGTTTTTCTTGTTTTCAATTAAACTTGCTGTCTTACAGACTGGGTCTCAAATTTTGGACCCTTATTGCATGATAAAACTCACACCCATTGTGCTAAGTCCCCGTACACTATTGCTATTGAATATGAATTGGGTTATTCTACTAGAACTAGCATGTGTTTCCTGACTCCGTCCCCGACCTAGGGCTGATAGACTGTTAGAATTTACATGTTAAAACTCGATAATATTCATGCCCTAGGGATGATGTGATGCTGGGTAGAAAATTGGTACACTTAGACCTCCCAAAAGTAATACATAGGGATCCAATGTAGCTACAAAACTGTGCCCAAGAAGGACAGTACGAGACCCCGTCGACGGACCGTCGATCCCTTGACGGACCATCGTTGGGGTCCGTTAATCCTAATCCCCTTGGTTTCCCTAAGTGTCCATCGACGGACCGTCGTCCCTTCGACGTTCCGTCCTGCATATCCGTCGCCCCTGTCAGAACCTTGGTTTCTGACGAGTTTAAAATTTATTCTAAGTGTCTATCGACGGTCACTCATGACGGACCGTCGTGCCTTCGACGGTTCATCCTGTATATCCGTCGCCCCTGTCAGAACCTTGGTTTCTGACGAGTTTAAAATTTATTCTAAGTGTCTATCGACGATCCCTCATGACGGACCGTCATGCCTTCGACGGTCCGTCCTGCATATCCGTCGCCCCTGTCAGAACCTTTGTTTCTGAAGAGTTTAAAATTTATTATAAGTGTCTATCGATGGTCAATCATGACGGACCATCGTGCCTTCGACAGTCCGTCCTGCATATCCGTCGCCCCTGTCAGAACCCTGGTTTCTGACGATTTTAAAATTTACTCTAAGTGTCCCTCGACGACCACCCATGACGGACCGTCGTGCCTTCGATGGTCCGTCCTGCATGTCCGTCGTCTCTGTCGAAACCTAATGTTCCTGATGTTTTGAAAAATTTCTCCAAGTGTCCCTCGACGGACCCCCATGACGGAGCGTCGTGTCTACGGCGGACCGTCGATGGGTTCGTCCTGCACTCTGCATTTCTGTACTGCTAGTTCCTTTTTCTGCATTTTGCTGCTTCCACTGGTACTAACTAATTCTCTTTGCAGGTACTCATGGCTCTTAAACAAGAACGTGTCTATTCACGAAGGCGTTCCAAGTCCGTCGCCCCGGCCAACCGACTGGTCATCAGCACAGACGATGAGCGTGACCCAGAGTACGTGCCACCTGGCACCCGCACTGCTACACTTGCTGCCCGCCCCAGCAGAGCCACTCCCACGAGGGTGGCGCCCGGCGTAGTCACTGCCTCCAAGTCTGACGAAGAGCGCATACTGACCGGCACACCTTCTGGGTCGGCTGCACAGTCAGAAGGAGCATCTGGCTTCGTGGAGGAATCTAGTTCAAAGGAGGCTTTCGGTTCAGAGGAGGTCTCCGGGTCTGAGGAGTCCTCTGTTCCCGCCACCGCATCCCAGTATGCCTCGCCTGATGAGGCAGATAGTGCTGACTCTACTCCAGCACCCCAGACTGGTGTCCCCGCTCCGGTTGCTGATCAGCCCAACCGGTGGTGTGTTGAGGGGCAGTATCAGGTATACACAAACGCCAAGATGCCGAATGACAAGGGGGTCATGACCCGGACACTGACACTTGAGAGGCGGATTCTCACGGGTAGCCTTTCCACCATGCCAGCCATACATAAGTTGTTCAGCAAACATCGGCTGGAGTGGACGGCTCGGTATGTAGGCCACTACACTGAGGAGATGGTCCGAGAGTTCTACGCCTCCTATGTGGCGACTCTTCGATCTCAGCTAGACAGGCGGGAAGCCCCCGCCAAACATGCTCCTTTGGATTACGTCCAAGTCCGTGGCAACCGGGTTGACATTTCCTTGCCGGCCATCAGCAGGTTTCTCTATGGTGTGGATGTTGATGACACCCGGACACCTCTCACCGCCGAGTTTGACTATCGGTGGCAGTTGATTAAAGATGGCCGGTTGCAGCGTGAGCCAGCATTGAGAGAGACCACCAAGGGGTGGATTGCACAGTACCTTTCTGTTGATGGTGAGGCTGCCGATTGGGTGCTGGAGCCCAAGGGAAGTATCAAGAAGGCTAACCTCACCTTCCCAGCCAAGTTTTTGTGGTTACTAGTCCGACACTGCCTTTCCCGCACTGCAGCTAACAACATTGTCACTTGGGATCGTGCGGTACTGATGGCGGCGATGATTGTTGGGTTCGAGGTGGATATTGCATGGCTCCTACAGGCGGTGATGCACGAGAGGGCCTTTAAGGCCACTACTACTTACCCCTTCCCGTGCATGGTCTTTGCTTTGTACAGGTTAGCAGGAGTGCCCGTGTGGCACATTGATGTGCTGAAGACCCCTCCGGGCACAGTAGATATCGGCCTCATTAGGGATGAGGCCAATGAGATGGCTCCCCATAGAGGGCCCCATCCGGAGGTGCAGACGCTTGGTGATACCCTAGCGGCAACAGTTGAGCAAGCCCAAGCGGCTAACCCGGCTACTTTTGAGCCCACCGACACCACTCCGATCGAGTCTATCCCGGGTGGTAGCACTGCTCCTAGCACCTCCCGATCGACTCCACAAGCTACTCTGGTCCCACTTGCTAGGGTCCAGAAACTTGAGGCCCAAATGGCCACTCTTCTGCACCACATCCAGCCTTGGATGCAGAAGCCTATTGCAGAGGCAGAGGAGCGTTTAGAGAGAAAGATGGCCCAGCACACTGAGCGGAAGGTTATGGAGGTCCACCAGCGATTGGACGCTTTTGAGCTGCGGGTTCTTGCCCGACCAGCCCCTACTGTGGATGTGACGTCCCTCCAAGATGCTGTGGTGAGTCTCCGAGCTGACTTAGATACGATACTAGAGGCTCGGGTGCCAGAGTCTGAGGCCCCTTCTGCAGAGCCTGCTGAGGACACAGTGATGGCTGCCCTGTTCGCCACTACTGATATGCCACCACCTCCACCACGAGAGCATGCCAAGAGGTACCGGACTAGAGATGAGGATGAGTCCTGGGCTCGGAAGAAGGAGCGCCATGAGTTGGAGGCAGCGAGGAGAGCCTCGCTTATTGATGAGGAGGCTCGCCAGATGAGGGTTCTGGAGGTAGCTGCTGGAGCGTCTAGTTCCGAGTTGCAGAGGTTGCGAGGAGCAATGCTGATGGTGTTGTCATTGCTGAGGACACTACTGATGGTGTCCCTACTTCAGAGGGAGCGGGTTATGGGAAACCGGACCCGCCAGCTTGTTGATCACCGGCGCTTTGCGCCTCAGGTTTGCTTCACCTACCCCTCTATTTCATATATTTTTATGCATTGGGGACAATTGCAATTTTTTTGGTTGGGGGTGGGGTAAATGGAAAGTGAGTGCTAGGGTGAAGTCTGAGTAGCCCAACTCACGATCCTCTCTTGGCGTTTTCTTGCCTGTGTTATTTTCCCCCAAGAGACTGATTACTTTATTGTTGAACCGGCATGTTGGTATCTTTTGTACATAATATAGAAATGGACTCTGAAGCATGATGGATAAACAAAAATGATATCCCGATTTTAACGAACATGATGCATGACTAGGCATAGTAACTGATAAATGTATGGCTCTAAGCATGACACAGAGATACACTACTGCATGACCCTAAATCTAAGACTCGAACTAGGTGCCTGAAAATCTGGTAGAGTAATGAAATGTCAAGTGAGTGTGAGGAAATTTGAATATTCCACCATTGGTACTGAGCTAGAACTTGCTTGGTTAGTCCTACTAAAAGTAAACCGGAATAGACAATTAGGAAAGGATAATAGGCCCTTGTTCAATATAGCCAATCTTTAGCCAAAATAAAAGAAAACCGAATGAAATTAATTCCTTTTTGATCCAAATGATTTGAGCTTAAAATAGACCTTTCTTTTTCAACCCAACTGATCTTTTGGGAACAATGTGTTGGCCTTGGTCCCTCCTTGGACATGTGCACCTCAGCTTATGCCAAAAGCATAAGTTGAGGGTGGCTAATGCAACAAACAACCTTGTCACGGCCCTGACCCAACTTTGGGTATTGTGTACCTTGACTAATGGCAAAGCCATGAATTGAGGGTGGCTATTATGAGGAATGCCATGGAAAGTGGGGTTGAAAGAATAAAGAGAGAGAAAGAACAAAAGAAAAGTGACTCAAGAAAAAGTTGAAAGAAAAGTGAAAATTTTGAAAATTTGAAAATACAAGTAACAAAAGAAAAAAAAGAGAAAAAGAAAAGAGTCACTTACACAAAAGGATAAAGAAGGGAGAATGGCAAGGTGAAAGAATGCAAGAAAATTAAGAAATAGGGCAGAATAAAACGATGAAAAGGTAGGACGCTTAGTCATTATGTCAAGGAGGGCAATAAGTCACTAAAAATGCATCTAAATGTACCCAACCTGACCCCGAGCCTAAGTTACAAGCTAAGAAAGTCCTATCGTGATCCTATGAGTCTATTATGGTGAACTTAAAGCAGTGAAAATAAGGGCAAGCCTATGGCAATAAGTATAAATGAGATGCGAAGTTGTTCTGAGAGCGAGTGTTGAAAAATAATCCTTATACTCAAACTGAAATCATTGTGTGAAAAATGAGGATGTTGTTTTGAAGTGAGGACACTAGTTGCAATACTGGAAAATTGGTACTTTGGTGACAGATTAATGAGGATAGGTGTGTGTGTGTGGTGAGTTTGTGTCATGGTCTGATCCACATTATCAAGCCTAATAGTGATAGCATGCATAACTCAATTTGAAAAAAGTCGGGATTGATAGCGATATGATTGCAAAAAGCTAAAATAAGGATACTTTTGTACAAAGATTTTGTGGTAAGTCATAGTGCGTTGCTTGAGGACAAACAACGAATTTAAGTTGAGGGTGTTGATGTACCGTGGTTATACGGTACTTTTAATGATTTTTCCTTAAGTTTAGTGTGTGTCTAAGGCCTTTTTGTGTTGGTTTTAATGTAATTTTCTTGTTGTTTTTAGGAAATCTGTCCAGAAGGAGAACGTGAGAGTTTTGTGCTGAAAGTTGCAGAGGTGGAAACCTACGGAACCATCGACGGTCTGTCGTGACCTTGACGGTCCGTAGGTGGCCACCGTCGTAAGAAGAAGAGGGCTGAGAAAAGAAGTTGGGGAATTCTGACCAAGTGTGGGGCTACGGAGGCTCTCGACGGACCGTCATAGCCACGACAGACCGTCCTGCACATCCGTCAATGTCAACAGAAAGTAGCCTCAGTACCCATCTTCAGAAGATTCTAAGTATGGAACGACGGAGGGTCTCGACGGTCCGTCGTGCCCTCGACGGTCTGTCGTTCTAGTCGTCGACTCAGACGCGTGTTTTGAACAGATTTTCCTTAAATAGATTTTCCTTTTTTGTTAGGCTTCTAGTATTATAAATACTTGAAAACACCTCGTTTTTGGGGTTAGACTTTTGGATATTTTTTTAGTTTTATTGTTCTAAGTATTGAATTTTGGGATTTTGGAAATTACTCTTTTTTCCGTAATCGTTTGTTGCAAGTGTTTGATTAATTCAAGTAATTTTCTGGATCATCTTCAATCTCATCAAAGTAAGTGCATAAATTCTTATCTAATTAATATGAATTGTGTGATTATTAACATGTGTAACTAAACTCCATAACCAGGGTTGTGGGAACCATGGGTAAATAACAAGGTAAAATCTAACTAAAATAACAATTCTCGAATAATGTCTTGCATGTATTGATAATTCTTTCATTTAGAAGTCTTTTTAACGGTGGCCAACGTTAGAACTCACCTTATTGCTACTTCCCAGACCAAAGAGGTAGAGAATAAGAAAAGAATTATCAACGTCGATTTAGTATATAGTATCTAATAAGCTAGTGTTGGTTGGTGCGAAGTAACAACTAAGCCAAATATCGATTATGATGCTGAATATGAGGTAAAGGTAAGGTTTAGTAAAGCATACAAACGTAGCCAGACCAAGGTGCGGAGTGAAATTTCCTAGTTGCCGGACCAAGGAATTAGGGATACATAACTTACCACTTTGCATGCAAGATATTAGGAAATGATTGTTATAGCTAGAATTACCAAGTTATGAACCTATGGGGAACACATAAGCCCTAGTTACTTTCATTATTTGATAAAAATCAAATCTTTGTACTTGTCATTTATTTATTTAGAAATAGCTAATTACATTTGTTAATCAAAACCCCCATTTTGTTATTTGTTTTCGGAAAGGATTTGACTAAAAAGAAGTAATAGTAGGTTAAAGTTAAGTCTAAATCATTTTCCTCGTGGGATCGACCCCAACCTAATAGTTGGGTTCTTTACTTGATACGACCGCTTATACTTCTTTTGGAGAAGTAAATTTGAGCGTAACCAATACCCAACACATGATCTAGAGTTAGTTGATGTAGTATTCTCTTCAAAAATATGGTAACCCAATCTTTGGTGTTCATGTAGATGTGTTCACCGATCACAAAAGTCTTTAGTATGTGTTTAGTCAGAAAGAGATTAATCTCAGACGGAGAAGATGGTTGGAGTTACTCAAGGATTATGACATGAGTATTCTCTATCACCCAAGTAAGGCTAATGTTGTTGCTGACGCTTTAAGAAGATTACCTATGGCTGTACTTCCCATGTTTACGAGGATAAGAGAGCGTTAATAAAAGATGTTTATAGACTTGCATAATTAGAAGTTCGACTAATGGATTCTAACAAATGAGGAGTAATGGTTATGAATGGGGCATGATTGTCATTCATGTCTGAAGTGAAAGAGAAACAAGACCAAGATCCCATTTTTCTTGAATTGAAGATAAATGTTCATAAGCAAAAAGTGATGGTTTTTGAACAAGGGGAAGATGTTTTATTTATATATGAAGATAGATTTTGTGTGCCAAGGGTAGATGAAATCCAAGAGAGAATCATGGATAAAGCTCATAGCTCCAGATATTCTATTCATCCGGGTTCCAAAAAGATGTATCGTGAATTAAGAGAAGTCTATTGGTGGAGTAGTATGAATACTGTGCTGCAGAGTTCGTTGCTAAGTGCCCGACAAGAGGCCTAGTTGTATGACTCAGAATATAAATATTCCCTAATGAAAGTGGGAGATGATTAATATGAATTTCATTAAAGGTTTAGCACGGTCTCACAGGAAACTTTATTCGATTTGGGTGATTGTATATTGAATGACTAAATTAGCCCATTTCTTACCGGTAAAGACTCTTTTTTTAGCATATGACTCTGCTAAGTTATATTCAAGAGATATTCATACTTGATGGAGTTCTGGTATGCAATATCTCAGATAGAGGTGCACAATTCACCGCATAATTTTGGAAGTCTTTCCAGAAAGGTTTGGGTTCCAAAGTAAATTTGAGTGCTGCTTTTCATCATCAGACTTATTCTCAAGCAGAGAGTACTTTAAAACTTGATAAGCTATGGTGAGGAAATGTGTGATCAAATTCGAAGGTAATTGGAATGATCACTTACCTCTCATAGAGTTTGCTTACAACATAGCTATCACTCTAGCATCAAGATGACTCCTTATGAGTCTCTTTATGGGAGAAGATGCAGATCTCTTATTGGATTTTTTAAGGTTGGTGAAGCTTAGTTGATAGGACCTGACTTGGTTCATCAAGCCACGGAAAGAGTTAAGACTATTCAAGAGAGGTTGAAAATAGGGCAGAGTCGTCAGAAATCCTATACAAATGTTACGAGAAGAGACTTGGAGGTTGAAGTAGATTATTGGGCTTATTTGAACGTTTCACTCATGAAGGGTTGTATGAGATTTGGTAAGAAGGGGAAACTTAGTCCCCATATTATAGCGGCACTTACAAAATATCCAAGAGGATCTATAATGTGGCTTATAAGTTAGAGCTACCGCAAGGGTTAGCAGCGGTCCATCCGATAATCTCATTTCAATGTTGAAGAACTGTATAGGTGATCCTTCACTTGTCATACCTACTGAAGATATTGGTATTAAGGATAACTTATCTTATGAGGAGATTGTTGTTCAGATTCTAGATCGCTAAGTTCGCAAGTTCAGAACCAAGGAGGTAGCATCAGTAAAGGTTTTGTGGAGGAATCAGTTTGTTGAGGAAGTTATTTGGGAAGTTGAGGAGAATATGAAGAAGACATTCTCACATTTCTTTGAGTACGGAGAAATTCCAAATTAAGGTTCTAATCTTTTTCTTGGCATTTATTTTGAATTGAAATGTTGTGTTACTTTGTATATTGAGTGTTTGAGCTGGGTGTTAGATGTTACTACCCTTACTCTACTTAGAGTAATCTCATTCGAGGAAGAATTTTCCAAAGAGGGAGATATTTAAACACCCCGGTATTTGAAAGAGCTAAAAATAGAACGAACTAAATTGGAAATAGCAAAATCTGAAATTTTGCAAGTTATATTTAAGTTTTGAGTTTAGGGTAAACTTCTATAACGCCCCAAAATGAACTAAGGTGAACTAGAGCCTCATGGTTGTTTCTTGAGTTAATTTTAAGTTAAACGGAGTTAGTTTTGTGTCCTTAGGCAGTGTGCAAGGTTTGGTTAAGTTTGGAGTTCAATCGACCAAAAACGTCCAAGACGTTCGGATGGTATGCCTTAGAATGTACTTGTATGTCTTGGCGAGTTTGGATGAGTTTTATGTGTTCGTTTTACTTGAAACATGCGTCGGATGTTCCTTAGACGTAGACGACTTAGTTTAGGGGTTTGACGTCTGGGCACGACCTCACCTAGGACCCCAAGGACTCTAGATGAAGGGCCCTAGGACTTGGGCAAGTCTGCCCATCAGTAGCTCACGACGGCCATGGCGATGGTCCGTCGTACTCAGGACGGTCCGTCGAGCCAGGGCGTCGTGGGTGACAGAGAGTGAAATTGGGACAGGCTCCATTTAGAAGCCAAGTGTTCCTCGACGGAACCCCGTGACGGTCCGTGGTGGACGTGACGGTCCGTTGAGGAGGTCTCGTCGACGAAGCCTGCCAGTGCATGATTTAAAGGCTGCCAGCTTAGGGTGTTTTATGTAAATACACCCCAAGCCTTATAAGACTCTCTTACACCCTAAACCTAGAGAAGAGCCCCCTTTTCTCTTCAAGATCCAACTCTCTCTTTCTCTCAAGAAAACTCTCTCAACTCTCTTGGAAGCTAGAAGTCAAGGAAGGATAGGAGGACGGATTGGTAATTGTTTCTTCATCAAATTCGTGGGTTTCTTTCTCATAAAGGTATGGTATCCATTCTTGAATACCTTTCCATTCAAGAAGCCAACTTCCAAAATGGATTTCAAAAAGGGGTTTTAAACTCAACTTCTTCTAAACTTTGATTTCTATTATGGGTCTTCTTGTAACTAAGTTCTAATGGTTTAAATGTATTTATCTTGGTTTGAATAGATGGTTTTGATGTTAAAACTCCATGAAACTCTTGTATATGCATACTTCAACTTTTGGCATGAAAATGGGTTATGTGAGCATGATTTGAGTAAGGTATGAACTTGGGTCTTCTTGTGTATGTCATGTTGGTGTAGCTACTACCCTAAGGGCCTTCATATGGTGAAATATTGATAAATTACTTATGGGTAATGATGGTTTGATTTGTTGATGAGTTGCTCTCATTGTATAGTTCTTATTATGAATTGCTATTTGAGTGGTATGGTCCACCTTATGGGTGGCGGTGCTAATTGATGAACTTGATGTTACTTAGTATGGTTTGAGTATGTGACCTTGAAGGTCTAATATGTGAAATGAAGATATATTGGAAATGGGTCTTATGTTGTGTTTGATGTAGCTTGAATTGCATGTTTGACCTAGTTTATGTCTAAATGAAGTATATGATTATGAGAAGTATGTAGAGTGTGTAGCTTGATGAATCAAGGTTAAAGTATGAGTAGAACTTGATGAAAATGAAATGATGCTTATATGCAAGGTGTGCACATGTACACACACACTCTTCTAAGATTTGTATTATGTCAAGTTGAGCAACAAGGGGAAAATCTTGAGGTGGACACACTTCGTGAGTTGAGATGTAGTGTCTAGTAACAACCTCTCCATTTCCTAGTGAGCTTCCTATGATAGACTATTATGTTGAGAAATCCGTGTGGAGTTATGCCTAGCACCGAGAGGATATGAAGGGGAGGTGGATTGCACTTCGTTAGTTGAGATGTTGTAATCCAAAGTACCTCTTGAGATGAGTACTCCTCGTTAGTAGAGAGTGAGTTACTTAGTAGCAATCTCCTTATCCCTTAACTATGTGCCCGCATAGGTGTAGCTATTGGAAAAAAAGCCATGTAAACGCTAAGAAGCATGACCTTACTCTAGGCAAGTAAGGATCCCTCATCCGATAGGGGTAAATATCGGGATTCCATGTCTAGCTCTCATGGTCTTTGTCGGTTAAGCTAACTCCCACAAAAGAATTGATTTGAAACTCATTATCTTGTGTATTGTTGAAATTGTGTATGTATGTCGTGAAGTGCTCAATCCACATTAGTTACCAAGTAGGAGCATTGAGTGGGAGTAGTAGTATGTGATGCTATTCTCACATTGCACTCGGTGTGACCTATACCTACTATGGGAGAAGAGTACCTTCATGAAATCCGTGTGAATGAGTACTATGGTGTAGTGTTATGGAGGATTATTGTGGAGTACTTGAGTAAATGGAATCCATTAGGAGTACTAAGTGGGAGTGGTAGTATGGGATGCTACTCTCACATTGCACTTGGTATGACCTATATTTCCATGAGTGTTTTGCATATGTTAGCCAAGGGCGTGGATTTGATTTCTAACGAAGTAAGCCTAAGATTAGGTAGTTTTAAGGGTCGCTTTGGTGTGCTTTGAAGGGAGGTGTAATGAGAGTCCCTTCTTGGCTCACCTTAGGGAGTCTTAGAATAACCTTGGGTTAGGGTAACTTCAAAGAAAAAGGGTTCATATGACTTGGACCGTGCCTTTCACTGTAAGGTCTTCATTGTAAGAATTCAAAATGTTCACTATGATGCTTTATTCAATTTTATTGTAAGTTTAGCAAGGTTAATTGAAATGTTCCTTTTGTTTACTTTAAGTTTGGTAAGATAGCCATAAAGTGTTAATTGTTGATTCTTATGTGGGTTTGCTTCTAGATTCATGAAGGTTATATTTGAATTGCATAAAAAGCTATCTTTACTAAAATGTCCCTTTTTGCATGTTTTTGCATATGCCATACTTAGTATATTGTTGTACTAACTTCCATACTTTTTATACCTTATGAGTATAGGTTGGAAGCCTTTGGAGGATCGAAGTTGAAGCTTGGGAATTCTATCTCTCAAGGCTTGGGTATGTCCTCATATATTCGAGGACATAGTTTTTATGTTTCTTAGTTTCCTTATTAAGACTTAAAAATGTATTTACTCTATTGTAAAGGGCCGTGTCCCTAAGATTCTAAGTCGTGTCTTTAAGTTGGCTTGTGACGATAAGATTTCCTAGTATTTATGAAAAGACTCCTTTATTTATTATTATCGTGAAAAGTTTTAATTCCGCACCACTTTTCATGCTTTATGTTATGAATGCTAGTTAGAGGGCTTGTACGAGACCCCAAAGGGGTCAAGTACGCCCGGTCACGATTCGAAGGTTTTCCCTAACTTCTAGGGGGTGCTTTCGGGTCGTGACAACTTCAAACGACCATAAATTTCAGTGCAAAGTGATTTAGGCGGCACATAAGATATCAACTGAAAGGTCTTGGAGTCCTCTTTCAAATGACACCGAGTTTCCTAATTTTCGAGTTCGTTTTAGAGTGATATGCCCGTTTGAAGCTAAGTTGTCCATCTGAAAATAGCTACCTAAAAAATGAGGGGTATTTTTGTCTTTTCCTTACCTTATCAGATTTAATTTATTTTTAGTAAATATTTAGGGGTCTAAACTGATTTTGTTTCAGTTTACCCAATCCTAATTTACGCGATTTATAAAGAATTCAAGAGGAGAAAAGAGGAGAAAAGTCAAGGCGTTCATCAAGTATCATGCTAAATTAAAGGTCGTTTCGCCAATGTTTTATTTCCCAAGAGGTATTTGAATTTTCATAGTTTTGGTTTTGTCACCACAAACCAATCATGTTATTTAGATTAATTTAGTTATAAAAGGTTGATGGATTTGAGTTCTTAATTAGTGCTTTATATATATATATGCTTAATATTGAAATGCGGTGAGTTTAGTTGAGATGAGGTAAATTGTTTCTTCAGTTCCAGTTCAAGCTTATGTCTTGTTTTAGATTTTCCCTCTCATGGTTGTATATTCCATGTACTAAAGGCATTTGACCTGCATCTTTTTCAATGGAGATAAAGGTAACCAGGATCATCATCCAGCGCTTCGTTGATCCAATTGAGCTTTAGAGTTGTTGGTGGGACTCCTTCCTTTCGGAGGATCCATTTATTTTCTTTTATCATTCTAGTTTTATTAGTATGTTGTGGGTCTTATTCGGACATCCATTTCATTTAATAGAGGATTCATAGATAGATAGACATAGTTCATGAGTCTTGTTCTTTCATTTATTGATGTCTCAGACTTGATGTACCACTTTGGATAGTTGAATGCTCATTTCTAAAACATTCAAAGTTTATCTAGTGAGAGAGTTCAGTTAAGATTGTATATAAGTACATTTTGTGTTGAGTAAGTCTTCTGCTAAGAGTGAAGTCAGGCCAAGGGTTTATTTGGGTCAAGAAATGGTTCTCGAGTGTTAGTTGTGTCCAGGGTGTAGGCTCGGGGTGTGACATCTTCGAAGGGCGCTTTTAGTGCAATCAAATTTCAACTTGGGGAACATAGGCATTCATTACCAGCAAAATACTTGGAGATATTAGTATTATTTAGAGATTGGATTAATGTCGAGGGAAGGAGTTATGGATGTCCAACATTACCTACACAATTTGAAAATGATATTCATGAAATGTTGCAGGATTTTAGTGATGACGAAATTGATGCATTGGAGGATCTAGACGATCAACCAGTTCTAGATCATGTTATTAGAGAAATCTTAAATGATTTAAGGCAAGACTTCCTTGGTACCTTGAACTATTAGTTTGATAGTTCGAGGTCTAATTAAACCATAAGCCTTAGTAAAATGTGGTTGTGTAGATTAGGTCATCTACTAATATTTTCAACTCAAATTGTATTATTTAATTTTTATTAATAAAACTATAGGTTATTCGCCTTAACTTTTTTCTTATTATTGTCTTCAATTTAATACAAATGTTTTTATTATATTTCAATTTTCAAATGAATAAGTTCAAATATAAGTTATAATTTGAAATTACAAAAAAATTAAAATTAAAATTTGAAATTTAAACTTCTAAAATCTAAACTTATAATGTTTAAAATTTGAAATTTTAAAGATCAAAATTTGAAGTTCATTTTAAAATTTTAATAATTGAAATTTAACTTTTAAAGTTTAAAAATTAAAGTTTCAACTTTTAAAGTTTCAAATTTTAACTTTAAATATTAAAACTTGAAGTTTAAACTTTAAGTGTTTAAATCTTATCTTTAAAAATAAATTAATAATTTATATATTTTCAAATATTTTAATTTTAAGTTAAACTTTACAAGGAAATTTTTCGTAAATATTTCATAGACTTTAATTAATAATTAATTATCTTTTTAAATAAATGATCGTTATCCCGGTTTACGGTCCGATCCAGTCTCGGTATTGTACCGGTCGGGACTGGTACCGGTACCGTTCTGGTTCTGAATGTTTTCTTGGCGAACTGGCCGGTTCCAGTCAAGTTCCGATCGATGCCAGTCGATCATGGTTTGTCCATGTTCTCTCATTCGCGCCACATTAGTAATTCTTGTGTTAGTAACTACATCATCCATAGATAGTTTTCTCTAAGAAACTTGGGATGCAACAATTAAATACTTTGAATTAGTTGTAGTTGTAGTTTTTCTTAGTAGCATTACGAATTAGTTGCTGCCAACTTCAATTCGATGTGTTTTCTAGCCAAAAATTTTAAATTCCGTCGTTGAAATTAAAATATTATCAAGCATTTGACCTACATTTGAACCAACTTGTTCTTCACATTACACATTTTCCGTTGAAAGTTGTGGAACAGATGTTCCCCATTAAATTGAAGATAACCACATTTTTTTGGTTAGAGCAAAACAAAAGTCTCCATACAAATCATAACAAATTAACAGATGTCACGCTACAAGCGAGCCAATTAAACAAAGTCAATTGATGATCAACTGGTCTAGAATTAATTTTCTTACTTTAACATATATTTTGTGTACCATAATAAAGTTTCATAATCACTGCTTGATGAAGTCCGTCATCATTCGCATGCTCATCTTATTATTTAAAAGTAAATTGAGTTATTTGTTCACCACGTATCATTGTATCATCATATCATAATATATATATACTAGAGGGGAAAGCCCGTGCTTAGCACAGGCCCAACATTGACATGAAAATAACATCAATATTAACCAAAAAAATGTCGATGAAAAAAAAATTGTTAGTACACCAGTACTTTCCCATGTAGATCAAATAGTTGGCGAAGCAAACAAAGTTTTTATATATGTAATAGTTATTGATAATATTCTAAAAAGCTCGTCTACAAATGGGATAGTGCTTCGGTCTTCATATAATCGACATTGTAGATGAGAATCTAGAAGAACAGCTGCAAAAAATGGAATAGAATAAACGACTTGCAGTCTTATCTAGGATAAAAATTCAAATATACATATCCAATGTTATTAGATGTAATGTAGCAAGAAATTATCAAACTTAGCTTGATGCGTAAATTTTCTGAACATGTTTAGAAGCGAAAACGTCTACTGCCAAAATATTCAAGAACTTTCACGAAATGGAATACAAGTCATAATTGAAAGGAAAAAAGAAGAACGAAGAAAATTGACGCATTTAGATTAACAGATAAACAATATAACTTCAACATTTCTCATGGTTTCTATTTCCTCACAAACCATGAAACATAAGAGTAAGAATGCTCGTTCTGCCTTTGCTACCGTGAATCTTTTCAATGAATTTAGCAACTACAACTTTCATTAAACATGCACATATGCAGAGAGAAGAATCCGAAAGAAATGTATAACTTTTCAAAATCAATAATCAACTCACCAGAATGTGGTACCCTTGGCAGCCCAAATCTCGCTAACATTCACTATCATACAAGTCTCGAAGATAAAAGTGTCTTGCGCGCCAAACTTTTCCTGAAAGTGCAGTGTATTAAAAATGTTGTTATGAAATAAGCTCTTCCACCTTTTCTCCTCAATTGAGTAGATAAACCAAGCCAAAGGTTAATTTAGCAACTAATACCACAGTTAAATCTATGTTACAGCTCACATTGAAGTGATTCACTTGCTCCATTTAAGAATTCATACATAATAGAAAACTAATTTCAGCTTCTCATCTTAATTTCTTTTGTAAAGAAAACAAACACTAAAAGAATTCACAAATCATATAAGGATTTTTCCAACTCCCTGCATGATAATTCATTCTACTATTACTGTTCATATTTTTTCGTTTTTATTTGTTGTCATGAAAATAATTGGTTATTAAAATGATCAAAGGCAAATGGGTGAGAGAAATTAGGAGCTATAATACCCTACGACCGCTACAAACCAATGTCCTAAGCTCGCGGTGACAGAATTCTCCCCAGAGAGTGCTCCCCCATGAGTTATGTGCCCGGAGTTCTGTCCCTGGCCCTTTCACCTTCAACAGAGCCAGAAGCATGAAAGATGTGATCTAGCATTTTAGAAGAAAGTCTCTCTCTTAATTGATGTCGAACTTCACCTGCCTTATAGCGATAAAATCAACCAAAAAAGGGAATTTATTTATTGCAAACAAACAACAAGGAAGGAGAACTCACGCAGAAACACGGAACATAGTCAAACATCAATACACCCCAAAGTCACTTTTCTGAGAATTGAGAACTTCAATAGCTTCCACATCAAACGATAATACCACGTCCAGTACGAAATAACTTAAGTTCATGCCATTCGCAAAGTTGAATCATCACCCCCATATACCACACCTTTTCCCTCTCTAATGCCTCATCAGTCATCACAAATCACTTTCAGACTTCTTTTTTGTACTTGTTAATCAGAACAATGTCATTCCGAATTAATTAACAGCACGAGAAAAATTCTTCAAAGAGTGTATCTATTCATACATGTACACATAGTGAAGTTAGTTTAATAACAGTGAATATTTACTTAAACAAAAGTTTGAGTCAACAAACTTAACTGAAAGTGGCATATCCACTTCGTTTTGAATTTGGAGCGTTGAGGTGACAAAAAACATGGAAAACCTGCATATCATCTTGGTTACTCCCACCTTCCTAGTTCCTAATAATTGGTCCTTCATACCAAGTGAAGTTGTAGACATTGAGAATCCAGAAAGACTATTCTTTTCCAGCAACATCAAAATGAGGAAGATACTTTCTGCAATTATACAGTATTCAAACACTCAGGACTGTAAGGGTAGAATTGGAGTTAGGGGATAACAAATTTTGGAAAGTTGCAACATAATTCACATAAACCTATTTTTCACTCACAGTTTGCTATTTATCAACCTAAATTTTAAATGTAGCCACTTAATCCGATGTTGATCTCGAGCACCAAGAAAGATTGTCCATTCACAATAATCTCAATAAGAATACTACAATGCTGATGTTTACAAATTTCATTCACAAATTTTCAATCTAATATAGATGAAAAAGAACTTGAGAGCTGGACAATTAACCTACAACAAAGATCAGCAAAATTCAACAATAAAGTTACGCATATTTTTATGTGAAAAGATAAAATCATATTTTCATCTAAATGATAGAAAATGACAATCGTAAGAGTGACATTTCTAGTGAGTTTTACTGGAGAAATAAATAGGAAATTAATCCAATAGAGAATGAGACATTGCTTACTTATCTACCAGAAGACAAAAGGGAATAAAAATATTGTTAATTAATATATATTCTTTACTAATTAATGCGTGAATAAGAGGATGTCATTCAGATTGAAAAAGGTCAATAACTACAGAACTATAAAAAAATATGAGGGAACAAAACTTATTCCGAGCAAACTTAACCGCATAATAATGCTTGTTTTTCTAGAATAGATGCATGTCTACTTGTACGATACATAAAACTATTGGGGAATCATTTTCATTGAAAAAAATTAAAGGATCACTAAACAACTCACATTTTACAACATTTTTATTGGCATCGGTGATTCAACTGACAGCCCGACACTTGAAGATTTAGATTCAACAACTGATGGCTTCATCTCCACGTTGATTGTGTTGAGCGACATAAACTTTTTGGTGTTCCTCACGTTAATGCTACGCTGAAAAAGCTATTTCAATTTTGTGTAGGATAGAACTGTTATAATTTTTTAGTGACGCTAGAGCTTATCCAGGATGACTTTCTCAGATGAATGTGGAATAATGAATGTGGAATAGTCTATTGACAATATCTTTTAGAATGGTCAATACGTAGGAGTTGGTGCCGAAAACAAAAGTAGACATTTGTAAAATTTAAAATACCTGATGAGAAAACTCTAATGCGAAATAAGGAAATACAAGTATAAAATTTCAATTTTAGGCAACTAATAGTTGGTAGGGGCAGTGCACCATTACTGCAACATAATCAGAAGTCATATGAGAAATACACTAAAAAATTGTGATAGAGTGCTTGATCAACGACAGCAGGGGTTTCTCAAGCTTGTCGGTCAGTTTGACATGTTCAACTATAATTTCTCTGTCAAGTATCCAATAAAATCTACGTGTTCTTCTTTTGATTGAAGTTGATGAAATTTTTACTCTTGCAGCTGAGATCAGATATATCTTAAAGAGAGTAAGCTTGTTTGCATAACGCCCAATATCATCACCATACAGAGCTTTCTGAGTTGTAGGCAAGTAATATAATTATGTGAAGAAAATTAGACGATATTACTATAGGTAAAATTACCTCTTTATTTTCCTAAATCAAAATATGAAATCTGATTTTCTTCTCGAGACGTTCTCGCTCTCGACTCATGTCCACAATTTGGACTCTGCAAGTCCAATAAAGACAATAAAGAGTTCTAATCGATATTTGATCGATACTAAATCTTAGTACCATGTGTCCACCCAAGATATCTTGACAATAATATGGGTAGGAAGAGTTAGAGAACCACACTAATTAGAGTTCTCTTCAATTTGTGACATCTAATTTAAACTAAGACGCACATTCTTTTGTTAATGTCTAAGTTCTTACAATGTTTTTACTTCTTACGCAATTAAAAACAAAGTGTACCAAATCCTTTTGTCAATGTCTAAGATCTCGATGATAATGACAATGTATTCATACAACACAATTATACTTGAATATTTACTGCAGGAAGGGAAAAAGGGCATCTGGTCATAGACTAAGGCTTCATTTGTTTGCACTTAATGAAGGATCTTAATCATTCAGATTCAGCCCATTAAGTACGTTTGATTTTTAGGTCTAAATCTGAATGATTCAGATTCAGCCCATTAAGTTCATTTGTTTTATTATTTTTAAAAACCTCTTAATGGGTCTGAAAAGGTCTGAATGAATCAGATCTGTAGGAGACTCTTAACAACATTCAAACTTATTTGATAAATTATTAAATAATAAATCATAGCTTTTCTGTTGTCTTTTTATCTCATAACTAAAAACTCTCTTTCTCACTTTTCATAATCAAACACCATTTTTCCCAACTGATAAGTTTTCATAAATTATTTCAAGTATTTTCTTTTTATATTAATGATTTTGATGTGTGTCAAGAACACTGGTTGCAATAATATTTAGGTGTATTATTGTTTATCAAGGTTTTTGAATGAAAAAATAATACTCCAAATCATGATTATTAAACTTTTTTAAAAATTTTTTTATCAAAAGTTATATATATTTTGTTGTGAAAAATTTATAATATTTTATTAATATAATGTGTAATTTCACTTCTACATTTAGATATTGAAAACAAACAACATTAATTATTGGGAAAATGACATTTCATTTTTAGTCCTTGTGTTAAGGTTATATTCTTATTTTAGTCCTTGTGTAATCTAACTTAGCACTATTAACCTTCAATTATATCAAGTGAGTGATTTTGATCCTTCAACTAACAGATTCAAAAAAGATTAACAAGAGAGTTCATTGCTAAAAGTGATAGTTCAGATATTTCATTTTAATTCTCACTTTTTGAAAAACAAGCAAAGTCTTCCATGTCTCTATCTTGAAGAACAAGCTCATCAATCTGAGCTACAATTTCAACAAAACCAACTTGATAGGCGTTAACCCTCCCTCTTACACCGTTCGAACGAGAGATTTGCAGCGAATGATTTTTTTAATTTTTTTTCTGTTTTCTCAAGCAATAACTTTAAAATACTCTGAGTTACTCCTTTTAGCAGTGAACTCTCTGTTAACTTTTTCAGATTTGTTAGTTGAAGGATTAAAATCACTCACTTGATATAATTGAAGGTCAATAGTGCTAAGTTAGATAACACAAGGACTAAAATAAGAAATTACCCTTAATATAGGGACTAAAAATACCGTTTTTCCTTAATTATTTAGTGTTCAGATTTAGAGACCACATCTTAATATTCAGAGATGTATATTCAGATAAAAACACCAGATCTTAATGCAAATCTTAATATTCAGATGTGTATTCAGATTCAGACCTCTTAATCTTTTTGTTTTCTTAATCTTAATGAAAACAAATGAGGCCTAAGTTAAAAGTGAATTGACTATGCATAGTGTATTAAGCATTTTTGTGGGAAAAAGCATAACGTATTTACTTGAAATTAAAAAGGGCGGCATCTCAAAGGTAGGAAAAGGAGAGCACAAAAAAGGTGACAGAGCAACAGTGAAGAGAAATTCTTAATCAATACATGCAACATAATTGTAACCCACATACCAATATGGAGCAGGATTGCAAAAAGTATTACCCACAAAAAAATGATTAACAGAAAAAGAGGGACAATAAGTTGTGAAAAAAGAAAGGACAAACTTTTAAACAGAGAAGATCAAAATTTCCCAAGTGCAATAAACATAAATTTTGATTAGAAATTTTTATTGAAGGTGGAAAAGTTAATGTAGGCATACTATCAAACACTCTCTATTCTATAGAGTAGAGGCAAAAGGAAAGTACCGACATACTTTGAGAAATAATGGAGAAAAGAAGAATTTAATTTGAGCAATATGAAAGCTATAAAACCAAAGCACACTCAGAACTTTGAAAAACAGTTGAATGAAAAATCAGCAGAAGCTGAGAACTTGGTTAAAATATGCCGAATATCCACATGCAAATATTAAAAATGTATTGCATCTATATTTTCAGATACAAAATATATATGTTATTCTTTTATATCAAACCAATTTATTTCTTATTTTTATGTATATACCTTCAGATTAGTGGAACATAAAAGGAAGAAAGGAGAAGAACTCACCAAAAAAAGAAAATCTAACCACAACAAGAATATAATAACAATGAAAGTAACAACAGGAAAAAGAAGAAAAAGAGATTGAAAAAGAAGGGAAATAACCTCCAATTTCACATAGATGGAGCTGGAAGAGGCTGAGATGCAAATTCTTGAGAGTTGAGAGGAGATTGTGGAGAAAGGGTTTGGATGATATTTTGATGGAATGGGAATGGAAAAGCACACGTGCTTAACAATTGTGTTGACATGTGTTTCCCTGAAGAACGATGGTGTTGCCACATGTTTTCGTGGAGGGGAGAAAGTAGCAATTTTAGAGTACCATTTAGAATGCTTTTGGTACAAACTTGTCATAGATGTGTTAGTTCTACCTTTGTTGGTTTATATATATATATATATATATATATATAATGTAAAAAATTATTGCCATAAGCTCATAAATAAAGAATGTAATACCGATAATGTTTGAAATAATAATTAGTTCCGTGTTACATTCTTTATTTATGGACTCATGGCAATAATATTTTACATTACTCTTATCCAATGTATTGGCAAGCCTCTTCCACTACCAATGTGGATATACACGTAGTCGTCGAATACGTAATCTAAATGTCTTTATTAATTATCCATACTAATAATTGAAGGATCACTTGACCAATTAACTTCTTATAAGATGTTTAGTTTACTTCTTTTTGTAAATTAAATTAGTAGAGATTAAAAAAATTCTTTTGTGGAGCATATCAGTTATTTTGCAAATAATGGATATGATGTTTTGAAAACTTATTAAAGAAGAATTTGTATTTTCAGTTTATTCTTAAAAAAAGTTCTTCATTAAAGTATGTCTTATTTTTTTTCCCGCTTAAACGTTCGACCTATAAGTTGTTCACTTTTATTTTTCCTTTAAAAAATATAATAAATTGGGTCTTTTTACTACCCATAACATCTTATAACAAATAAAGTCTTTTCTACTATAACATTTCAAAAATATCTAAATTAAGACTCGAGTCATTTTTTAATTTGTAACTAATGTTTTACCGAATGATTCTAATTTTTATTATGTGTTGATATCACTAGATGAACACCTCATATTTCCAAAAAAAAAAAAAACTAAAGAGAATTTGTACTAGTCACCCATAAGTTTTTAAAGTTTTTGTGTCAACTTCAATCAATCATATTTTTTAGCACCTAATGAGTTAGGTGACCCATAACCAATCAAATTGAAGGTCTTCGAATCTTATTTACAACGCGACCAATTGGCCTCAACCCAAGTTCTAAATAAAAAGTAATGACTGATTTATAACGATGCCCTAATCTGGCAGTAGTTCCCGGATGGCTCCACGGTATGGAGTGAATATGAACCTCACTGTTTACTTGAAAAATATCCTGACTTCCAACTCATTTTTTTATTTTTAACGGTATTTTAGTCCTAAAATCCCTTAGAAAGTCATCTAAATTACCCTAAACGTGTAGAAAAATTAGTTTTCATAATCAAACCCTCTCATTCACTCCTATCTTTCCACGCTAAAAAATTCAAGAAACGCTAATGCTAGGGTTCATCTTCGAAGATTTCCTTAAGGTTTCTTCAAGAACATTGTTCTTTACAGGTATGTGAGGTTTTCTATAGTGATGGATTTGTTCACCCTCACTCCAATATTGAAATTCTTTCATTAAATTGTCAATAAAATCGTTTTTATAAGTATATTAAAGAGCTCTTGAGTTTAACCCGATTTTTTGACAATGGAGGTCTTGAGTATTTGAGGTGAGGTTCTTGCGAATGAGTGGTGTTGGTTGATAGAATTTGAGTGGGATGTTAATAAAATTTCATTGAGTTCGTGTTTATTGAAAAACTCTGAGTGGGATAACTAGATTGGGTTTTGAGTTAAAGTGAGTTTGGAAGAGCAAGAAAGAAATAGTCCAAATATTTGAGTACAGGGCCGCATCGCGAAGACGCTTGAAAATTCCATACCAAGTCGATCAATCCCCTCTCCAAGTCACGTAGAGGATACAAAGTCTTCTGTTTCAAAATTCTTTTAGCAACCAAAAATTAAATTCCCTCTCCACGTCGCGCAATGGATACCTCAGGGTCACATTATCTTTTCTTTTCCATTCTCCATCTCGTATGAATTCTTTCAATTCGTACCTATGTTTTCTCCTTGATTTTACTTCTAAACTCTTTATTAGTCAATGCGATAGTCTTCATGTCACATTCACATAGCTTTATTTATATTTTAAATTACGTATGATAAGAGGAAAGTTCAAAGGTTTTATGTTACGCACTTTTGAGAGTTTCAAATGTTATTTATATATCTATATATATTTATCTAACTATGTTAATTATTGGACTTGAAAGATAAGTTCATAAGTTCATGTTTTAATTAATGCAAGAAATCCATTATTTGTAATGGGTGAATCAGACACAAAGTTAAATTCATTATTTTTGAAGTAGTATTAAGAATCAAATTGGGTGAGAGTCTTTAATGATTCAAATGTCCCATAAAACGATGTACCTATCATAGGATAGTATAACATTGATTCTTCATGCGAATCCTTACTACCTTTGAGAAGGACAATTAGATGGATCCACAGTCATGGTCGATACCATCCTATATCCGGACAAAGTATAGCATGACCCTTGCAACGTGAGGTGAAATATTGTATCATTGCTAGGATCATGGTAATGATTGTTGGTTAGATACACTCTCCACAAGTAAAGTATAATATTTTCATGTTTCTTTCATGGTATATATTATTGTAAACCTTAGACAGTTTTCATTTCATGTTCATGTATTCATTCAGTTCAGTTGGTTTCAGTCATTCAATGACTAGTTAATTATTTACTCTAGCCTTATCACATACTCGTACATTCCATGTATTGATGGTATTCGACATGTATCATTTTATGATGCTGATACACATGTTCAGGATAATCAATAGTCGTTTCATTGAGATCATTTGACATTCTAATCACCTTTGGAGAGCCTTATTATATTTGGAGTTCTTCGACTTTACCTTACAGTTAGTAGTAGTATTGTTCCGACATCTATGTTACATTGTTAGAGGCTTCATAGACAGACTGAATTATATTTTTTGATTGTTTCCTCGGGATGTTTCATTCGACTTATGATTCATGTCAAGTATTTATGCAAGACAATTATTCTAAGACTTCCTTAAATGTCTAAGTGTTCACTTATTTTAAGCTTTCGCGTATTGTTTAGTGTCACGTAAGTTATGTATAATGCCGAGGGTTCGCTTAGGGATAAAAAATGGTTCTTGAGTGATAGTTACATACAGGGTGTACGCCCGATTTATGATAAACTTGGTATCAGAGCATAGAATTCAAGTATCCTAGGGTGTTTATGAAGTTTTATAGATCTTATTTTTATGGTTTTGAGGCCCCACTTCTATACATAAGGAACTACATACATTTAGGAAAATTTTCTCTTATTTCATACTCTTAAGTCTTGAAATAGAGTTTTATCATAAGGAACTTATTCAAAACTTGTGTGTTTCTCATATTCATTCGACTACCCATCATACTTAAAATAGTTGAAAAGTAAAGCCCAGATCCTTATCAATGAGTTACTATAAGCAAAAGTGTTCAGAATGTCATGAGACTACAGAGGGTCTTGAGAGAAGCACATAAGTTATCATAGGTGTTGTAATTCAAAAGAATGCACTCTTATTCATGTGAATTATGCGTTCGAGCTAAAAACAAGATGTACTTTCACACTCTCTTCTTTAAGCCATGTTTTAGTGTTGAACCTTATGAGGAAGTGTGTTTTAGAGCCTAGGTATGTTTTAACTCGAAAGGATGGAATGTTTCATAGTCATGCACCAAGTAAGTTATTAATGATGAGTTTTCCGCTTATGGGTAGGCTAAGAAGTGATGATTCTGTGTGGAGTTCATGATAGAGTATAGAGGAAAAGTTATGAGTGAAGAAAAGTTAGAGTATACTATAACCAGAAAGAAGTTTATCATGATGGGTCATTGTGTTAGTAATGACCAAGTGTAGGTGTTTAATAGAAGAGCATGAGTAATCATGAGGTGATAAATCTAATTTAGGCTTATGATTTTTTATGGAGCGCCCATAATATTCGGAGGGTTACAAAACTAATTAGGCAGTGATGTATAGCGAATGGGTAAATAGTACTTAAGTTTTGCAAACAAGTGTCGCGATAAATTGTAAGTATGAAGGCTGAGAGGTAAGGATTGAGTACTTGTCATGAGGTTTTAGTGGGTGAGTGTTTCTTCATTTTACTTAGTAGTTGTAAGTTAGTATAGTTATCGAGAAATTATACTGATATTTGTGCTTAGTTGTAACACCCCAGAAATCTTTTTAACTAAGACTCGAACCATATTTCGTTGTGAGTAGGATTTTATAGAGGAATTTTATATCTTCTTAAGTATTAAGATCACTAGATGTAGCACCTTGAGTTCCAAAAAGAACTAAAGAGAGTTCATTCAAGTCATTCCTAAGTTCTTTTAAGTTCTTGGTCAACTTCAAACGACCATAACTTTTAGCACAGGATCCGTTAGGACAACCATAAGATACCAAATGAAAGATCCTAGAGTCATGTTTCCAATTCCACCAATTTTGCTAAATTTTAATATCATATGAGGGAGATATGCGCGTTTGAAGTCAGACAGTCCTATTAAAGAAAGTTACCCAAAAATATGAGGGGTATTTTTGTCCTTTCCTTACCCTATCAGATTTAAATATTTTTTCATAAGGTTTTAGGAGGCTTATCTGATTGGAATCAGTTTTAATCATTCCTAAAATACGATTAGGGTTCTTAGAGGAATTGAAGAAGAGAAAAGAAGATAAAAGAAGAGAAGAAAGGGAAGGTTCAAGGCGTTCGTGAGGATTCTTGGGATTCTTTGAGGGATTTTGCCAATGATTTTATCCTAAGAGGTATGTAAGCTTCTATACTTGTTGGGATTTTTCGCCCACACGCCAATTATGAGTTTCTTTTACGAATTTCACCCATGAGATTGAATATATTTATAATGTTGTTGAGTTCTTGCAGTTTTGTGCTTCCTTTTTTTATAATGAAGTACTTGTTGAGTTCCTGAGGTGAGAGTTGCAAATGAGTGTTTTTCTTGGTGGGTTTTTGATGTGGAAATTGCTGTAATTAGGTTGGGTTTAAGAATCCAAAGGATTTTGGAGGAAATAATTCGAGTTTAGATGAGGTAGGGAGGAAACAATTAATGAAAATTTTATCAAATTCGTCTGGAGCGTGGTTGGGGCTGCGCACCCCTGTTTCACCTGAGGGGCTGGTGCCCGCGCCTGAAATGCACCGCAAACAAGCCTCAGTCAACTAAGGGCTGGCGCCGTTCCCCATTGCTGCGTCAGGGACGTCAAGTCCTTTCCACCTCCGCTCTTTGTTCCGTATTAGATCTTTCAATACATGGCGTCACTCACTTAGAGATTTTTACTGTCCAACCTACATCCAATAATGAACAAATCCTATATTTCAAGTCATGTTCCTTGAATTCATAATCCAATTAAAGGAAGAGTAAAGAGTAGAGTTCAAGAAAGTCTTTGATTTAAATTATAAATCCTTTGAGATCAACTATCAATTTATATTCTTTAAAAGGGTTCCTTCAATAACTGTTTATTCTAAACACTCTAAAAAACTTCTAAACATAGAGAAATCATTCATAACATGAAACATAACCTTGAATTTCAAATTCAAGGTAGAGTTAAGAGCTAAGTATTGAGAGTTCTTCCGAGTTATTTTGAGAAAGTCCCTTTAAGTCTTTTCGAGGAGACTTCTACAGTTACTTATAAATGGTTTCAAGATTTGAGTAATTAGTATGAGAAGGAGAAGAATGTATTTATGAGTCTAAATTATCATTGAGATCATTGAGTGAAGACGTTCATGCCAAAAATTCCGCAAGAACCCTCTGAGTCGAGCATTCTTGAGATAAGTAGTATCATTGACTTTTAGAGTTCTAGATTTTTTGAGTTCCATGTATTGATTTCTATGCATGGTTATTGAAAACCTTGAATTGAGTCATTCACGTCCAAAATTTAACATGAACCCTATTTTAAAAAGTCTTTTTTCAAATTCTTTTGAAACTTGATTTAAAGACTTGAGCACTAAGTTGAGAAAGAGTAGAGTAGAGTTCATTTTTTAAAAATTTTATATGGAAAATAACTATTCCCAAGAGCAAATGATTTTACATTTCAGATAAGAGGAAGTCGAGGTTTCCAAAAGAGTTTTGACTATATGTTTCATTACCATCTCTTTTAACAGAAATTCTTTAAGTAATAATCTCAAAACACACAAAGAGTTATGTTTTTAAACATATGAGCTAGTTATATTTTGGGAGTAGTATTGAGAACCAATACGGGGGAGAGTTCAGACAACTCACAACCCCCATAAATCATGTTGCCAACGTGGGCAGAAAGGGTCATACTTTTTAGATGATTTCGTATTACTTTTTAGCGTAGACTACTGGATCCACTTAGTAGAAAGTTCTATACAATGGAAAAATATAGGAAAGTTCTGTCAACATCAGCTAGACGATGTATCATCACATAACTTATAGTGATGGTTGTCGGTTAGAGAATCTCTCACAAAGTTACTTTGTATTTTTATATACAAACAGAGTTATTAGTTTATTTTTATACAATTTAGTTATTATTGTATTTTTGCATACAATTGAGTTATTACCTATTGTTTTAAAAGTTTCCTAGATATTGCATCTTTCATTGTTGTTGAGTATCTTGAGTTTGAGTGGAGTATCGTGAGTCAGACTTGAGCACCTTATTGTTGAGTTGAGCCTTCTTTATATGAATTGAGTTTAACTATGTTTCATAGGGTTGAATCTCTTATTATCCAATGTTTCATAGAGTTGAGTCTCTTATCATTCAGTCGAACTATGTTTCATTGAGTTGAGTTGAGTGAGTTGAGAAGAGGTAAGTATATTTCTTTTCCATTAGTTGAAGCTTATGCTTATGTTTTAGAATTCCCCTAACATGCTTGTTCATTCCATGTACGGAGCCATTTGGCCTGCATCATTTCATGATGTAGATACAAGTATTCTGGATCATCAACAGGTGTTTCGTTGAGTTCATGTGATTTTCATGTCAGCTTTGGGGAATCTTCTTATATTCTACACGACTTCACCTTAATCTTACGGTTAGTAATTTCTAGATGTCGTGGGTCTTGTCCTGATATCCTTCTGTAATAGTAGATGCGTCATAGATAGACAAAGTTGAGTAGTTTCAGTGTGTATCTTATTTGAGTTGTTTTTACAAACTTTGAGTTCATCTATTAAGTATTGTTCAGAATATTTTAAAGTTAAGTATTTGCATTATTGTACTCATTCTAGTTTTAAGATTTTTATGCTTAGGTTAGTCTTCCGTTTGTAGTCAGCCAGGATGAGGGTTCGTTTAGGGACCAGCAATGGTTATCGAGTGGCGGCCTCGTCGAGGATGTAGACTCGGGTCATGACATAAGTAATAAACGTTAAGCAAAAATATGAGAGGAGTTTTGTGATAAAAAATAATATGACAACATGTGGGTGATGATGTTAATTTTGAGATCTGATCGGGTAGATTTGACATAAAGTAGGTGAGGAGTTAAGATCTTAGCTGCAATGAATATGAGTGGTACAAGTATGAGATTCTAAATTTTAGATAATTTCAATGAAGTGTGTCTAAGTCATAAAAGTAACAAGAGCATTAAGAGGTTTACCTGAGATTGTATGTAGTCAGATGAGGTCCTAATTAAGATAATAATTTTTCATGTGTGCCTAGATAGTATAATTGAGTTGTTAATATGAAATAGGCTGATGTAAGCATTATTTTTCCCTTTAGAGTCATATTAGTGGCCTTATAAGACAATGAGAAGAGGTTAGAAGAAACATATTAAAAAGAGGTCATAGAAGGAGTCTTAGTACTTGCTTATGGAGATTTCACTAGACACAAGACAAGCCTTTTCCAACTACTAGAGTAACAGGAATGTAGACCAGTGTAGATATGATGTAATAGATCCATATATTTCAAGTGTCAGCTTCAGATACAAAGGGGGAGATGATAAGATGACAAATCAAGTCGAATATAGAGAATGAAATATTGATGTCTTTAGAAAGAATTTTAGAGGTATATCAATCCATTCATAATCTTGAATATTCCCCAAAGTTCAGTAACACAACATCTCTTGATATTCCTAATATCAGAATTAGGTCTATCCCTATGCTCATACACTTCAGAGAGATTCACATCTATGCTCAGATTCCCGAACGAGGGGCAAAGACTTTAGCCCATTGATTTACTCCTTAAAGTTATGGATATTTGCCTCATGATAACAACCTATTCATATAAGCATTCATTTCTCATAGTATACTCAATATCATTGTATTCTTTGTCTCGCATATGTATGATTTACTCTCAATGGATAACAACATAAGTTTATGCCATGTATATTCTTATATTAGGCATCTCAAATGAATCGTCCTTAAAACTTTCACCTTGAATTTCTTTCAGTAATCTTTTTTATTTTTGGGAATGGTGTTGTGATAGTAGAAGGGTGATGATAGAGAAATGATTGTTATTTATTATTCTGATAGTGATGGTGTGTTTACTCCATCTAAGGTTATGAATGTGGAGAAAAAAATATATAGGGTTTTATGATGAGTAATAAGTCAGTTTCTTGGTTGTTATGCGTGAAAGTTTATTTGGTAATAGTAACAAGAGAGTGAGTTATTCTTATAAGGATTGGTTAGTAAGAGTCCTTGGAGTAGTGTTCTTGGGATAAGATTTTCTATATAGGTATAGAACCTGAATCTTTTGTTTTAGATATGAATAATTACCCTAGGTTAAGTACTTTGTAATTTTGAATTCGGCTTGAATGTAATAAAAGCATATAACTAGACTTAGACCTCGGTTAAAGTAGTCATATAACCTTGTGGGAGTTATGAGTTGCATATTATGAGGGTGGTATTTATAAAGGAGGGAAAAGTTTAGAGGTGTTTCTAGGCTTGATAGCTAGCAGTTGTAATGCTTAAAGTAGTCATATTCTTACTTCATGCCCAGATATTTCTTTGTCTCATGTAAGGGTAGTTTCACATAGAGGTGACAGTGTTCAAACTCATGTTATTTTTGACTTATGTGCCATAGTCAGTTCAAAACTCTTAGTAGAAATTTGTTCCTCCTATGTCAGAATTTAGAAAGATAGTAAGAGTAACCCCTCTCCATTATCAGTCCATCCATCGATGAATAATCCGGTGTGTGTGTGTGGGGGGGGGGAGATGTTATAACATGTTGGAAAATTTCTCAGTGAAGATTCAAGTCATGTTTTCATTTGTGAATAAGGTTGTACCTAGTGATTCTAACTTCTTTAGGTGTTGAGGTCACCAGATGTAACACTTACGATTTCAAGAAAAAAAAAGAAATTTGTTCTAGTCCTCCATCAACTTTTTTAGTTTTGTGTCTAGTTTAATAAACCAGATATTGTACCACATAATGAGTTACATTACCCATGAAAACTCAAATTGAAGGTCTTTTAGTCCTCTTTCCATTGCCACAAATTTTGCTTCTATCCAAATTTCGAGTAACCAGTGATGACTTATTTACTAACGACGCTCTTACCTTGCAGCAACTCCGCAATGGCTCTGTGTTATGGAGTGAATACGGACCTCACTGTCTTCTTGAAAAATATCTCAACTTCCAACTCATTTTATTTATTTTTAAAGGTGTTTTAGTCTTATATAACCTTAGGAATTCATCAAAATTACCCAAAACGTGTGGAGGAATTAGTTTTCCTAATCAAACCTCTCATTCACTCCAAAATTTCTGCTCTCAAGAAATTCAAGAAACGCTAAGGGTTAGGTTCATCTTCCAAGATTTTCCTTCAAGTTTAACATTATTCTTTCCAGGTATGTGAGGTTTCCCATTGTGATGGATTTGTTCATTCTCACACCAATCATGAAAATGTTTCATTATGTTGTCCATGAAATCGTTTATATAACTATTAATGAAGAGTTCTTGAGTTCTAACCCCATTTTTTAAGAATGGAGGTCTTGAGTTCTTGATATGAGGGTCATGCGAATATGTTGTGTTGGTTGATAGAACTTTAGTGGGATGTTAATAAAAATTTCATTAGGTTCTTATTTATTGATAAAATCTGAGTGGGATTTTAATGAGACTAAATTGGGTTTTGAATTAAAGTGTGTTCGGAAGAGGGAGAAAGAAATCATCCAAACATTTAAGTCTAGGGCAGCGTCGCAGAGACGCTTAAAATATCCATACCCAGTCGATCACTTTCCTATTCGTTCCTCATCCCATATTCATTTTTTCAAATCATACCTATGTTTTATTTTTTATTTTTACTTCTAAAGTGTTCACTAATCCTGGAGAAATTCTTCATGTCACATTCACATGTCTTCATTTGCATTGTAAATTAAGTAAGATAAGAGGAAAGTTCAAAGGTTCCATTTCTTTAACGCCCCTAAAGACAAACTAGGTGAAACTAGAGCCTAACATGTGTGCCATGATTTTCTTAAGTCCTAAATTTTTTAATAATGATGTTTATAGGCAGTATATGAAGTTTGGAGGTCAAACGTCCAAGACGATCAGAAACTAGTCGAAGTTGAACTAGTTTATCGTAGTGTTTTGTTAAGGAGTTTTGGGGTATTGTCATAGAGTGAAATTGAGTATTCATGGTTCCTACACATATCTTGATATGTAAAGGGTCGAAACTTCCAAGATTGACGCCCTGGGGACCAGCCTAAGGGTCCCCAAGGAGGACCCAAACATGGGATAGCCAAGCTGCCGTGCCAGCCAAGATTGGGCAATGGCTGCGCGTAGCGCAACTGGCACTCAAGTGGACAAAAGTTTGCCCTGAGACACGGGGACGTCACAAACCATTCTGTCTTGAAAATTTCTAGAACCAAGATTTGAAAATGCCTCCGCGACGCACAGTAAACTCCCAGTTTTAGTCTCGTCATTTTTAAGTCAAATTTGAATTGCTTAAAATGTCCATTAAGTGCAGGGGTCTTTTGGGTAATTTGGGGATTAATTATTGACAGTTATTGAGTCTTTTTAAGCCGCTACACTCACCAATCAAAGATAAACCCTCAACTCAAAAGAAAACCTCTTCATTCTTCTTTCCAAAACCTCAATTGATGAAAATTTGAAGCTCCAAGGAAGAAGACTGATTTTACAAGTTTTTCTCCATCAATTTAGTGGGATTTTCTTCACAATTAAGGTATGGTTTTCATCCTTTAATCTCTTTTCTTCAAGGAGTCAATTCCAATGATTTTTCAAAGATGATCAAAACATGAATACTTCTAATTTAACATCTAGCCATGGGTTCTTGTATAACACATTTGAATCATTGTATTATGATTGAATTGATGTTAATTTGATTATTTCAACCTAAAAACTCTATGAATCGGTGCAAACCATGCTATCGTAGTTTTGATTATTTTATGGGTGAAGTGATCATGTCCCTATACTATTAAATTCTTGCGTAGTTTGATTTGGGTTATTGAATTATTGAAGAATTATGTTAGAATCATGTGTAAGCTGTCTTATATTGATAAATTCATATTTAATTACCTTGAATTCATTGTACATTATAATTATTGGATTGAATTGGTGATCATGGTCATTGGTAAGGGCCTTTGGGTATTGTTTTCGTTGAATTGTCTATGTATTGAAGTTGTGAGAGTGGATTGGTGGTATTCTATCCTAACTCTATTTATATTATGTAATATAGGTTTTAAATTGTGATTATGATTGGAATGGTTCACTTATGGTGGTGGTGATTATGTGCTATACTTGTGAATTTGTGGCCTCGTCGGCATTACTTTATCAATTGTGAGACAATGTGGCCTCGTTGGAATTACTTCATGTATTATGATATTATCATGTTATAACTTGATTATGTGAGTAATAGGAAAGTTTTTACGACTTATGTGCCATGTGAAGTCTAAGCATGAGTTCTCCTACTTGATGATATGTGTCACTAGTAGGCTATAGTGAATTCCTTATGTGAATTACATGATATGAAGTATAATGCTTCTTGATGACTTATATGAGGTTTATGATGTTTTATATTGATGATTCTATAGAAGTGTGTAGGATGACGTGCAAGTATGTCTAGTTGTCTTTATGTGCTTCTTGAATGAGATGTTATATGTGATAATGTAAAGTGAAGTGTGTCTTGTCTAGGTAGACCTATGTCCCTTGGTTGATACATGAATGAATCTGAATCCTTGACTTAGTAGGTCACAACACCCTTTGTAATGAATATATATGTATGAAATGAATATGATCTTGAATATAGCAAAGAAGGTCATTTATGTGGAACCTTTGAGAAAGAAGGTTATGATATCCCTGAAGTCAAAAGTTGTAATGGTATCCTTCTTGTGCGAATGATGGACATAGGGTTGATTGGCTTAAACGGCATGAAATGATCCTTAGGAAAGTCATTGAGCTATCCTCTTAACCATTTTAAGGCAACCCTAGGGGACCACTTTGGTAAGGTGTAATGTGATTTGGTTATGAACAAGATATGAGACCTCTTCTTATACTCTTTGATTGAAATACTCTATGAGAACAAAGTCTAGCACCGAGTGAGTATGGTTTGGGGAGTAGATCTAGTTAAAGGTGAGGCTAGAGTACAAAGAAACCCTTCATATTTCTTAACCATGTGCCTACATAAGATGTGTCCTAGTTCTACCATTGGCAAGTAGAACACCCTCCATCGGAGTAGGTAGACTCTGGATTCAATGTTTAGCTAACATGGTTTATGTCGGTTATTGCCTATTCTCATCGTGTGGGATAAATTCTAGTGTTGGATAAGTATTATGAAGTTTAGGTAGTGGAATGGGACACTATCTAGACATTGCACGACTAGGCTTTGAAGACGTTAGTATGTGAGTCCCTAGGTCTTCTCTAAGACCATTATATGAATGTCCTTACATATTGAATGTTTCTTAAAGGATTTAATGAACATAATGACTTAAGTGAATATATATTAATGAAAAGGCGAGTATCTAGAGTAGCTTTGAGGATTGCTTAGGTAGGCTTGAAGAGGGGGTATGGGCGTTCTCTTCTTGTCTTACTTAGGTGAGTCTTAGAGTAATTCTAGGTAGGGAGTTTGACTAATGAATTGGGAATAATCGTACCTTAGGTAGTATAAAGGATCTCTTTGGTGTGTGTGAAGGTATTGTATGGAATGTTACTTCATAACTCACTCAACTGAGCCGTAGAATCACCTTTGGTAGGAGGGTCTCATGTTTATGTGTTTGATGTGCTCTTAATGCTATCTTGTGATATGTGAGTTATACGTGAAATTAGTGTCATATGTGGTTATCTATATTATGATATAATGTTTTACTCAAAAAGAGTATGTTTTGACTCAAATGTATGTTTATCATGATTTTATGCATTGTGTCATACTTAGTACATGCATTGTACTAATTCCATACTTTTTGTCTATTTCTAAAGGTGTGATTAGCAGGTGAGAGGTGTCTTGAAGCAAGGCCTGGAATATAGACTCTTTCAAGAAAAGTTGAAGTATGTCCTCAGTTGACTCGAGGTCGTAATTATCGTTAGATTACTTTTATTTAACAAGTATTGTATTAGACTAAGTATTTCTATATTCGTATTGTATGGGTCGTGTCCCAAGTATTCTTGATTCTAAGATTGGCATATGTTGAGACTTAGAATTTTCCTATGATTTAATATGAAAGATGTTATTGGATATTATTTGTGTGAAATGTTTTAATTTCGCACTACTTTTCATACATGTATGAAATGAATGATGTCAAAGGGATAGTACAAGACCTCAAAGAGGTCGAGTATGCCATCTTTCGACCTAAGGGTGACCCTATCTTCTAGGGGGCACTTGTGGATCATTACAAACTTGGTATCAGAGTATAGATTATGAAGTAGTCTTAGGAATCAATAAGTCTTATAAAATTTCATTGGGTTCGTATTTATTGATAAAATTTGAGTGGGATTGCAATGAAACTAAATCGGGTTTTGAATTAAAAGTGTTCGGAATAGGAAGATATAAATTAGCCAAATATTTAAGTCCAGGGCAGCGTCGCGGAGACGCTTGAAATTTTCATACCTAGTCGATCACTCTCTTATTCGTTTTTCATCCCGTATTGATTTTTTAGAATCATACCTATGTTTTCTATTATATTTTTACATGTAAAGTCTTCTCTAATCCTGGAAACATTCTTCATGTCACATTCATATGTCTTCATTTGGATTCTAAATTATGTAAGATAAGAGGAAAGTTCAAAGGTTCCATTTCTGTAACGGCCCTAAAAACGAACTAGTGAAACTAGAGCCTAACATGTGTGCCATAATTTTCTAAAGTATTAAAATGGTTAATAGTGGTTTTTATAGGCACTATATGAAGTTTGGTGATATTTGGAGGTGAAACGTCCAAGAACGTTCAAGACGATCAGAAACAAGTCAAAGTTGAACTAGTGTGTCGTAGTGTTTTGTAGAGGAGTTTGGGGTATTGTTTTAGAGTGAAATTGAGTATTGATGATTCCAACACATAGCCTGATATGTAAAGGGTCAAAACGTCTGAAAACGATGCCCCGGGGACAAGCCTAAGGGTCCCTAAGGGGGTCCTAAACATGGGAATGCCAAGCTGCCGCACCAGCTAAGATTGGGCAATGGCTGCGCGTCGTGCAGTTGGCATTGAAGTGGGAAAAAGCTTTCCCAGCAACGTGGGGACGTCACAAACCGTTCTGTCTCGAAATTTTCCATAACCAAGATTCAAAAATGCCTCCGCGACTCGCAGTAAGCTCCCAGTTTTGGTCGCGTCGTTTTTAAGTCAAATTTGAATTGTTTAAAATGTCCATTAATGGCAGGGGTATGTTGGGTAATTTGGGGATTAATTATTGACGATTATTTAGTCTTTTTAAGCCCCTAAACTCACCAATCAATGATAAACCATCAACTCAAAACAAAACCTCTCCCTTCTTCTCTTCAAAACCTCCATTGATGAAGGTTTGAAGCTCCATGGAAGAAGACTGATTTTCCAAGTTTTTCTCCATCAATTTAGTGGGATTTTCCCCACAATTAAGGTATGGTTTTTATCCTCGAATCTCCTTTCTTCAAGGAGTCAATTCCAATGATTTTTTATGATCTTCAAAACATGAATCCTTCTAATTCAACATCTAGACATGGGTTCTTGCATAAAATGTTTTGAATCATTGTATTATGATTGAATTGATGTTAATTTGATGATTTTAACCTAAAAACTCTATGAAACCATGCAAACCATACAATCCTAGTTTTGACTATTTTATGGGTGAAGTGATCATGTCTCTATAGTATTGAATTCTTTTGTAGTTTGATTTGGGCTATTGAATTGTGGAAGAATTATGTTAGAATCATGTGTAGGATGTCATATATTGATCAATTCATATTGAATTACCTTGAATTCATTGTACATTATGATTATTGGATTAAATTGGTGATCATGGTCATTGGTAAGGGCCTTTGGGTATTGTGTTAGTTGAATTGGCTATGGATTGAAGTTGTGAGAGTGGATTGGTGGTATCTTGCCCTAACTCTCTTTACATTATGTAATATAGGTCTTGAATTGTCATTATGATTGGAATGGTCCACTTATGGTGGCGCTGCTTATGTGCTATACTTGTAAATTATGTATTCTCTTCGGCATTACTTTATGAATTGTGAGAAAATGTGGCCTCATCAACATTACTTCATGTATTATAATATTATCATGTTAGAACTTGATAATATGAGTAATAGGATGGTTTTGATGACTTATGGGCTACGTGAAGTCTAAGCATGAGTTCTCCTAGTTGATGATAGGTGTCACTAGTAGGCTAAAGTGAAGTCCTTATGTGAATAACTTGATATTGAAGTATAATTCTTCTTGATTACTTACATGAGGTTTATGATGGTTTATATTGATGATTTGATAGAAGTGTGTGGGATGACTTTCAAGTATGGTTAGTTGTCTTTATGTGCTTCTTGAATTAGATGTTATATGTGATAATGTAAAGTGAAGTGTGTCTTGTCTAGGTAGACCTCTGTCCCTTGATTTATACATGAATGAATATGAATCGTAGACTTAATAGGTTAGAACACCCTTTGTAATGAATGTATATGTATGTAATGAATATGATCTTGAATATTGCAAAAAAGGTCATTTATGTGGAACCTTTGAGAAAGAAGGTTATGGTATCCTTAATGTCGAAAGCCTTAATGGTATCCTTCTTGTGTGAATGATGGACTTAGGGTTTATTGGATGGAAAGGCATGAAATCATCATTAGGAAAGTCATTAATCTATCCTCTTAACCATTGTAAGGCAACCCTAAGGGACCACTTTTGTAAGGTGAAATGTGATTTGGTTATGAACTAGATATGGAATCTCTTCATACACTCCTTGATTGAAATATTCTATGAGAACAAAGGCTAGCACCGAGTGAGTATGGTTTGGGGAGTATCTCTAGTTAAAGGTGAGGCTAGAGTACAATGAAAACCTTCATATTCCTTAACCATGTGTCTACATGGTATATGTCCAAGTTCTACCATTTGCAAGTAAAACACCTTCCATCGGAGTTGGGTAGACTCCGGAGTCCATGCTTAGCTAACATGGTCTATGTCGGTTATTGCCTATTCTCATCATGTTGGATACATGCTAGTGTTGGATAAGTACTATGAAGTCTAGGTAGTGGAATGAGACTCTATCTAGACATGGCACGATTAGGCTTTGAAGATGTTAGTGTGTGAGTCCCTAGGTCTTCTCCAAGAACATTATGTGAATATCCTTACATGTTGAATGTCTCTTACAGGAGTTAGTGACCATAATGACTTAAGTGAATATATGTTAATGAAAAGGCAAGTATCTAGAGTAGCTTTGAGGATTGCTTAGGTAGGCTTGAAGAGGGGGTATGGGCGTTCTTCTTGTCTTACTTAGGTGAGTCTTACAATAATTCTAGGTATGGAGTTTGATTAATGAAATGGAAATAATCGTTCCTTAAGTAGTCTAAAGGATATCTTTGGTGTGTGTGAAGGGATTGTATGGGCGGTCACTTCATAACTCACTCAAGTGAGCCTATGAATCACCTTTGGTAGAAGGGTCTCATGTTTATGTGTTTGATGTCCTTTTAATGCTATCTTGTGATATGTGAGTTATATGTGAAGTTAGTGTGATATGTGGTTATCTATATTATGATATAATGTTTTACTCAAAAAGAGCTTGTTTTGACTCAAATGTCTGTTTATCATGATTTGATGCTATATGCCATACTTAGTACATGCATTGTACTAATTCCATACTTTTTATCTATTTCTAAAGGTGTGATTAGCAGGTGAGAGGTGTCTTGAAGCAAGGCTTGGAATCTAGACTCTTTCAAGCAAAGTTGAAGTATGTCCTCACTTGACTCGAGGTCATAACTATCCTTAGGTTTCTTTTATTTAACTACTATTGTAATAGACTAAGTATTTCTATATTCGTATTTTATAGGTCGTGTCCCAAGCATTCTTGAGTCTAAGATTGGCATATGTTGAGACTTAGTTTCCTATGATTTTATATGAAAGATGTTATTGTTTATTATTCGTGTAAAAGTTTTAATTCCGCACTACTTTTCATACATGTATGCAATGAATGTTGTCAAAGGGATTTTACAAGACTTCTGAGAGGTCGAGTACGCTGTGTTCCAGCCCAAGGGTGACCCTAACTTCTAGAGGGTACTTGAGGGTCGTTACAATTTCATACACTTTTAAGAGTTTCAAATGTTATTTACATATCTATATATACTTATATAACTATGTTCATTATTGTACTTGAACGATAAGTTCATAAGTGAATGTTTAAGAATGTGATCATGTCTCATGTTTTGAAAAGTATTTCTAGTAATGTAAGAAGTCCATTCTCTGTAATGGGTGAATTGAGTACAAAATTATATTAATTATTTTGGGAGTAGTATCGACCACTGAGTTGGGTTAGAGTCTTTTATGATTTGGAAGTCCCAAAAAATACGTAGACACCATAGGATAGGATAACATTTATTCTTCATACGACTATCACTACCGATATACCGTGAGTTTATGGTATTTTTGATGTGTTTCACTTAAAGTTTGTGTGTCTTGAGCTAATTTATATTAGAAATAATATTTTATGGTTAATTTTTGTACGAAATAGCCTTGGATGCGATTGATAAAGATAAGAGTTGAAAAAGTGCCGAAGTAGCCACAAACGGAGAAAACCACGGAGCATAGGTCCAATGACGGGTTGTGGATGGGTAGTCGTAGGTCTGGAAGTTGAGTTTTATTACTCAAAACCATGAACTGGCGGGACAGACCGTATGTGGGCAAGCCTAGGTGAAAGATCAGGGAAGTTTGATCATGTGTGGAACCACAAAGACATCGATGGACTGTAGGTCGACCCACTGTGTAACACCTCAAAAATTAGTAGGTTTAACTAGGACCCTAAGCAAGGATGAAAGAGTTTGATGTTGAGGGATTGAGAGTTGTAAATAGGACTTTTCATGCTCAAAATGAGGGTTTAGAGGTTAAACGTCAAGGTACGTATTAGACCTCATAGTTTAGAAGACCTACTATGGTTTGATTTAGGGTTTCAAGGGCAAGTTCAGAGTCAAAGGGGCAAAGCCTAAGCCGAAGGCCAAGGCAGCCCCAAGCTTGAGTACACTACCTCATATTCACGACCACCTTAACGACCAGTGGTCTTGACCATGATTCGTGAATGTTCTCATGAAGGCCCTTTAGAAATGTGGAAGACAAAAACCTTGAGGCCAAGCCACTGCCTAAAAGACCACGAGTCACTTCACGACAAGTGGTAATGAGTACGGCGCGTGGGAAAGCTCATGATCATGCCTTAGCAGTGTGGAGGCAGTGAGCTCACAAGACTTCCCAAGGAAGACTCTCCTTCATGAGCCACTTCACGGCTCGTGGTGAAGACCACAGACCGTAGAAAGGCTCATGAGATTTCCTTGACCACTTGGAGGGATTGGCATGTTGAGGGAGCTACTGGTCAAGGGACCAGGGGCACCACCACGAGCCGTGGTGCCTTTGACGGATCATTGAGCTTGGTCGTGGTACCTAGCACCTCACATAAAGTGATGTTTGCTTTGGGGTTTTCATGTTTAAGTCCAAATGAAGTCGAGTCATTTTGGGTGAATTTAGGGGACTATATATGTCCTTTGAAGTCAAATTACCCCAAATTACTTTATATTTTTGAAACACCCAAATCAAAACCCTAAAGTTCATCTCTTCTCTAATATTTCTCTCGCTAGATCTCAAGGAAAAAGAAGGGTGCAATTGGAGCTACAGTTTGTAGAATTCAAAGATTCTTCCTCAAATTTCTTGGAGATTCTTAATAGTGGCTTTTCATCTATCGGTATCTTTCACCCGTGGAGTCCATTCAAATTATGATTTCAAGTTTTCCAAAATCCCAAAAAATATTAGGGTTTCAATCTAACAATGGGTTAAATTTCAAAATGTTTTCAAAATATATGTGAATTGTGATTGAACTTGTGAATTAATGAACCTATGTTTTCCCCAAAAATTGTAAATTGTGATTTGTGATTTGGAATTGATGGATCATGGATGCATCTGAAGAGATTAAGTCTATATTGATTTACTTTATTGAGTTATGTCATTATTCATGCCTAAATTGTAGTATTCTAGGTGTGTTGGTAAATTGTGATTCACAGTCTTGAAGGGAAAAGTATGATGAATTGATGTATAAATCATGATGCTATGCATGTGCTTGTGATTTCAATGGAAGTGTTATAAACATATCTAGAATGCAATTGTGTTATCATTAAAGGCTTACTCTCAATTAACACTCATGAATGATGATGATAAAATGTTAAGGGTTTCTTTAAATGTAATGTACACCTCGAATATGTAGACTTAGGCATATTCTTGTGGTGTAAATGAAAGTAATATTGATTGATGTATCTCGAAGCGACATGATAATGCCATTTCTTTATTAATGAGCCAATGAACTAATGTAAAGTCTACTCTTGAAGTGAAAGGAATATTGCATTCCTTTCCTAACAATTCAATGAACTAACGTAGTGATGAACCATATATGGCTTATGAATTTTTTTTCATGAGGACCCGGTGAGGTATCTTAATAATGTATCATGCATCGATAGGCTTATGACATTCATATCATGTGTGATGATATACCTTGGGTAGATAGGCCAATGTCATTCCTCTCAAGTACATTGATGTAATGCGAATGAACTACTCTATGGTAATTAAGGATAAATACTGAGTCAATAGGTAAGATGGAAACTCTCCCAACGTTAGGATTTAGTTTCAATGAACATCGTTCTTATTCCATAACTATGTGCCGCATAGGTCATTAATTAGTGGATCCATCTAAGCTAAAATGTTACTGTTCCTACCTTAAACAAGTAGACCACCTCTTTTCGGTATGGGCGCAAGACTCCAGATTCCATGTTAAGTTCAAATGGTCTATTAAGGTTAATACATATTCCCATCATGTGAGATACGTGCTATGGTTGCTTGAGAAGTTCTATGAAGTGAGGCTGGTAGTATGGGATACAATTCATGCATTAAACGAGTAGGCTTCGAGAGAGCTATTGTGTGATTCTCCAATGTCTTAATATCTAATGAAAGAATGTGCTCTTAATGAATATAATGAAATGATGCAAGATTTACTTGGATAGTATTATGAGTTACTTTTCATTCCATGACTTAGAAATTGTATGTGTTCCTTATGTATGGGTATTGACTAAATATGTATATTAAAAATGGTATTAGTAGGATTAGTAGTATGTGGTTCTATTCTTACATTGCACGAGTGTAGCTTAGGATTTTAAGGTGAATGTTGTAACGTGATGTAATGACTTATATGATGATAATACTGGTATCTTAAGTCTATTATACTAATACACATGATCTTTCCAAAGAAATTGGCATAATGCAAGGTTTTAACCAAAATGTCCCTTTTAAGCATAATTTTTGCATGTTCATCATATTTAGTACATTCTTGTTTGATAACTCATATTTTTCTATTCTTTACTACAAAGTGTAGGTTTCGACGTTTAAGGCGATTCTTCTAGGTAAAACTTGAGTTGACTCTTCATCAAGTTTGTGGTTTGTCCTCAGTGATCCTAGGACAAATGCTTCATTGTCATTTCATGTCTTTCATTGTATTAGATAGTTTTAGACTTTCTATTGTAAAGGGTCGTGATACTAGTGTTGATTCAAATGTATTAGATGGCCATGTGATGACTTCAACTTTTTGAAATGATGTTTTCAATTGTATGAATTTAAAAAGAGTTTTGAATTTGAAATTTTCTATTATCATATGTGATTACATGCTATGAGGCTTTTATGAGACTTTTCGGAGTCTTATATTCCATTTTACGTCTAGGGTGTAGGCTCGGGTCATGACAAACATGGTATTAGAGCACAAGATTTTGGGATGGTTTTTAGGATTGATGTCTCACAAGCCATGTTGAGTAGAGTCTTGTTCATAGTGTAAAGCGCGCTACATTTATGAATGAGAGTCTATAAGAAGTCCGAAAGCTTCACTTCTTTAATTACTCTTTAAATCGTGCCTTAGATTTTTAACTCTATGAGGTTCTTGTCCTAACCCTTTTATTTTGTTTATAGGATATGAATACAAGAAGCGAGAGTAGAAGAAAGATGGAAGAGGAGAATGTCAATTGAGAGAATTCTTCCCCAAGGTCTTCTAGGTAACCAAGTTCCTCAAGGCAATCAAGTTTTGGTTGATTCTCCAGACATGTCTAATGAAGTTAGGTCGGCTCTCCTGATGATGGTTCAAGTCGTAACCAATCTATCCCAAGCTATGACAGCCCAGCTAATAGGGATGTTGAGACTCATGCGAACCCTATTTTGAGAACTATGGCTTCTAGGTTAAGGGATTTTTTGAGGATGAATCTTCAGATGTTTCTTGGTTCCAAGGTGGTAAAGGATCCCCAAAAGTTTTTGGATGAGGAGTATAATGTAGTTAATGCTATGGGGGTGACTTCTATTGAAATCATGGAACTAGACACTTATCAATTGAAGGATGTTTCCCAAGTTTGGTTTACTCAATGGAAGAACAATAGTCCAATAGGAGAGAGTCCCATAGATTTGCATGTATTTTAGAAGGAATTCCTTGATAGGTTCTTTCCCCGTGAGAGGAGGGAAGCTAAGGTAGAGGAGTTTATCAGTCTTATGCAAGGCAACATGAGTGTGTAAGAGTACTCCTTGATATTTACCCTATTGTCTAAGTATGATCCTTCTTTTGTGGCTAACCCGAGGGATGAGATTAGTAGATTTATGATGGGTGTATCCTACCTAGTTGAGGAAGAGTGACATATGAAAATGCTCCATGATGAAATGAACATCTTTAGGCTTAACGTATATGCTCAATCAATTGAGCAGTGCAAACAAAACAGATAGAATAGAGAGATGAAGAGAGTTAGATCTGATGAGGAAGGTCAACAAGGTTTAAAAAGAGATCTCTAAACCAAGACTCTTCAAAAGCTCCTAAGGTTAACCAAGAGAAAGGTAGTGGGTCTCCATTTTCTAAACCTACTTGCACTAATTATGGAAAGAGGCACCCTGGGATGTGGCTAGACGGTACAAATGGGTGCTATGGTTGTGGAAAGAGTGATCATCAAGTGAAAATTTTCCCTACACTCACGGAAAGGGCAAGGTAGGCTAAGCAAGCTTCTCCTAATGCCTGAATCCTAATTCTCCAAAGAATAGCCGTTTTTATGCACTTCGGGCTAGAGAAGACAAAGGATCTCTTCTGGGTGAAGGAATTGGTATGTTGATAGTTCCTTAAAACTAAAAATGTCTTATTTAGTTCCCTATACTATTTTGTGTTATTATGATGTTAGCCTTAGTATGGGTTTCCTCCTAAGGAGGAGATGGTTTGTTTAGAAAGCAAGGTTGTTGAGAGTTTCAATACCCTTATCTCTTTCTTCTTTTCCTATTCAATCTTGAGACCAAGAGTTCCTAGTGTTTTTTTAATGTTTTGGATTCATGGGTAATTTATGTGCTTCTGTGATCTCCTTATGTTATGCATGTTCTTGATGAATTCATATTTGATGAGAAAATGGTCTTTATGATTTATAATCCTCGTGCTGGTGTGCATTTAGTATGAGTTGCTTAGTTGTTTCATGAGGTGAGTTGTTAAACATGCCTAAATATTCTTTTGAGCGTAATTTTATAATTTTCTTAATGAGGTTAGGATGAGCATGCTTGGAGTTGGAGAAGATAAATTCCTAAATGAAATGAGAAAAGTTTAAATTTTCATGCATATTGAGTTTGTCGGTGTAGTTCCAACTTTCTTGTGTTGCATTGAGTATGTTTGAGATGGGGTTAATGTTTCCTCCTAGTTTGTGCATAGTATATGATGTATCTGTGTGACGGGCTACTAGTCTTGCGTCTTTCATTGTGTAAGATGTCTAATGTTCCATTCGAGGATGAATGTTCCCAAGGGAGAGATAATGAAACAACTTGGAAATTAGTAGGCTGAACTAAAGCCCAAAGGTAGGGTGCTACTTTTTGATGTTGAGGGTTTGAGAGACATAAATAGTACTTTTCGTTCATAGAATAAATGGTTTAGTGGTTAATTGTCCAGGTACGTGTTCGACCGTGTAGTTTAGAAGACCTTCTAAGGTTTGGTTGAGGTTTCAAGGGCTACTTCCAAGCAAAAGGGGCAAAGCCTAATACAAAGGGCCAGGCTGCCCCAAGCTGGAAGAAAACTTCCTCATATTCACGGCCACCTTCACGGCCAGTGGTCTTGACAACAGTTCATGAAGGCTCTTGTGAAGGTCCCTTAGGCAGAAGACAAAACCTTTAGGCCAAGCCACTACCTAAAGGGCCACGTGCCACTTCATGACCAGTGGTCATGACCACAACTCGTGAGAAGGCTCATGGTATTGCCTTAGTATTGTAGAGGTAGTGAGCTCATAAAACTTCCCAAGAAAGGCTCTTCTTCACGAGCCATATCACGACTTGTGGTGAAGACCAAGGACCATGGAAAGGCTCTTGGGATTGCCTTCACCACTTGGGGGGGGGGGGACTTGGAAAGTTTAGAGAGCTACTAGTCAATGGACCACGGGCACCACCACGGGCCATGGTGCCCTTGGCGGCTCGTGAGCTTGGTCGTGATACCTGGAACCTCACTTAAAGTGATGGTTACTTTGACGTTTTCATGATTAAGTTCAAATTAAGTGGAGCCATTTTTGGTGAAATGGGGTGCTATATACATCCTTTTAAGTAAAATTAACACCGATTACTTTATATTATCCAACCACCCAAATCAAAACCCTTAATTTCTTCTCTTCTCCAATATTTCTCTAACTAGAACTCAATGAACAAGAAAGGTTCAATTGGATCTAGGGTTTGTATAATTCAAAGGTTCTCATCTAAGGGTAGCTTTATCCCATGGAGTAAATTCAAACTATGATTTCAAGTTTCCAAAATCCCCAAAAGGTTTGGGTTTCAATCTAAGAATGGTTCAGTTTCAAAATATTCTCAAAGGTTTATATATGATGAATTATGATTGAATTCAAGAATTAATGACTTATTATGATGAATTACCCGATGAACCCATGTTTTCCCCCAAAATTATAAGTTGTGAATTGTGATTTTGAATTGCTTGATCATTGATTCATGTGAAGAGATTAAGTCTATGTGGATTTATTTTCTTGAATTATGTTATTATTCATTCCTAAATTGTAGTATTCTTGGTGTGTTGGTGAATTATGATTCATAGCCTTGAAGAGCAAAGTTTGATGAATTGATGTATAAATCATGATGCTATGCATGTGCTTAGTGATTTCAATGAAAGTTTTATATTCATATCTAGAATGCAATTGTAATATCATTAAAGGATTATTCTAAATTAAAAGCCATGAATTATGATGATAGAATTGAAGGGTTTCTTTAAATGTAATGTACACCTTGAATTGGTAGACTTAGGCATCCTCTTCTTGTGTAAATGAAAGTAATGTTGATTAATGTATCTTCAATAGATAGGCTAATAAAATTCTTTTCATAATGAGCAAATGAACTAATGTGGTTATGAATCTTGAATCTATAGGCCTATGGCATTGCTTTCCCAAAGATTATATGAACTAATGTAATGATAAACCATGAATCAATAGGCTTGTGGTATTCCTTTCATAAGGATTCAATGAGCTATCTTAATAATGTACCATGAATCGATAGGCTTATGGCATTCCTTTCATATGTGATGATATACCTTGGGTCAATAGGCCAATGATATTCCTCTCAAGTACAATAGGCCAAGTACCGAGTGGATATAGTAATATGGAAGTTGTCCGTACATTAAGCTTGTGTCAATGAACATCTTTCTTATCCCATAACTAAGTGCCCACATAGGTCATTATCTAGTGGATACGCCTAAGCTAAAATGTTATCGGTCCTACCTTAGGTATGTAGACTACCTCATTTCGGTATGGGGGCAAGACACAATATTCCATGTTAAGCTCACAAGGTCTATGTCGATTAATGCTTATTTTTATCATGTGAGATACATGCTATGGTTGCTTGAGAAGTTCTATGAAGTGTGGGTGGTATTATGGGATGCTATCCATGCATTGGACGAGTAGGCTTTGATAGGGCTACGGTGTGATTATCTAATACTTTAATGTGTAATGAATGAATATGCTCTTAATGAATCTAATGAAGAAGGTTGACTTAAATGATTAGTGTAATGATGCATGCTTTACTTGGATGGTATTATGAGTTACTTTCCATGCCATGACTTAGGAAATGTATGTGTTCCTTATGTATGGGTATTTACTAAAGATGAGTATCACAAATAGTAAGTTCATGTAGGTGGCGTCAAAGAGGTACCTAGTAGGAATACTAGTGTGTGATATTATTCTTACATTGCACGAGTATAGCTTAGGGTTACTTAAGATGAATGTTCTAACATGATGCAATGAATTATATGATGATTATACTTGAATCTTATGCCTCTTACACTAATGTACATGAAGTTTTAAAAGAAATTGGCACAATTTGTGGTTTTAACCAAACTATCCCTTTTAAGCATGATTTTTCATGGTCATTATACTTAGTACATTCTTGTGTGCTAACCTATATTTCTTCTATTTTATACTATAAAGTGTAGGTTCCGACGTTTGAACTTATTTCCTATTTCAATCTTGAGTTGACTATTCATCAAGTTTGTGGTATCTCCTCATGGATCTGAGAACAAGTGTATGATTGTCATTTGATGTCTTTAATTATATTAGATACTTTTAGACTTTCTATTGTAAAGGGCTGTGATGCTAGTTTTGATTCTAGTGTATTAGATGTCCATGTGAGACAAATAGGCTTCTGCATCTTTAAATAATGTTTTGGATTGTATGAATTTAAACTGAGATTTAAATTCCACACTATTTCTATTATCTTATGTGATAACATGTTATGAGGCTTATATGAGGCGTTTCAGAGTCTTGTATGATGTGTAATGTTTAGGATATAGGCTTGTGCTGTGAACACGAGACGTCCTGTCCATCAATTGAAGATCAGAAAGTTGAAGTTCCATTGCCTGATTTTATTTTACAACTGTCGGATCACCGAGGATTACATGCGGTCTATACGTCAAGGCGTCAATAGAAACTGCATTTGAGCTATTTATTCCCTTATTATGTTTCCTATTTAGTTTGGAAGTCTTTTTTCTATAAATAGGAGTGGTAATCCTCATTTTTGGAAATTAGATATTATTGTAAACTTCTAGTTTTTGTTGTTTAGCAATTAAGTTGCAAACTTTTAGCAATTAAAATTCTGGATAGCATTTTCTACAATCTTCACTTGGAAATTTGATTCAAAATTCCGTGTTTCATTTATTCTAATGGTAAGTACATGTATTCCTTTAACCTAATTAGAAATTGTGAACTCTCAAGCATGAGTATCTAAATCCAAAACTAGGGTTGTGGGAACCATGAGCAATTAAAATAGTATGAATGATAAATAAGTAGTTCTTGAATAAAGTTTATATGTGTATTGTTAATCCTTTCGTTTAGAAGTCATTTTAATAAGTGCACATGTTAGAACTTGCCTCATACCTACTTGGCGGACCAAGGGGGTAGTCAATGTTAAAAGTATTAAACAATAGAGATTTAGTGGATTCTATCTAATAGTTTGATGTCAATTGGAGTGAGAGTGAAAACAAAACTACATTGATATGATGCCTAATCTAGGGGTTAGTGAAGCATACAGGCGTAGACCGACCAAGTTGCTGGTGAAATTCCTTATTTGGAGGAACAATCACTGAGGGATACCTAGCTTACCAACTTTGCTTGTAAATCACTAGGAAATGATTACTATTTTTTGGTTTGCTGCATTAAGAGCATGTGAGGAACAAATATACCCTAGTATCCTTCTTATATTGTTAAACCAGAGTCTGAATTTTGTTTACTTGTTACTTAAGCATACAAATCTATTACTTACTTACGAAATCCCCCCTTGTTTATTTTTCTTAGAAATAGTTTTACTAAAAAGTGATTATAGTGAGTTAAGTTTAAGTCTAAACCATATTCCACGTGGGATCGACCCCAACCTACAAGTTGGGTTCTTTATTTGACAACGATCACTTATACTTCTTTAGAGAGGTGTAATTTGAGGGTATCAAATTATGGTGCTATCGGGAATACGAATTTTCGATTAAGTTTAACTACATTATTGAACTTTAGTGAAGTATTTCCTAATTTTAAATTTTTGTTTTGTTTTTGTTTTGTACAGGTTCCAACTCTAGTTTTGTTTTTGTTTCCACTAATGTTCTGTTGTTGATAGACACTTTGGAGCAAATGCCTGGGTATGCAAAATTCATAAAGACTTGGTGACCAAAAAGAGGTATGTCATTTTTGAGGATGAAGATAGTTTACAACATTGCAGTGCTATTGCTACTAGGTCACTTGTGCAGAAGAAAGAAGATCCTGGAGCCTTCACTATCCCTTGTACCATTAGGGTGTCGGATATTGCAAAGACTCTGTGTGATTTGGGTGCCAACATTAATTTGATTCCATTATCGATTTATATGAATTTTTGCTTAGGGGCTTCGAAACCGACTGAGATGTGTCTAATCATGGTTGATAGAATTGTGAAAAAGCCCATTGGTGTTCTCCAACATGTCCTTCTGAAAGTGGAGACGTTTTTTTTTCCAGTGGTTGTTGTGATACTTTATTGTGAGGTTGACGTTGAGATTGACATCATCTTAGGGAGACCATTCCTTGATAGTGGGTGTACCTTAGTCGATATGTAGAGATGGAAGATGAAGCTCTAACTGAATAACGATGAGATAAATTTCAATATTTGTAGGTGTGTGAAGCATGAAAGTGATCTTAAGTCGGTATCGATGGTGAACAATATTTTTGAGCGAGGTTCTGAAGTGTCTATTAAAGAGAGGTTGGGTGTTGATGCATTGACATCGGTAATGATGAAATTGACGGTAATGGTATTGAAGACTATGATGAATTAGTTGCGGCTCTTGATGTGTTCAAATTCCATTCCAAACCAAAAAGATTGGAGTTAGATATGAAGTGTAAGACCCCCAAAAATGAGTTAGGGTTTCTAGATCCTAACATGTTTGTATTAATGTTATAATGTTCTAAAATGTCGTATAATATGGTTTAGAGGTAGTGTATAAAGTTTGAGGTGATTTGGAAGTCAACGTCAAGGGTCGACCAAAACGTTCGACGACTAGTCACCTATGTGCCTCATGTGTCTATGCATGCTTAAAATTGTATGAAATGAGCCTAAAGAGTCTTAAAGCGGGTTATAATGATGTTTAAATATGGTATATGGAGTTTCGAGAAGTTTGTAGGTCAAACGACCAAGAATGTCCAAGGCATTCGAAAGATAGCCCTTAAGACGCTCAAGTGTGTCTTGATAGGGCCTAGCCTGTTTGGACGAGTTGCAGGTATTGGTTTTGGGTGAAACTTATGTGGAAGGTCTACAACTTATTAAGGGTTGTATTTACATTGTAAAAGTCCGGGTAAGACTTCTAAAGGGCCCCATAAAAGGGCCCACAAGAAGCACTCAAGGCTGGTCGAGACACTGCCTTGGCAATGTCAATCGACGGAACAAACGACGGCCAGTTGGTCAACCAACGGTCCGTAGGTGAGGTCTCTTAGATTGGTACTTAGCTTGGGAAGGTATCAATCCAAAAATTGTCCAAGGACCGATCGACGGAAGCCAATTCACAGCCCGTCGACTGACCTACGGCCAGTAGGTAGTTCCGTCGATGGTGGCCTGTAAACTGGTGCCTGCGTCTGTTTCATTAAAGGGGTGAATGGGAAATCACCCCACGTCCTAAACTGACTATAATTGAGTTATTTACCCAATTTTGGGTGTATATAAGTCATCAAACACGTGAACCTCCCACTCCCACTCCCATACACACGTAAGAAACCGTTCCCTCCAAAAATCTTCTTTCTAGAAACCTCCATTGTTGTTGAAGCTCAAGAACAGCTTGGAGATTGGAATTGCATGATTTATTCACCAAGTTTTAGAGGTCTTCATGTAGAAAAAGGTTTGGTGATCCTTCATATCTAGTTTTCCTTCCATCTAGAGAGTTAATCTCAAAGATTTCAAAGAGAAAAATATGATGAAACTTATCCTTCTTCAATCTATCCATGGGTTCCTTCTAAAAATGTTTTGAACGATTGAATCATGATTAATTGAAGTTCATACAGTGGTTTTAACGTGATTTTGACTTCAATTGCATGATGAACCCATGTCCCTTCCCAAACTTGATTTAGCCCTTTCATGGGCATTGTGATCATGACTTAATGATTGAATTGTGATGTTCTTACGTTGAATCACCTATATCTACTATTGTTTACGTGAATTAATCTTGAATTGTATGTAATGGATCCATGAGGATCAATGTATGATGATTTGAACATGTTTAGCTTAGTTTTACATAATTCACTGTAACATTGACTTCTTAATAATTTAATGTGGAATTCAATTGTGTAGGGCTGGTTGTATATACTGTCTTAATTGGATATTATTGATAAGTTATAAATAAGCAATTCATATTGGTCAATGTCGCTTAGTCTATGATTCTTCTCTTTTCCATTGATGTCTAAAGTAGAATGTTCATTGTGACCTACTCGTTATGGGAATTGTAGTAGGATTGTAGATTATATTGTCTTTAACTATATTGATGATATTAATGGATTGTGGGTATGAATTATTGATGATCAAAGAAAAGGAATCTTGGCATGAATTGATCTAGGTTCTTCTAGCCTTCAATTTGAATGTTGTAATGAACATTATGTGATCTCAATTCTAGGGTAGATGAAGCATGATTTAGATTTGATTTATATTTATTAAGCTACTGCCCTAAATGTATATTATTGATAAATGATGATTTATGAGCAAGACTAGGGAAATTGATTGATGATCTATGCCTATCTATTCTCTAGAACAATGGTAATGTTTTGCACTAGTTGTATCATGATCTTGTAGTGACATGTACATGGTTTCTTATATGCTTAAAGTACATTTAGCTACTGCCCTATATATGAATTGTTGATAAACAAGGGGTATTGGTCAATGATGACCAAAGGATAATAAATTGGTAAGAATGCTTGTCTCTTCTACTTTCTTTATAGTAATGTTGATGAAGCCTTGTATGGCATTGTGTGGTATGGTCCACCTATGAACATGTGCTCATGATGATACTATGAGAAGTTTATGCCTACTTTCCTATTCTAGTTGTGATCTAGGTTGTATGGCTATTGTGTAAGCATGTGCATATCCATGTTAGGGTAAAGTATAGGTGATGCCATAGATGTGTTAAAATGGTTAATAATCCCTTACCTATGTACCCCTATGTTAATGCATGAATGGTACAAGTTAGGAGTCTTAAGTGTAATATGAAGTTGACTTGTCTCCTATGCTATTGTGTGTTGTGTGGTAAATGCTTGAAAGAGTATTATGGTCTAAGAGGGTGGCTGCCTCAATGTGTTGTTTATAGACATTATGTGATCATGTTGACCAATGCACACACACACTAACTTTACATGCATGTTACAAGTAGCATAGGTCATGGTGTCTAAATGATAGGTAGTTCTGATAATCTCTAGTGTCTACTACTATGCATGTTAAGATGATGTTTATGAAAGTATGATATCTGTTTCCTTAGCTAGGGTGACTTGATAGGTTTACTAGTATGGGCAAGGGTATGGGACCTTGTCTATGCATTGAACATGTGTACCTTGATAGGATAGTTCCTAGGTTTGGTTTTTATGTGCATGAATATGAATGTGTGGTCATGTGTGGTTTTAAGGTGTTATGTGAAAGGTTTGTTCACATCTATGTATATACTCACACACTTGTATGATGGTCTAGTAAGTAGAGGGGCGTTCATAGGGGTGCCCAAGATTACTCTAAAACTAGATAGGTGCTTGAGTATGCTATAAGCATATGAGAATCAAATATTCTAAGCCTATGTTTTACGAACAATGTAATAATGTCTTTTCAATAAAAGGGAACTTAGCTTAGCACCGAGTGAACTTGACATTGAGAGGTGTTGACTTTCCTTGTAGGAAGATTCACCATTTGTCCCTTATAGGGTGTTGACTTCCCTTAGAGGAATACTCACCTATGGACCCACATGAGGTGTTGACTTCCGTTTGAGGAAGATTCACCCATGTTTTCTCATTAGATGAGGCCCCAGTTGCCCAATGGCATGTAGAGGGAACTACCTATCTCTTAGTTCCATAAAATATGCTTTCCACATAAGATCTAGCAAAGTGTATTCACTTAGCATGCTAGGATATATGTTAATGTTCTACCTTGGCTAGGTAGGAATACCTTCCATTGGTGTAAGGCTCTACAACACCAAATTCCATGTTTAGCACCCATGGTCTTATTGTTGGTTAAGGCTATAGTTTCCCTAAATTAAAATGGACAATGGAAGTAAATGACTAGACTCTAACTAGAATGACTTAAGGGATGTTACTTAGGATAGGTGGGAGTAATGAACCCATCTAGACATTGCACAAGTATCTCCTTAGGATGTTCTAGGAAGGTGTTCTAATGCATGTGTCTATATATATGTTCTTTATGCATGACTTTGTAGTATTGGTCTACTTGTTATGAAGATGTGCATGGTATGAGTCTATATGCATGATATTGATATTATTGACTATGTGATGAAGGTCTTGTATTGACATGAATGAAGTTGACCTTGCTTACTTGCTTGTTGATGTATGAATTTGATGGTAAGGCTTGTGGTCTTATGATAGGTTTATTAAGTATGTGTGAGGTTATGGGGCTTCACATATACATTGCACTAATAGGCTTAGAATAGGATTGTGAGTAAGGTTTTATAATGCATGAATGTGAAGTGAAGTTGGTATATGTGCAAGTTAAAGGTAGTTATTGTAATTGTCCTATAATATTGGTTTAAATATGTCTAAGTTGTACTATACTTCTATGATGATATGTGTTGGATTGTGTAAATGATATGTATGTTTCCTTGTGGCATTAAGGTGATGCATTGCACCAAGTATCACTAGAGGGTTACTTGGGAAGTTAATGAATAAAAGGAAATAAAGCTCAATGTTAAGGGAAAGAGAGCTCACTGTAATGTGACTTGAAAATGTGATAAATTCTATATGTGATCTTATGTAATGTTTGGCTTTTGAATATGTTTATATGAAGTATGTGAATGATATAAATGTTATTGAATTAAGGTTTTATGATGATTTACTCAAAATGGCATGAAGTATGATTTCAAAGAAACTGTCCCTTTTAAATGCATGTTTTTGCATGGTTGCCATACTTTGTACATTCTTGTACTAATCCCATTCTTCTCTACTTTTTACACAAAGTGTAGGTCATGGATTCTTAATGGATGTATTGAATGGTGAAGAGCTTGATAGATGATTCCCAAGCTCAATGAAAGGGATCCTTAAAGTTCAAGGATCTCCTACTTATGTCTTTACTGTAAAGTCTTTCAATATTGTATAGTTGTGTAATGTGTCTTATGGGCCGTGTCACTAATGTACTCTAACGTTGTTGCGTATAAGATGGCAAAGAGAATTAAGGTCTATATATATATTATGACTTATGTTTTATCTATATATGAGATGAAGTTTCTAGCATATAATGTGCTATGAAAATTTTTAAATTTTCCGCTAAATTTACTATGTCAATGCGATGAATGATAACTATGGGCTTGTATAAGACCTCTGAGAGGTCAAGTACGCCATGTTACTTTTAGGGGGTGCTCCCCGGATTTGACAAACGTGGTATCAGAGCATGAGGTTTATAAAGTGATTTTAGATTCTAAAAGTCTCATATTGCCACGTCTAGTAGAGTCTCGTATCATTGGTGGTGAGTCGCGACACATCAAATGGTACGGGAGGCTATAGGAAGAGAGAGTTTCCCTTCTTCATCATCTCATATCGTGCCATAGAGCTTAACTCTATAAAATCTCTCTCTTTCTTATGTTTTCTTGTCCGGTGGTCTTTTAGATGTGATTGCTTGAATGAGATTGTCTCTATATGCTTGAGGGAGAAAAGGTGAGTTTAAATGCTTATCTTGGTTTTATGGTTGAATGAGTATGTGTGAAGGTGAATTTTGGCATGTTTTGATGAGGTGATGCCAATTATGGCTATGTTAAGTTGCTCTTAATTGGGTTTACCCTAAGTGGGGGATGGTGATGGAATAGTAAGGTTATAGATATCTTATACCTTGTCCTTCTGTTTTTGCTTGAACTTGAATTTAATGAAGTCTTGATGAACTTGTTGATGAATAGAGTCTTGCATAAAATATGAATTGCATGAACTTTATATGTTTGGTATGTCTTGATTGACACCACCTTAAGGACATTTTGAAGACTTGTAAGTATTTGAAAAGAGAATTTTGATTAACTTTATGGTTTTCTCATGTTGAATTGCATCTTAACATGTTAATTGTGCATTTGGCTTCGTGAGATAAGATAAGAAACTTGGTTGTAATAACTTGTGAGGTGTAATGTTTAGACTTATAATGAAGAGTTGAGCCTTTTTAAAATGAAATATGTGGAGTCTCTTGAAAATTATGTGACTTTTATGACTTAGAAAGTATGATTTTAGGCCCACTCTTGAAAAGTGAAAGCATGTTTAGCTAAGTGCTCATGTGTGTGCCTATAATTTGTATTGTTTTTCCCAAATGAGGCATACTGTAAAGGCTAGTGCTATGTTAGAATTTGAAATTTTGTGAAATAGCTTCCTATTTGTTGTGATGTATTTGGTGTGACTTACCATTTTGACTTCACTAGGAAGGAAACATGAGCATGTCTTGGTTTAAAAGTTGAGGATCTCTCATTTTAAAAGGAAATTGACGTTGTACTTTGCTAAGGTTTGAACTCATGATACATGTAAGTGTGTTGAGGAAAGGAACATTCCTCCATGGACACAACTGAGCATGGTATAGTTGAGTATGACCTTCATGTCACTAGGTATAACTAATAAAGATCTTTGTTGATTCAACTAACTCAAGACTATGTGAATTGGAGTATGAGTGCTTAAATAGCTTTTGAGTATATGTTGTAAATCTGCGTATGTATGGCCTTTCAAGATTAACTCTTAATAAATGGATTGTAATGACCAGGTTATGATTAGGATAAGGATGTTCCTCCTATGAACATGATGAGAGCCTTGTAATTGATGCATTAAGGAGTGAGTGAATTGAAGTTTTGCTTGCTTGTGTCCATTGAGTGCTAAACGATGTGAAGTAGTGTTCCTTGTAAGTTTGGTGCATTAAATTCTTTGTGTTGATGTTATGAATATGATGAACTTCTCTATGATGCATTGAATTCCTTGTTGTGATTGAAATGTTCCAAGTGTCATTCGAGGACGAATTTTCCCAAGTGGGGGATATATTATGACCCCCCAAAATGAGTTAGGGTTTCAAGAGCCTAACATGTTTTTCTTAATGTTCTAATGTCCTAAAATGTCTTATAATATGGTTTAGAGGCAGTGTATAGAGTTTGAGGTGATTTGGAAGTCAAACGTCAAGGGTCGACCAAAACGTTCGACGACTAGTCACCTATGTGCCTCATGTGTGTATGCATGCGTAAAATTGTATGAAATGATACTAAAGAGTCTTAAAATGGGTTATAATGATGTTTAAATATGGTATATGGAGTTTAGAGAAGTTTGGAGGTCAAACAACCAAGAACGTCCAAGGCATTCGAAATATAGCCCTTAAGACACTCAAGTGTGTCTTGATGGGGCCTAGCCTGTTTGGACGAGTTGCAGGTGTTGGTTTTGGGTGAAAATTATGTGGAAGGTCTAAAACTTATTAAGGGTTGTATTTATGTTGTAAACGTCCAGGTAAGGCTTCTAAAGGGCCCCGTAAAAGGGCCCACAAGAAGGACCCAAGGCTGGTCGAGACACTGCCTTGGTAGTGTCAATCGACGGCCAGTTGGTCAACCAACGGCCCGTAGGTGAGGTATCATCGATTTGTACTTATCTTGGGCAGGTATCAATCCAAAAATTGTCCAAGGACCAATTGATGGAAGCCAATGCACGGCCCGTCGATTGACCTACGGCCAGTAGGTGGTTCCGTCGATGGTGGCCTGTAAACTGGTGCCTGCGTCTGTTTCATTAAAGGGGTGAATGGTAAATTCACCCCACATCCTAAACTGACTCTAATTGATTTATTTACCTAATTTTGGGTGTGTATAAGTCATCAAACAAGTGAACCTACCATTCCCAATCCCATACACACGTAAGAAACCTTTCCCTCCAAAAATCTTCTCCCTAGAAACCTCCATTGTTGTTGAAGCTCAAGAACAGATTGGAGATTGGAATTGCATGATTTCTTCACTAAGTTTAGAGTTCTTCATGTATATAAAGGTATGGTGATCCTTCATCTCTAGTTATCTTTCCATCTAGAGAGTTAATCTCAAAGATTTCTAAGAGAAAAATGTGATCAAACTTCTCCTTATTCAATCTATCCATGGGTTTCTTCTAAAAATGTTTTGAATGATTAAATCATGATTAATTGAAGTTAATACAGTGGTTTTAACGTGATTTTGGCTCCAATTGCATGATGAACCCATGTCCCTTCCCAAACTTGATTTAGCCCTTGCATGGGCATTGTGATCATGACTTGTTATCGATTGAATTGTGATGTTCTTACGTTGAATCACCTATATCTACTGTTGTTTACGTGAATTAATGTTAAATATTATGTAATGGATCCATGAGTATCAATGTATGAAGATTTGAACATGTTTAGCTTAGTTTTACATAATTCACTATAACATTGGCTTCTTAATGATTTAATGTGGAATTCGATTGTGTAGGGCTGGTTGTATCTACTTTCTTAATTGTATATTATTGATAAGTTATAAATAAGCGATTCATATTGATCAATGTCAATTAGCCTATGATTCTTCTCTTTTCCATTGATGTCTAAAGTAGAATGTTCACTGTGACCTAGTCCTTATGGCAATTGTAGTAGGATTTCGTGTAGATTATATTGTCTTTAACTACTGCCTTATATTGATGATATTAATGGATTGTGGGTATGAATTCTTGATGATCAAAGAAAAGGAATCTTGGCATGAATTGATCTGGGTTCTTTTAGCCTTCAATTTGAATGTTGTAATGAACATTATGTGATCTCAATTCTAGGGTAGATGAAACATGATTTAGATTTGATTTATATTTATTTAGCTACTGCCCTAAATGTATATTATTGATAAATGATGATTTATGAGCAAGACTAGGGAAACTGATTGATGATCTATGCCTATCTATTCTCTAGAACAATGGTAATGTTTTGCACTAGTTGTATCATGATCTTGTAGTGACTTGTACATGGTTTCTTCTATGCTTAAAGTACATTTAGCTACTGCCCTATATATGAATTGTTGATAAACAAGGGGTATTGGTCAATGATGACCAAAGGATAATAAATTGGTAAGAATGCTTGTCTCTTCTACTTTCTTTATAGTAATGTTGATGAAGCCTTGTATGGCATTGTGTGGTATGGTCCACTTATGGTGGCGGTATTTACTTTATTGTCATTATATATGTGTTGACCATGGCGTTGAAGGCAAATTGATGAACATATGAACATGTCCTCATGATGATACTATGAGAAGTTTATGCCTACTTTCCTATTCTAGTTGTGATCTAGGTTGTATGGCTATTGTATAAGCATGTGCATACCCATGTTAGGGTAAAGTATAGGTGCTGCCATAGATGCGTTAAAATGGTTAATAATCCCTTACCTATGTACCTCTATGTTAATGCATGAATGGTACAAGTTAGGAGTCTTAAGTGTAATATGAAGTTGACTTGTCTCCTATGATATTGTGTGTTGTGTGGTAAATGCTTGAAAGAGTATTATGACCTGAGAGGGTGGCTTCCTCAATGTGTTATCTATAGCCATTCTGTGATCACGTTGACCAATGTACACACACACTCACTTTACATGCATGTTACAAGTAGCATATATCATGGTGTCTAAATAAAAGGTAGGTATGATATTCTCTAGTGTCTACTACTATGCATGTTAAGATGATGTTTATGAAAGTATGATATGTGTTTTCTTAGCTAGGGTCACTTGATAGGTGTACTAGTATGGGCAAGGGTATGGGACCTTGTCTATGCATTGCACATGTGTACCTTGATAGGATAGTCCCTAGGTTTGGTTTCTATGTGCATGAATATGAATGTATGGTCATGTGTGGTTTTAAGGTGTTACGTGAAAGGTTTGTTCACATCTATGTAAACACTCACACACTTGTATGATGGTCTAGTAAGTAGAGGGGCCTTGAGAGGGGTGCCCAAGATTACTCTAAAACTAGATAGGTGCTTCAGTATGTTACAAGCATATGAGAATAAAATATTCTAAGCCTATGTTTTATGAAAAATGTAATAATGGCTTCTCAATAAAAGGGAACTTAGCTTAGCACCGAGTGAACTTGACATTGAGAGGTATTGACTTTCCTAAAGGAAGATTCACCATTTTTACCTTATAGGGTGTTGACTTCCCTTAGAGGAATACTCACCTATAGACCCACATGAGATGTTGACTTCCCTTTGAGGAAGATTCACCCATGTTTTCTCATGAGATGAGGCCCCAATTGCCCAATGGTATGTAGAGGGAACTACCTATCTCTTAGTTCCATAAACTATGCTTGCCACATAGGATCTAGCAAAGTGAATTCACTTAGGATGCTAGGATATATGTTAATGTTCTACCTTGGGTAGGTAGGAACACCTTCCCTTGGTGTAAGGCTCTACAACACCAAATTCCATGTTTAGCACCCATGTTCTTTGTGTCGGTTAAGGCTACAGTTTCACTAAAGTAAAATGGACAATGGAAGTAAATGATTAGGACCCTAACTAGAATGACTTAAGGGATGTTACTTAGGATAGGTGGGAGTAATGAACCCGTCTTGATATTGCAAAAGTATCTCCTTAGGAAGTTCTAGGAAGATTTTCTAATGCATGTGTCTATGTGTATGTTCTTTATGCATGACTTTGTAGTATTGGTCTACTTGTTATGAAGATGTGCATGGTATGAGTCTATATGCATGATGTTGATATTATGGACTATGTGATGAAGGTCTTGTATTGACATGAATGAAGTTGTCCTTGCTTACTTGTTGATGTATGAATTGGATGGTAAGGCTTGTGGTCTTATGATAGGTTTACTAAGTATGCGTGAGGTTATGGGGCTTCGCGTATACATTGCACTAGTAGGCTTAGAATAGGATTGTGAGTAAGGTTTTCTAATGCATGAATGTGAAGTGAAGTTGGTATATGTGCAAGTTAAAGGTAGTTACTGTAATTGTCCTATGGTATTGGTTTAAATATGTCTAAGTTGTACGATACTTCTATGACGATATGTGTTGGATTGTGTAAATGATATGTATGTTTCCTTGTGGCCTTAAGGTGATGCATTGCACCAAGTATCACTAGATGGTTACTTGGGAAGTTAATGAATAAAAGGAAATAAAGCTCACTGTTAAGGGAAAGAGAGCTAAGTGTAATGTGACTCGAAAATGTCATAAATTCTATATGTGATCTTATGTAATGTTTGGCTTTTGAATATGTTTATATGAAGTATGTGAATGATATAAATGTTATTGATTAAGGTTTTATGATGATTTACTCAAAATGGCATGAGGTATGATTTCAAAGAAAATGTCCCTTTTAAAAGCATATTTTTGCATGGTTGCCATACTTAGTACATTCTTGTGCTAATCCCATTCTTCTCTACCTTTTACACAAAGTGTAGGTCATGGATGCTTAAAGGATGTATTGAATGGTGAAGAGATTGATAGATTATTCCCAAGCTCAATGAAACGGATCCTTGAAGTTCAAAGATCTCATACTTATGTCTTTACTGTAAAGTCTTTCAATATTGTATAGTTGTGTAATGTGTCTTAAGGGTCGTGTCCCTAATGTACTCTAATGTTGTTGAGTCTAAGATGGAAAAGAGACTTAAGGTCTATATATATATTATGACTTATGTTTTATCTATATATGAGATGAAGTTTCTAGCATATGATGTGCTATGAAAAGTTTAAATTTTTGGCTAAATTTACTATGTCAATGCAATGAATGATAACTATGGGCTTGTATAAGACCTCTGAGATGTCAAGTACGCCATGTTACTTCTAGGGGGTGCTCCCCGGATGTGACATGAAGAATCACGACTCTCCACCAACATACCCACCTATGGAAGATCCTCCAAAACTTGAGCTCAAGGCTCTACCATCCCACTTGAGGCATATATCCTTCGGTAAAGATAGCATTGGCTTCTATATTGAAGAGGTTCAAGAGGGCTATTTGATGGACTATTGCCGACATTATTGGGATTCCACCGGACATTTTTCTCATAAAATCCGACCCATGCCAGACATCAATCCAAACATAGAGAAGTAAAAGAGACTTAATCTACCTATGCAATAGTTAGTGCAAAAGAAAATTATTAAATGGTTGGATGATGGAGTCATATACCCTATTTCAGATAGTAGTTCGGTCTATCTTGTTTAGTGTGTACCTAAGAAAGGTTGGATTACTATTTTTCCTAATGCGAGAAAATGAGTTGGTTCTAATGAGGCCAGTGACTGGATGGAGGGTATCCACGGACTACAACAAGCTAAATGTCTGGACAGAATAGGATAATTTTCCGATGTCGTTCATTGACCATATACTACATCATCTTTATGGTAAGGGTTGGTATTGTTTTTTATATAGGTCTTCGGATAAAATCAAATCTCCATAGATACGGAAGATCAAAAAAAGACCACCTTCACTTGTCCATATGAGACTTTCTCCTTCAAAAGGATGCAATTTAGGTTGTGGAATGCTCCATCGACTTTTCAGTGATGTATGTTGTCGATATTTTCAGATATGGTGGAGGACATGATTGAGGTATTTATGGATGATTTATCTTTGGTAGGTGACTCGTTGGATGGTTGTTTGATGCATCAGGTTAAGGTACTAAAACGATGTGAATAGTGCAATCTTGTGCTCAGTTGGGAAAAGTGCCACTTCATGTTCAAATAGGGGATAGTTCTGGGTAATCAAATTTTACAGAAAGGTATTGAGATTGATACATCCTAAGTTGAGGTAATATAAAAGCTTCCATCACCTATCTCTATAAAAATTGTACAAGGTTTTTTTGGACGTTCTTAAAAAATTTCTTGAAAATTGCACACCCATTGTGCAAGTTACTCAGAAAGGAATGTACGATTGATTTAATGATGCTTGTCGGGGAGCATTTGGAGATTTGAAAGAAAGGTTAGTATCATAGCATATCATTATTTCACCAGATTGGGGGCAACCATATGAAGTGATATGTTATGCGAGTTGGGTGGAACTTGGTGTGGTATTGGGACCTAGGCGAGAGAAGATTATTCATTCGATTTATCATGCCAGCAAAGCTCAGAATGTGGCTCAAAAGAACTATGTTGTGACTGAAAAAGAACTCCTTCATTGGTTTTTGCATTTAAGAAATTTTTATCCCACTTACATGGTAGTAAGGTCATAGTTCATACTGACCATTCTGCATATCTGATGGCTAAAAAGGATGCAAAATTGAGGTTGATAAGATGGGTATTGTTGATGCAAGAGTTCGATTTTGAGGTTAAGGATAGAAAAGGAACAAAAAATGTCACGACCCTCAAAATTATCTAGGATAAAATAAAGCCTATCATGAGTTTTATTAGTTAATAACATTTTAATAATGTGTATCAGAACTTGTAATAGTTGTTTTAGAGAGTTTGGAAGGCAAACGTCAAGGGACGACCAAGACATCCATAAACTAGTCTTTTGTGTGCTAGTGTGTCCTTGTATGTTTGCCTTATTTTTATGTGTTTTTTGGAGTCTAAAAACACTGGAGGTGACCCTAGTGTCTTAATAAACATGTTTAGGGTCAAAACATTTGGGTACGACTCCCCGAGGATCACCCTAAGGGTATTTGAGGAGGACCTAAATGTTGAACAAGGAAGCTGCCAATGCAGCATGCAGAACCAAGATATGGAGGTCAGTGCGCATCGCGGGCTTAGCACTCAACTTGCCTGTGCGTTGTGCAACTGTCACGAGGCTCAGTGCCTCAATTTTTTTGTTAGGCAAAATTTGGAGCTTCCTTCGCAACGCGCAGCCATGTCCGAGATCCGGTTGCGTCATTTTAAAGTTAAAGTCAAGTTGGACATGTCTAAAAGTCCAAATAAGTATGGGGGTATATTGGGAACTTTGGGAGTCAGTTAATAACGGTTTTTAATTCATATTTAACCCCGTTCCCAAGTGAAAACACCAATAACCATTGTGAATTAAAAAATCCAAAACTCTCTTCTCTTCCAAATTCTCTCAAACCTCCATTGGAGGCCAAACACAAGGTCAAGCTAGAAGATGAATTTTAAAGTGCTTTCTTCTCCAAATTTGTGGGTTTTTCATCTATTAAGGTATGGTTACCCTTGATCCTTAGTTAACCTTTCATCTAAGGAGTTCTTTCAAAGGTTTTGCAATGTGATTTCATGATCAAAATTCCTATCTTTCAATCTAGCCATGGGTTCATTGTCAAATTATTTTCAAAGTTATTCTAATGCTTAATTTATGATTAATCAATGATTTTAAGATCAATTTCAGTCCAATTCCATGAAGAACCCATGATCTCCCTAATCTCTCAATTTAGCCTATAATGTGGGTCTTGTGATCTTGATTAGATGATGATTAGATTTTGTTTCGATTATTTTGTATTGCTTATTGCTATTTTTATCTATATCAATTGATTAAGATTGTTGAGACTTTTTCAATGGTGATCATAGCTTGGAGACTTGGTATGTTGACCTAATTTCCTAGTCTTTAGTATAGGATTGGACATTGTATGGTATGGTCTACTTATGGTGGCGGTGTTTACATTCTTTTCTATCTATATATGTTGTGATCATGGACTTGAAGTCAATAGATGGAAAGTGGATTGGTATGATCATAATAAAGACTATGAAGTTATATGTGAAGTCTTCCATTCTAGTATCATGATCTAGGTGTGTTGATGATGTTATGTATATGTGAATGATAATGTTAGGGTTAGGTATGTCTACATGTATAATTGTGATGAATACTCTTGTAGAATGACCCCTACCTATGTGACCCTGTATGAATGTGTGATTGTTGCATGTTAAGAGTCTTCTATTCAAATTTTGAATATGTTATTATATCCTATGATGTAATGTGAGTGTATGGTCTATAGTCCTGTGTGAGTCTTTCATGACTGAAGGGATATGATATATATGTGTTGTGATCCTATGAATGATTATTTCCTAAGTTAAAAAGTTGTTGCTCTTGTGTGATCATGAAGACCAATATGTACACATACACTACATGCATAACTATGAGTATGATATATTTATGGTGTCAATTGAAAGGGTAGTTCTCATATGCACCTTTATCTCTTATTATGCATGTTAAGTATATGAATAATGGAGTATGATCATGTGTTGTTTAGAGATGTTATGTGAAAGTCTTTCTCACATATGTATGTGCACGCACATGATTGTATGAATGAACAATGTTATGATAATCTAGTGCAAGTGAGCCTCTTGTAGGGCTTCCCCAATTGTACTCTAAACTAGACTATGTTAAGAATTATAGAATTATGTGAAAGGACATTCTCACATAATATAGATTCTATGATGAAAGTACATTTTTATCCTAGAAACCTTTGAGCTGTATGATGTATGATGGAGCAAGTCCCTAAAGCCTACTTTATGAACTAATGATAAATACAGACTTACAGATATTAAAGATGGAGTTCAAGCTTAGAACCGAGTGGATATGTACAATTAGGAAAAGACCCCTCCGCTAATGCAATAGGTTGGGCCATCCAAGAGATATTCATGACATGGAAGCCTCTCCGCTAATGCAAGAGGTCGGGTTTCTAGAAGCAATCTCACTATCTCTTAACTACGTGCCCCCATAGGTTATAACTAGTGGATCCCCCTAGATACCTATTATGTATGGTTCTACCTTGGCAAGTATAACACCTTCTTTCGGTGTGGGGTTATATCAAACCGGATTCCATGTAGCTCACATGGTCTACGTCGGTTATGGCTAAGCATCCCAAAAGTTAAGAAATGAACTAAGATAAGATTCTGAATATTTGTCATGATTCCTTGAAGGACTACTTATTGTAGGCAGGACTATGGACCTTACTTATACATTACAGAAGTGGAATCTAAGGGAACTTATCATGAAGTTCCTTTATGGAATAAGGACTATGGTTCATCTATGTAAATATGAATGTAGGACAAGGATGACTTTACTTATGTCAAGACATGAATAAGGATGTGAATTACACTTACGACTTCTAAATGGGTTTCTTGGTATATGTGGACGTATGGGACTCCATGTGTACATTGCAAAAGTACGCTTGTGAAGGGGTTGTGAGGGTAGTTTACCTATGATATGAATTAAATGAGTTATGACTAAGATGTAATGAATGAAAGAGTTCTTGTGTGACCATTAATGAAGTATGTTGGTCTATGTCTAAGGTTAAATGCATGTGTGGTATGTTATTGAATGAGATGTGCCTAAGTTTAGGGTGACTTCCTAGGATCACTTGGTGTGAGTAGTATTATGGGATGCTACTTGTACATTGCAGTAGTGAGATTTGGAGGTTGTCTTAGGTGATTATTCTTATGTATAGATTGTGCTTTAATGAATGTGATTTAAATGTGAAAAAATGGCTTCAAAATATTGTTATGAGTGACATCCATGTCTATATGATGTATGTAAACTATATTGTGCTATTGTATAAATGTTCGTGAAGTTTCTTTAAAAAGGTATGTTGCACGATTTCTAATTAAATGTACTCTTTAACTCATGTTTTTCATGGTTATCATACTTAGTGCATTCTTGTACTAAAACCATTCTTCTTCATCTTTTTACACAAAGTGAAGGTGGTTATGGCTAATGGATCTTTCCTTTAATGAAGAGCTTGGATAGCAACTCCTAAGTTCAAGTGTCCTTATGATCCATGGACCTTTGTGTCAAGATGTTCCTTAAGTCACTACTAGAAAACATGCCTATTGCAATGCAAGAATAATTATTGCCATAGACTCAAAGAGTGTTGCAATTGAGCTATGGCAATGGAAACTGGCGTGTTGCATATAAGGCTGTTGCGATATATCTATAGTAACGGTTTACTAACAACAGTTGAAAGTCGTTACCACAGACCATCTATAGCAACAATTATTCTTTAGTCTAGGATGAAACTTTTCTGCAGCTGTTGGAACAGTTGCCAAACCGTTGCAAAAGAGTTTATAGCGACGGTGATAAACCGTTGCCACACACTGTCTACAACAACAATTATTTTTTAGTTTAGGACGATACTTTTCTGCGATTGTTGCAACCATTGCAAAAGGTTTTATAGCAACAATTGTGAACTGTTGCAACACACTATCTATAGCAACAATTATTTTTTATTCTAGGACGACACTTTTCTGTACTTTCTGCAATAGTTGCAAATTGTTGCATACGACCTATTACAACGGTTCTTCTTAACTATTGCAACAATGTTATTAAGCTATTGCAATAGACCTTTTTAATGGTTATTGCAGGATATTGTAGCCATTTTTGAAATAAACTATGATACAGTGATAGAACATATTAAACCAATATGTACATCAACTTGTAGCATTCATATATTATAGATAAAAGCAAATGATCTTGATTTGCAATTCAAGAGTTAACATACATTTATGTTCACAAAAATTAAGCCTAAACATTAAAATAGTCCTAGAATGTTTAAGAGTTCACATTCCTTCAGCTTTACAAAATTAGGCCAAAAAGTAAAAATATTGCTAGAATGTTCAAGAGTTGTCATTCATTTAAGTTCACGAAATTAGGCCAAAAAGTAAAATAGTGCTAGAATGTTTGTAGAAACCAATTCTTTTTAAGTAAGGTCTTCACTGCTTTCATCCCCGCTTTGCTCATCATTTTGTTCACCTACAATTTCAAAAGGGTCAACAATTAGGAAAGAGGAATTTCAAAAATGAAAAGGTAAAAGAAAACACACAATTTCTATTTTTTTCTATTTCTGTCCATGATGAATATAACTACCAGGAAACCAAGACTCTAACATAGAGGTAGAAGCTCTAACTGTTCATGAGGAGGAGCCAAACCTATCAGGAAATAACTTGAAAAATATAGCTATAAAAGTGTATCCGGATGAGGACAGTTTAGCAGCCAGTAAAAAGATACAAGAATTAGCACCAGGTGAAGAAGCTGATCGGGAACAACTAAGTCAGGAACAAAACAGTTAACTAACTATATTACAACATTGCACTTGAACAAGACAACTCAATCCAATACCAAAGTTTTCAAACTCTCCCCACCAAAGGATGGAAGACATTGAATTCCAATAAATCACAAATTACAATCCTCAGAATCAGAAATAGAAAGATTACACAATCATAAACATGATATTTGTTGATCAAAATGTAACAGTTAAACACAATAGACAAAGCAACAAATAGGGGCTACATAAAGAGTAAATACAACAAAAACATATACATCAGAAACAAATGATGAATCACAAAGGAAAATGATGATCTCCAGTTACTAAAACCCAACAACACCTAAACTATGCAAACAACAGTAACACTAATCTCGATAATATCAACTTTGATAAAAATAAAAGGATCATCGCAGTTGCACCAACAATAATACAAGAAGATTGCAAGTGTAGTAGCACAAGAAAAAGGAGTAGAAGAAGATTAACATAACAATCCATAGATGAAGATGAACCAAACAAGAAACTGCAAAAGCAGTAGTAGAAGAAAATGAAGAAGAAGGAGGGTGATTCTGATCTTCATTGTTGCTACAGGTAGATGAACGATGGACTGATCGAATTTTTGTATTTTTGTGTTGACGAAACATCAAGTAATGTTGCTAGAACATTAGCATCAATTGGTACGCCTGAACGCTGAAGTTTTGTTATGACATCTTCTACAATTTCTTGTCGTATCGTGGTCTTTTATTGGTCATATTGTTGTTTTTGTTCATCAAATTTTTCCTCCATTCTCATCATTTTCTCTTCCATCTTTTTCACGAGGTCATTTGTTGCATTTGACAAGGCTTCAAAATGTCCCACTTTCCCTTTCAAAGTAGTTTTTGTAAACCCTCTTCCATATAATCTCAAACGTCCTGGATGTTCTGATCCCATGACAAAAGAAAATGCATCAATTGTCTCATTTCCATCTTCTTTTTGTTGCATTTCAATATTCTCCATCTCAGCCTATAATGCAGTTTTATTATGAAAATAACAACTGAATTCAAGTACACACAAAAAGAGTAAATATGAAAAAACATTTTCAAATCAAAGAAAATAAAAATTACATAGAAATCTCACAATTTTACTAGTTGTATCTTCATATGTATCCTTGTATGATCGGTTGGGCTTTCTTTTTCTTGTAACCACAAAAAATTCCTTAGCTGATGGAGTATCACTAGTTTCCCTCTCTTTTTCCTATAGACATTAAATGTGGATACCAAACATCTTCTTTAAAATATGACAAGTTTTTATTCCATGCTACGCAAGAGCTCATACCAAATCATTGCGAATTAAAGCAAAGATTTTCTTGCCAACAATATGTGGATTCTTCAACTTTTTTTCGATTCTCACTATTGGTTTCTGACATTTCTTGCAAATAGAAGAGAAGTTCCACAATGATCAAGTGATTGTTATAGAAGAGGAAATTTTCTTTCCATTGATTCATAAAAAAAAATAAGAGCTCAGTGGCTCCCAAGAAGAAGAGACAGAACAGACGCTACCAGTGATCAGTTACAGAAGAAAAGTGCTCTTTATATAACTTAAAATATTTTGGGAATGAATAGCAAAAATAACCACTAAATCAGCTAATCACAATATTCTTTTACTAAAAGAGAAGTAACTAAATCCATAAGGAGTAAAATTCAACCAAGAAACATGTATTACAAGTTGTTCTCAGATCCAACAAGGACAGAAGGGAAAATGATAACGTAAACTCCAACTTAACATAATTGAACCACTACAAACTAGTAAGACTTACCTTGAATTTTTCTGAGTTCCATTACTTAAGAAGTTCCTTAAATTGAGATGTTAGAACATCATCAGGATGGTTTTCCATCAGAATTTGATCATTAGCGTAGGCATAAGAGTGGTGTGTTTTCAAATCAAACTTATGACTTCTCCAAGCTTCTTGAACTGTTTTTAAAGTCCATCTAACACCAATTTCTGGAATGTCATATTTCTCATGAAAATTTGAACATTGAGTTAGTGCAATAAATTTTAAATATATTTAACTTAACATAGAATTGAATACTTCAAACCTTGGTTTAATCCCACAAATCATCTTTTGTGTCCATCACCTTGCAATTTTCTATATCAAGAGGACAAAGGGTCGCATTCCTAGCAAATGTACCGATGAAGCTGCTCAACTCTATCATGACATCATTACAAGGACCAACTGGCTGACCAACTTTATTCAGTATAATCAGTTTACGATCATGCCTTCCATGTACAAATAGCATCTTTGTTTGACCTCTTTGTCTTTTTTTAGTGGAGGACTCTACAATAATACACAAATAAAGATAACCCTTCCAAAGTAATATTGTAATTTGGTTTTATAATAAAAAAAGACAAGTAATATTATAAATAAAATATTGATGTTCTTGCCTTGGTCTGCACATTGTTCGTTTTATTCAAGAGCAGTAGAATTCAGTTAAAGTTGTTCTTTTACTGGTTGCACTACATTGTTAGTTGAGTTAGCTTGTATATGAACTCCCGGAAGATCTTGTTCTTCAGTTACATCTTTTATACATTGACGCTTTACAGCGATTATATCTTGTCTTTTTCTAGCTAGCAACAACTTCTTTTGATTCGCCGAAGATTTGAGCGTTCCAGCTGGAACAGTTGCTCTTGCTTCTCTATTCCTTATTCTTGAAGACACTCGTTGTTTCATGACTAACAAGTACTTCCTACTGTAAAAAAAGAGATATACATATAAGTAGTTAGACATCCTAACAGAATCAAGTAAAAGAAGATTACCATAGCAGTAAAATGAACTAGTAAAAAGGAGAGAGGGTGAAGCAGAAATTAGAATCACCACTTCTTGCAACCTGATTCACATATGATTTCTGAAGCAAAATCAATCAGCTCATTTCATCAAAAGAAGCACCAAAGAAATCTCTAATAATATTTAGAAAACCCAAAAAGACATAAGTACACAATAAGAATAAAATAGGCAAAATCAGCATTCATTCAATTGACTTTCAAACCAATAGTACATATAAGAAAATGCAATAGAGATATTATTAAAAGAAGTTCAAAGTTCCTTTGTCAATCATCAGCCACCATCCAATCCCAATCGACATCATCAAAGTCCTCATCTTCTTCTAATGTGTCCATATGATCTGTTTCCATGTATTCTGAATGTTGATCATGAGTTGGCATATCAATGAAATCACCAGGTACATCTTCTCTCGATCATCTAAGATCAACATCAACATCAGATATTCCATTTGATGTTCCAATGTCATAGTCTGGCTCCCCAAAAAATGTGTCTCCAATATTAGGGCAATTCTGATCTTCTTCTAAACCAAATAAATCAACATTGATTTTAGTCCTTGCATAATAAAAATCTTTCTAAATTGGATCCTCCACATAGAAAACTTGATGCACTTGAGATGCTAGTACAAATGGATTTTCAGTACTGCATAACTTATTGAAGTATAACCGAGTTAATCCATATTCATCTACTTCATTACGAAACCAATCACATTTAAACAACACAACACTAAACCATCCCCAATAATCAATCTCTATGATATCTTGAATAACTCCATAATAGAAAACCTCTCCATCAATGGGTTTTTTTTCTCTAGCACTAGCAAAACTATCAGCGTTGCTGATAAAGTCACTCCATAGTTCTGAGTCTTACCTTAACTATCTCATTTCATTGTATGAAATCGATATCCATTGATAAAGTATGTTGTATACCTTTTTGCCACAGTATTAGGCCCTTTAGAAAGTTGTCGTAAATGTTCAGGCACTTCAACAAATTTAACTTTCTTCTTAAACCAACAGTCGAATTGCTGACTATGATTCTGTGCTCTAATCCATGCATTTGATCTACTATGATTGTCAATTACAGTCTTGTGTTCCCTGCAAGCAAGCATATTTCAAATTAGCATGTTTTAAAGTTCTTATCATATAACAAATATTGAAGTTTATAATAAAAGTGATAGATATTACATGATAAAGGTCTCCTTTTTTTCATCTCAGGTATTAAACAATACATATCGATGTATATCAAGACATAAATGGAGATCCACGTGAAAATTATTGCCTTTGCTTTTTGTCTCCCTTCCAATGGGATGGCAAAATTTAGGGAATATAGGTGACAAATTATCTCCCTTTGTTTCAGTTCTCTGCTCATCCTCTAATTGGTATCGACTGAATTTTGTTTTCACCCCAGCATTTAGGTTTTTGGAACATAAATTCACGCGCTCTAGTGCCACGAATCTCTCTAGTATAGATGCTTCTAGATGAAATCAATTACGAACAAGTCCCTTGAAGAAACACAGGTTTCTTTCAGCGGAATAAATCCAACGAAGATGTGTCGGACCCCCAAGCTTCACTTCATTTACTAAATGGATGGGCAGATGTATCATTATATCAAAAAAGGATGGAGGGAAAATCATTTCAAGGTCACATATAATCTCATTGATTTTAAACTGCATTTTATCAAGATCTGTTCTCCTTGTCACCTTGCCACATATGACTCTAAAGAAGTTCCCCAACCCAATCAACGCTATAGAAACTTTTTTAGGCAACACTTTTCTAACAACAACTTGGAGCAAGTAATGCATTATGAAATGAGCATCATGGATCTTGTAACCTGATATTTTCATCTCATCCACTTCCACACGTCTTGATATATTTGAAACACAACTTTTGATAATTTGGCATTTTTAAGAACAGTGCAAAACAACATCTTCTCTTCTAGTTTCATGGAGAAACAAGCTTTAGCCAAATGAAATTTTCCATTATCATCTTTTACTGGTTGAAGCTCCTTTTGTATCCCCATTTCTTGCAAGTCATATCAAGAATTAACATGGTCTTTTGACTTTCCAGTTACATCCATCAAAGTCCCGAGCAAACAGTCACAACTACTTTTTTCTATGTGCATCACATCAAGATTGTGCCTCCGTTTGTTATGTTCCCAGTATGGAAATTCAAAAAAAATGGATCTTTTTTTCCATGGACCCTCGGTGTCACGACGCTTCCTCTTTTGGACCTTTCTGAAAATATTATTGAATCCACACAACTCTTCCAATACTTCTATGCCTGATAAGGGAGTAGGTGCAGATCTGTGATGTTCTTTACCATCAAATGATTTCTTATCTCTTCAAAATGGATGATCACGAGGTAAGAATGCCCGATGACCCATGTAACACATCTTACGACTATGCTTGAGATATTGAGAGCATCTCCCATAATTACAAGTAGGGCAGGCCTTTCTTCCTTTTGTTCTCCAAACAGAAAGTATTGCATAGGCTGGAAAATCACTGATTATCCACAATAAGGCTGCACGCAATTGAAAAGTTTGGTTAGAATCAGCATCTTTTCCATCCCAGTTTCCCACAATTCTTTCAATTATGCAATTAGTGGTTGAAGGTAGATATCAATATCCTTTCCTGGAGACGATAGACCTGGAATGATCATAGATAAGATCATATACTCCGGTTACATGCAAAATACATGGCGATAAATTATAATTCATTAACATAACAGGCCATGTGCTATGAGAAATACTCATGGTTAGAAATGGGTTGAAACCATCACTTGAAAGACCCAATCTAACGTTACGAGGATCTCTAGCAAAATCTTCGTGCAAGGAATCAAAATTCTTCCAAGCTTCCCCGTCAGCCGCATGCCTTATATTTCCATCTTTGGGTCATTCAGTATCATGCCATTTCATATTTGCAACTGTTTCAGGACAGATGAATATTCTCCGAAGCCTTGGTTTTAAGGGAAGGTACCTTAAAACCTTTGCAGGAATTTTGGTGCTTTCATTAGTCAAGGGATCATTAACAGTCTTCCATCTAGACGAGCCACAAACAGAACAATTATTTTCCTTCTCATTTCCGTCCCAAAATAACATACAATCATTAGGGCATGCATGTATTTTTTCATAATCAAGACCCAAATCTTTCATCACATTTTTTGCTTTGTGAAACGACACTGGTATATGAGCAAATGGAAATGCCTCTCTTAACAGGTCTAGAAAATCTCCAAAGTCCACAATATTCAAATCATGAATGTATTTGAACAAGAATAATCGAATGGTGAAATTCAGTTTCGAGAAATTCTTACACCCAGGATATAACTCTTGTTTACCTTCCTCCAGTAATTTATAAAATTTCTTTTCATCTTCGGATAAACCCTCTCTCACTCCCTCAAGCCCCAAATCACGTGCAACATCTCTAAAAGTATCATAAAGTAGGCCATCAATATTGTCACGCATGTTGGAACCTTCCTTATTATGATCTGGATTATTTTTTGAGGAAATACTTTCCCCATCAAAAATCCATTTGGTGTACCCTTGTATAAACCCATAAAAAACCAAGTGATCCTCTACAACATTTCGTTGATGCCACTTACAATTAGCACACTTTTTGCAAGGACACAATATTTCATCTCCTTTGGAAGTTAGTTCAAAAGTTGTATCAAGAAAGTTATTCACACCACTAATATGCTCATTGTGATCTCCGGAGACCCATCCAACTTTTATCTCCACTATCCATTTAATATTGAATATCCTATATGACACCAAAATCAAATTACCAAGATAGGACATAAAAAAGAAGATTCTGATCAGTGGCTCTATCTTATTTTATGTAACAACATAACTGAAATGTGTGTTTTCCTTGAACTATTTGTTATACATAATCAGTTGTCTACTTAACAATACCAATTTTACCTATAATTTCAATTAGTTAAAAGAGAAAAAAAGTAAAAGATTTAAAATGTAAAAACTCAATCTAAAGATAATAAGACACGACAACAAAGTCAAACAATTTTGACAAATCTAAACACTTACAAGATGTAATGAATTTGATATAAAAAATACACAACATAATATTATTTTGTCAAAGACAACAACCTCACACAAGAAACTAAGCAACACACATTGCACAACTGCGCCTTGAGAGGATGGGTTACTGTTTAACCAGACCCATTATCTACTAAATCAGTTCTAGAATCAGCAATGGTCACAAAATAGAACACGAATCAGAAAAAAAAGACTAATAGGAAAGTCACATAAAAGGGAAATCTTGTCCAACACTCTAAACTATCTATACATGCACAACATTTAAATAACACATATACGGGGAAAGAATCACCTAGAAATGATTATAAACAACACAAACAGAAGAGTAAAACTCAAGATTCATACACACATCAATGGAAATGAGAGTATACTAAAAGAAAACTAAATAAAAAATTAAGAGACAAGTGAATATTACCTCTTTTTAAGGAGCGAATAGCTCACTATATGAAAACTTTACTAGTTATAACCTTTTAAATTTAAGATAAGCATAACTAAGCTAACTTGACAAATTTGAGTTAATAAGTTGAGGGTGTTGTGTCTGTAATTAAAGACTTCTAAACAAATTTAAAGGTAAAAGAAAAGCATGAAAATACAACAAAATCAAAGTCAATAACCTCACTAAAGAAACTGAGCAACTCAATAGTAAAACATCAAATTTATCAGAAAAGACAAGGAGCAGCCTTAGAGAACTTGGATGTATGGTAAAATGTAGACATAAAGATCCAAATATAGAAGCGTCTTTAGAGAGGTTGTTAACACTAAAATCCTTACATATAGAATACACACCACCACTACACACCACCACTACACAACTATGTTCAGAAGAATAGCTTTCTTGCATTGGTACACTAGGAAAGGAGTGGACAAGATGGAGTTCACTGAGGCAGAAAGTAACATGAATGATCTAGTTATCGAAGCTCTTAACTTATAACAAAGAAAATTTATCATGAATTTCTTTTTACAGTAAAACCATAAAGTGAAAATTTTCCAACATTCTGAACTTACAATACAAACCTTAAATTTGAAATACATAGTCATATGGAATGAGTTAATTGAATAATGAATAAGCAATAACGAACAGAGATTAGTAAGAGAAACCAGAACATTACCAACTTGAAAATTACATCAAAGTTAACATACACAAGAACATTAAATCAATAAATGTGCAGGTCACTGACAAATTTGAGTAAGTGATTACGGTTACATAGCTTTCTGTTCCTTCCTACCACAACACCTTGTGAAGCAGAGGTACAAAAATGATTGTTGTATCTAATATACACACCAGCTGAACAGTATAAATAAGACGTTACATTTCTATTTATTTTCATAATTTTATATGCCTATACTGAAAACAAGTGTTGCAAGATGCATTAAGATATCATACTATGATAAGAAATGTAAAAACATGTACTCCATCAGGTTGTATTATAACATTCAAACAAAAGATGCATCTACATTCGAAATGTAGCTTCAAATTACATTTAATTGAATGTAAGTTATTTCAATACTGGAAAGACTTACTTTTTAAGCAGGAAAGATTCAGACACACAGATGTACATCAAAGTTTTAAAAAAAAAAAAAGAGAAATAGGAACATTACCTCTTTTTTGAGTAGTGAGCTTAGCTTGATAACCAATTTGTAGTTTCTTCACTAAAAAATTCAGACAAGGAGGAAAGTATAAACTTAGAGCTTGAATAATATACTCGAAAGAGAGAAACAAAATCCCTTAATGCTCGACTTCAAGGACTTTTAGAGTAGAAAAATACTTAGATAAGAGCTATCATGCAGATTGATGATTTTATTCTTAGAAATCTTTTGTCCGGTTTAAAAACAAAAGATTTTTCAATTTATAAGAACTATCATGCAGATTGAAGAATCGGAACTCATCTTTCATAACATTAACTCTTCCTAAACTGAAAATTTCCATCTAAACATTTTTGGAGAGATTTCTCAATCTTTACCAAAATCGAAATACACACTCTAATGCACAAAAAGATTACATTATAAGCATAAACACTAGCAAAACCTACTTTAAAGAAACTCATTTGTCAATAACCCTAGCTTCTAATAAATTTCTAACTTTGAAGAAGATGAAACACAACATACCTGTAGTTGTTGAAACGTACAACTCACGAAGAAGAAGACCCAAAAGTTTCATATTCCTACAAGGAAAAGAAAAGAAAAATGGTTAAAGCCATGGATGACTACTTTCGTTCTTCCAAGAGAAGAGAGAGGAGTCGATACCTACGAGGAATGTTCTAAACTGTGAAGAAAAATATTGACCTAATTAATGTGATCTATTTACCTTTTATTTTAATTTTACAATTAATTAAAAAAATTGGCGGGTGTAGTGAAATAAGTGGAGGGAAATAATTGGCGGAACCGTTGCCATAGAGTACCTAAGGTGACGATTTTCACGAACCGTTGCAATATAGAGATACTATGGCAACGGTTGTAGTACTAATGCATCGAATTAACTCTTAAAGTGTTTCATTTGGTCTAGTTGTCTATTGTAAAGGTTATAACCGTTGCGAATGAGTATCTATTGCAACACATATTTAATTGTTTCTAAATAATTGTTGCTACATGCATGTTTTCTAGTAGTGAGTTCATGTAATAGTTAGATTATTCATTTACGTTGTTAAGGGTCGTGTCCCTATTCTATTCTATTGATGTTGAGTCTAAGATAGATAAAGGAGACTTAGTGTCTAAACTATGTACTTATGATTTTATAAATGAGGTGATATTCTAGCATTATGTTATGCCATGAAAGGTTCAAATTTTTCTGCTAATTTTATGACAATGCGATAAATAAATGCTAAGAGGCTTGTCCAAGACCTCCGAGAGGTCGATGACGTCGGTAACTTCTAGGGGGGGTGCTCCTTGGTCGTTACGAAAAATCAGGCTGCTGATTATTTGGCCAGATTGGAGGAGGAAGCTATGCTCAAGATAGAATATGGGGCTGAAACTTATGATGCATTCCCAGATGAACATGTATTGGCTGCTTCTCGTGATCTTATCCCTTGGTTTGTAAATTTTTCTAACTATTTGGTTGTGATGACCCTAAAAATGAAATAGGATGAAGTAGAGATTCACATGTGATTTATGAGCTTGTAACTTGTTAAAATAATTATTTTTACTTTTTAAGGTTTGGGTTAATGAATTTTAAGGTCAAGCGTCAAGGGACGACCACGATGTTCAAAAACTAGTCGTTTGGGTGCTTGTGTGTTCTAGTGTGTTGTTATTGAATTGGAGTGTTGTTTGGAGTCAAAAGCTTGTAAAGATACCCTAGTACTTATATAGGCATGTATAGTGGTTAAAAGTCTGGGTACGACTCCCCAAGGACCACCCTAAGGGTCCTTGAGGAGGACCCTAAGCTGAACCTGAGCCTACCTCTTCTGGTTGAAGTTTTGATGAATCGGGTATTCCCCTCCTGAGCCCAAATTTACTCGCACAGGGAAATATCTCAATAGGCCTAGGGCGGGGGCAAGCTCCACTACATGGCCGGGGGAAGAAATAGGCGTGGGGAAGAGTCTGCAACAAAATCAATTGAATAGAAAGAGAAGCCCGGTAAGCCTATCGATTCAAGAAAGTTCGACTAGTTTAGGCGCCGCCTTCCAGACTTACCCCAAAGGTGTTAAAACAACTTGAGTTACAGTGGCAACCTACGCCCCATAACTCGAGTGACGGGCCGTACTTGGAGGGCGTAAGTCACTTAGCCTCTGGAGGATTGGCATACATATAGGAGGCTCTAACCAATACCACGAAGTGCATGACGGTCCATAACCCACCTACGGTCTGTAGGTGGGGGTATGTAAGTCCCACCTGCAATTTTGTCTTGGGTCGACCAAGCCAAGGGTGGTTTGGTAAAAATTCCACCCTTGGATAAATAAGTACTTGGACGTTTATTTGATGTATTTTAGGTTAATTTAATAGTATTTAATCAATTAAACCCTCATTTAGACTTTAACACCTAAATCAAAACCATTCCCTCCCAAAAAGTTCACTCTAGAACTCCATTGAAGGTCAAGATCAGGTTCAAGTCAGGGTGATGGATTCTCAAGTGTTTCTTCTGCAATTTTCGTGGGATTTCGTCTAATAAGGTATTGGAGTTATTTATCTAAGGTTAGCTGTCACCTTACAGCCAATTTCAAATGGTTTTCATGTTTTAAAAGTTTATGAAAAAATCCAATTTTCACTCAAACTCATGGGTTCTTTCATGAAATCATGTCAAATGATTAAGTATGATATTATTGATATTTTAAGATGAAAAAATCTATGAACCCATGGTTTCCTCAAATTCCTAAATTTGGCTTTAAAGTGGGTTTAAAGCTCATGATTGAATGATGATGGAACTAAGCATAGATTGTATTATATTATTTATTTCTACTATTATCTATAATTATTGATGATGAATTATTGGGAAATTGAGTAATTGGTTATCATGGATTGGGTGAAGGGTAAGTTGACCTAATCTTATGCTTTATTAGAATTATTGTTATATGGTTAGATCCACTTATGAAAGCGGTGTTTACTTTTGTATATGTATGGTGAGCATGGTCTTGTGGGCATATTGTGAAGAATTGAATTCTTATGATCATATATTGTACTTGGATGAGAATGATTAATGTATAATGCTAATGTAAAGTAAATTGATTGTGGATTACTATGAATGCAATGTGACTATGTTGAGAAGATAATGATGTGAATGTTGGTGATTATGTGAAAGGATATTCTTACATATGTACATACACATGAGTATTTGAATGAATGAAGCTAAATAAGTAATGAATGTGAGTCTATTGAAAGGTTTTCTCAATGGTACTCTAATGAATGAATGGGGGATTTTTAGTTGGCTGTTTCTCCGTGAGTAGAGGCGGAGTGTCTAGTAATAATCTCAAAATTCCTAATAGCTTTCCAATGAATGAATGATAGGTTGGGATTAATACTTTCTCGTGAGTTGAGGTAGAGTGTTTAATAGCAATCCCTTAACCTATACTGAATGAATGTAATGAAAGTTTAATACTTCGTGGGAATAATGCTAAGCACCGAGAGATAGAATAGAGATAAGTGCTCTCTCTTGAGTTGAGGTGGAGTACTTAGTAACAATCGCTTGAGATGGATACTCTCCCTTGAGTATTGGTGGAGCATCTTGTGGCAATCTCCCTATCCCATAATTGTGCGCCCACATAGGTCTATAACTTGTGGATCGAGTCAAGCTAGAAAGAATGACCCTACCTTAGGCAAGTGGGGATCCCTCATCTGGTAAGGGTTACTACTAGACTCCATGTTAAGCTCTCATGGTCTGTGTTAGTTAAGGCTTACTCCCACAAAAAAATGTAATGAACTAGGTCGTCTTAAGGGTATTCTACTTTGTATGGGTGGTGGAATGGGACACCATCTATGCATTGCACAAGTAGGTATTTAAGAAAAGTCTTGGTGTGTTCCTTATGATGTTAATGAAATGAATGGGCTCTTATGATGACTTTGATGAAAATGATATCTAATGTCTTAATGAATGAAGGTGTTCCTAATGTAAGGAAAGATACCGAAAAATGTTGACTTGTACTTAATGTAAAGATGAATGTTATACTTGGATTGTATTATGAGTTACTACCATGTCATGTCTTAATGTAGATGAATGTGCTCTGTATAGGGTGACTTCAAAGGAGTACTTAGTGTGAGTAGTATTATGTAATGCTACTTACACATTGCATAAATATGACTTAGAGTTTTTTTAGATGTGGGTCATAATGTGATTATATAATTTATGTGATGTTCATGTCTCTTAATGCTTTGGTATGCAAAGATGAAGGGTTTGATGGTAAATGCACTTGGGTGATCCCAAGGTGGTGCCTTAATGTGGATAGTTGTATGGGACACTATCTTCACATTGCACAAGGCATAGCTTAAGGGCTTACTTGAAGTGAAGGCTCAAGGTAAAGGTAAAGGAATGGTTTACATGTGATGTATGTTCTAAAGCGATTGATGAATTGTAAGTTGTTTATTGTATGAATGTCATGGCTCTTATACTTGTATTTTCATGAAGTTTTATCAAATGGCATAAAAGTATGTTCCTCATTGAATGTCCCTTTTTCATGGCTTTCATACTTAGTACTTAATTATGCGAACCCCTTTTCTTCCCCTTTTGACTAAAGTGTAGCTATTGGAAAATTATTATTCTATGGTTGGTGGATAGGTTTTCTAAGGTGCTTGAAGATGAACACTAGCTGACTCCTCCTAGATGCGAGGACAACACCCATTTATGTTTCCTTTGTGTCTTTTAGTATTGTTTTTGTTTTGTATAGATTTAGTCCCAAATGTTGTACCCTAAAGTATTAGATGGTTTTAAGACATTATTGTATAATGTTAGAAGTCTTCCTCTTGTTATTAATGAAAGTATCTTTGTGTATGAAGAAAGTTTTTAATTCTTCTCTATTTTTAAGTATCGTATGCATTGAATGATCGATGAGGCTTGTATATGACCTCTTTGAGGTCGAGTAATCCGGTTACAACAAGGGGGTGCTCTCGGTTCGTGAAAAATATGGTATCAAAGCATAAGGTTTGAAATGGTCTTAAGTTGTCTCAAACCACATCTAGTAGAGTCTTGTTCTTAATATGAAGCGGGCCACATTATGAATAGGAGGTTTTTGGGTCCTAAGAAAGTTTCACTAAACATTCTTCAAGTCGTGCCATAGAATTTATCTCAAAAATGTCTTTTTCTTATTCCTTATGCCATGGTCCTTAAAGTGTGACCTCCCCTTGAGAGGTGTTTTTGCAAGGGTTGAGGGAGAGAAAAGGTTGGTTGTGATTTCAACTATGGATTTGTGACTTGAATGATATGAGGTGCAAGATTTTGACGATGACTTTAGGTTGAGTGTGTGCCTCATTATTATGTGTATAGTTGGTAGAATCCGGCTTGGGTATGTTGAGATTTGAGGTAAATTGGAAGAGATGACGGAATGTGGTGTTTTAGAAATGTATAGGTGCGATGAGTATGAAGATTTAATGTTGTCTTGCTCCGATCTTAGAATTGGATTGAGTGGAATTTGAAAGAGCTAGTACGAGTTTTCTCCTAGGTGGGGGATATTATGGCTACATGGTAAGGCTTTTTAAAGTCTTTGATGTTCATGGGTTAGGCCTGATTGATATTGCCATTTCAAATGGTGTAGTGAGTTGAGGAATTTTGACCCGGTGTGGTAGACTCATATATGACCTTGGAGTGGTGTAGGTAAGGTCATATGCGCAAGGGTTGCTCAATAAGAACCTTCCTAGTTTAAAGGCCCCGTTATGTTGATGGATTCTAGAATGAAGTTCCTATGTTGTGGAATGTTGGCCTTAGTTGGGTTTACCCTTAAGTGGTGGATGGTTTGTTGAGTAGTAAATTTGTTAAAAGTGTGGTATCCTTACCTCTTTCTTTATGTTCCTATTGAAGCTTAAGACAAAGAGTTCCTAGTAGCTTGTTTTATGCTTTGGAGTCTTTTGGAAGTTATGAATTTAGACGGTGTCCTCATGGTCTAATTGAATTCTTGTTAAATGAGAAAATGAGTTTCCATTTCTTATGTTCCTCAAGTTAATCATGTTAATGTGCATCTAGTATGAGTTTTCTAATTTCTTCATGAGGTGAAATTGTTAACATGCCTAAATGTTGCATGAGTTGACTTATTGAGCATGATTAAAGGTGTTCTAGAAAAATGTTGCAATAATTGTGCCTTTATGAGAAATTGCATATCTTGACTAATGTTGTTGAGATGAGCATGATGTGACTTGGAGAACGAATTTCCTCCGATGAAGTTAGAAATGGTCAAGTTTGATGCATAAGGAGTTGGTAGACGTTTTCCTACTTTCTTGAACTGCATGAAGTTGTTTGAGCCTTTTGTGTGAAGTTGATGTTCCTCCTAGTTATGTCCCTTGCTTATGGTGTTGCTTGCATTAATATGGGATGCTATTCCTTAGTTGTTCCCAAGTGATGGATAATGTGATAACCCTAAAAATGAAATAGGAGGTAATGCATGTTTTAAAGTGATTGATGAATTATATGTTGTTTATGTATGAATGTCATGGGTCTTATACTTGTATTTTCATGAAGTTTTATCAAATGGAATAAAAGCATGTTTCGCCAATAAATGTATCTTTTTGCATGTTTTTGCATGGCTTCCGTACTTACTGCTTAATTGTGCAAACCCCTTTTCTTCCCCTTTTGACTAAAGTGTCGGAATTGGAGATTCGGAATTCTATGGTTGATGGATAGGTTTTCTAAGATGCTTGAAGATGAACACTTGGTGAGTCCTCCTAGATCCAAGGACAACACCCGTTTATGTTTTCTTTGTGTTTTTTTAATATTGCTTAAGTTTTGTATGGTCTTAGTCCCAAATATTGTACTCTAAAGTATTAGATGGTTTTGAGACATAAGTGTGTAAAGTTAGAAGTCTTCCTCTTGTTATTAATGAAAGTATCTTCGTGTGTGAAGAAAGTTTCTCATTCTTCTCTATTTTTAAGTATCGTATGCAATGAATGATCTATGAAGCTTGTATAAGACCTCTTCAAAGTTGAGTATGTCGGTTATGACTAGGGGGTTCTCTCGAGTCCTGATATTGGCAAGCGATTTGGTTCCATCAGATTTTTCCTTTCAATAAAGAAAACAATTTGTCTGATATGAAGAATTTCTTTTGGGATGAGTCTTATTTGTTTTGTGTTTGTACTGATACGATTATTTGTCATTCTATGCCTGAGGTAGATATGATGAGTACAGTCAAGGCATGTCATTCATAACCTATTGGTGAGCACCATAGTAGTATTTAGATTGCTCATTAAATCTCTACTGGCAAATGGAATGACTTCCCATATACAAGTTGGTCTGGAGACTTAAATATGAGAGTCTTGAATGCGCTGCGATAGGCCCATAGAGCATCATCAAGCTTTATTGATCAATCAGTTCTATTAGCATTCACAGTCTTAGGAAAATTCTATTTGACTTCTCTGTTGGACACTTCAACTTTCCTACTAGACTGCAGATGGTAAGGAGTGCCTACATTGTTCCAGACACCATATTTCTCAAGTAACTCCTTGAATAATTTATTAGATAATTGGGAACCTCCATAACTGATAATCTCCCTAGGTGTACCAAATCTGGAAAACATACTCTTTTTCAAGTATGCGCTTACACTTTGAACTTCATTGTTGGGAAGCACAATTGTTTCCACCCACTTTTATACAAAATCAATCACAACAAGAATATACTTTATCCTATGTGAACTTGCAAATGGCCCCATATAATTAATGCCCCAAACACCAAACTACTCAATCACAAATATCGTATTTATAGGGAGCTCTAGCCTCTTCGAAATTCCTCCTTCTCTTTGGAAACGATCACTCGACTTGGAAAAATCATGAGCGTCTTGGTGCATGGTAGGCTAATAGTACCCACATTGAAAAACATTATGCACAGTTCAAATACCACTATGATTTCAACAAAGAGGCGATGAATGACACGCCTCTAGTATACTTCACATCTTAACCTGGGGTACACAGCGATGAATAATCCCATCAGCACAACTACGATAAATGTAAGGCTCATCCCAAAAGAATTTCTTCACGTCATGCATAAACTTCTTTCTTTGGTGAAATGACAAATCTGATGGCACCATATCACTTGCCAAATAGTTATCAAAGTCTGCGAACAAAGAAAAAAGATCATGAGAAGTAGCCAATACCTATTCATCCGGAAATGCATTATTGATTTCAGCCCTATCTCCAAACTTGAGCATAGCTTCTTCTTCTAATCTAGACAAGTGATTAACAACCTGATTTTCTGTGCCCTTTCAATTTTTCACCACAAAGTCAAACACTAGAAGCAACAATTCTCATCTAATTAACCTCGATTTTCCATCCTTCTTAGTCATCAAATACCTCTATGTATAATGATCAATATGCAATATGACCTTAGTACCAAGCAAGTAGGATCAAAATTTCTCGAGTGCAAAAACCACTGCAAAAATCTCTTGTTCAGTCACTGTATAGTTCATTTGAGCCACTATATGATGAATAATCTTCTCTCGCCTCTGTTCATACACTACACCAAACACCACTCCACTTGCATAACACATTACCTCAAACGGTGGCCCCCAATCCAGTAAAATAATGATAGGTGCAGACACTAGCTTCTCCTTAAACTCTCTTAATGCTCTCAGAAAAGCATCATCAAAATCAAGCTTACACTCCTTCTCAAGCAATTTGCACAATGGGTGTGCAATTTTTGAGAAATCCTTGATGAATCTCCTATAAAAAGTTTTATGCCCAAGAAAAATCCTAACACCTTTAACAGAGATAGTTGGTGGAAGAATTTCTATTATTTCTACTTTAACTCTATCAACCTCAATACCTTTCTCATAAATCCAATGACCAATCACAATCCCCTATTTCATCATGAAATGGCATTTCTCCCAATTGAGCACAAGATTGCACTCTTCACACCGTTCAAGTACTTCGTCCAGGTTGTTCAAGCAACCATCAAAAGAGTCTTCCACCACAGGGAAATCATCCATAAATAGCTCAATAATTTCCTCCATCATATCAAAAAATATAGACATTATACAATGTTGGAAGGTCGTTAGAGTAATACAGAACCCAAATGGCATTCGTTTGAAGGCAAAAACAACATAAGGGCAAGTGAAAGAGGTCTTTTATTTGTCTTTCCGAGGTATAGAAATCTGATTGTATCCTGAAAAACCATCAAGAAAATAATACCAACCTTACCCGCAAGTCGGTCCGACATCTGATCCATGAACGACATAGGACAATGGTCTTTTTCTGTCCAAACGTTTGATTCTTGGTAGTCCATGAAGACTCTTCATCCATTTACGGGACACATCTGAACAAGCTTGTTTCACTTATTAGGTACACAATAATTCCACCTTTCTTGGGCACGCACTAAACATGACATACCCAATTACTATCTGCAATGAGATAAATAACTCTATCATCCAACCAATTGATGATTTCCTTTGTAACTACCTCTTGCATGGGTGTATTTAGTCTCCTCTGGTTCTCAATACTAGGATTATGATCCGGCATGAGTTGGATTTTATGAGAAAAAATGCCGGGAAGAATCCCAATAATGTTCGTAATAGTCCACCCAATAGCCTCTTTGTACCTCTTTAACACGGAAACCAATGCCTCAACTTGTGTCGCAATCAAATCTGCCGCAATGGTTATTGGTAAAGAACAATATCTCCCTAAGAATACATACCTCAAATGTGATGGTAGAGCCTTAAGCTCCAATAGTAGAGCCTCCTCAAAAGACGGTCTTGCAGGTGGAGAGTCAAAATTCTTCATGTCTAGTTCCAATCTCTTAGGCTTTGAACATAATTCAAAACTATCAAATGCGGTGACCAATTCATCATAGTCTTCAATACCATCACTATCAAAGTTCATCATAAACGTTTTAAATGCATCAACACGCAGTCTCTTTTCAATAGGCACGTCTGATTCACTATCTTCAATATGATTCACCACAATTACCGACTTGAGCTCACTGTAACAACCCTAAAAATGGATATGATAAGTAATGCTTAATGTGTCTAGAATGCCTACGATTAGACCGGGTTCACACGAATTGATGCGCGTAGAACCAGACCTCTGAACCCTTCATACAGCCAATCCAACTAACTTGGGGAGTTAGTTGAGCTTGTAAAGGTTGGGTCCAACCATGTAGGGCTCTCGAATACGAAGATTTACTCGAATGAGTCTTTACCGGACTTAAAAAGGGAAAATCATAGTTTTGGAGGGTCTAGGGGTAAAATGGTCTTTTTCCAGGCTAAGGGTAGTATTGTAATTGACCTAAATCTTCAAGTAATTTTTTAATCAATAAGGTGGAGGGGAATTTTGGGTAGAGAGGGCCGAAAATTGGCTCTTGAAGTGAAGTCTTGCTCCACCCGGGTTCGAACCTAGGTGGAAGCAATGTATTAAATTTGTTTTTAATTTATATTGGTAAATTAATGTAATTAATTTATATTTATTATTTATTAGCTGATTTAAAATAAAAGGAAATCAGATTTTAATAATTAAATAAAACCTTATTTGACTAAGTCCTAAACTAGACTCCTCAGCCTTAGAAAACTCTTCTCTCCCACGCTCATCTCTCTCTCTCTCACGTCTCTATCACTCTCACTCACAATTCTCTCTGCCAAATAACTTCAAAAAATAGTAAGTAAACCAAAGTTCTTCACACTTGAAGAACTCACAACGAAAATATAAGAAAACAAACGAAATCAATCACGTAGGCAAAAAGAAGTTTGTCCTTGGAGTTGGTGTTGACTTTGAGGGGATTTAGACGTGATCTTTGGAGAAGATTTTGGGCAGAAAGTCGAGGTTTGAACTTCATAAAAGGTATGGGTTTTCTTACTCTTGGTCCCTTTCCCAAGAGACCCCTAGGATTCAGTCGATTCTAATTCGAAAACTAGGATTGTTTCCCTGTTGCATGTCCCTGTCACTAGCTCCCAATGATTCTTAGGTTGGGTATGTTTGCTGGTAGATATTAGGCGTGTGTTATGTTTTCGTGATGAATATGTTCATGTTTGTGTGTTTGAAATAGTATGAATGACAACCTATGTGTTTTCGAAACTATGTGCATGTGTGTGCAAGGATGTACCCGTGACTAATGTTCTCTGTTTGATACTCCAATAATTTTAATGTATTATGGTTGTATTTTTACGTGCATAAACTGAGGTAAGTCATGATGTTCATATGAAATGTTATGTGGCTGGATTGAGTGAGAAACTCCTGGCTAAACGAATCCATGAAAATGCACCTAAAACATTATAAATGAACCATGAAATTTCCCTAAGAACTAATGTGTAATTTGATGAAAAAGGTGCAGAAAAATCGTGGAATAAATTTCCAGAACCTGCAAATAGGCTTTAGAAAGAATCTGGAAATTTTGGACGTCAAAAAAATAACAAAAAATAAGTGAGGTCTACAGGGATCGAACCCAGGACCTCACTAAGGCAACCTTAATTAATAAACAAAAAGGAATGTGTTAGGCGGGGTTCGATCTGGGGGCTGGGATCAACGAAATTCGCAAGGGAAAGAGGGAATAAAATGAAATGCTGTTGGGGTTTCGATCCCACAACACGGAAGACCCCTGCTAATTAAAAAAAATAAAAATGTATGGGGTCATGGGGAATCGATCCCGCGCCCCTCAGCGAATGCAGAAAATAAATTAAAAAAAAAGGGTCTTGGGGAATTGATCCCACACCCCTCAACGCCTGCAGTAAATTAAATAAAAAAAAGGGGGCTGTGGGGGATAGATCCCACAACCCCTTGGTCAGTAGCGAAATAGGAGCATAGGATAAGGATAAAAAAATTCAGTAAAATTTATGGGGTCGTGGGGAATCAATCCCACGCCCCTCAGTAAGCTATAGCAGGTTTAGAAAAGAAGAAAAAGAAAGAAAAAAAAATTAATGTGGGCATTGGGGATCGAACCTGGATCCCTAAGCCAAGGGACACAAAAAAATTAAAATTTAAGGAAAATGGCTAAGTGTTGTTCAAGGGATTCGAAACCGGGTTCCCTTGCCCAAATTTATGTATTGATATACAAGTCATACGTGAATTAAATATTCAATACTAATGCTTCCTACTTAGATCGAAATCGAGATCTTGGCATACATACAAGATGCATAAGTCATGTATCATATAATCTTAGGAAGATATGAATTACTCAAACGAACTATGAATGAAGCATCATGGCTTGTTGTCACATCCGGGTTTACACCCTAGACGTAACCGGCGTCGTCGTTCTCTCGGAGGACTAAGACAAGCCTCTTAGCTTCGTCATAGCATTCATCGACTAAAAATCAGAAAGAATTAAAAACTTTTTATCTAAAACTACTCGGAGGTTTACATAGACCTCTACATACACATCATTAAATATATCAAGTATACATAGACTTGTTCATATACGAAGATTACTTAGTCTTCTACTTTAATTTCATACACTTATATATTTAGAAAATAATAGTCATAAAACCGTCTCATCTCATAAACCATCTATCGATTACAATAAGTCTTGGGCATAGCCCTACATCAACTGAAAGAAGCCGCATATAGGCTGTCTACTACATCGTCTCAAGAGAATAACAGAGTCAACATAGAATCATAGTAACTACACATCATAAAAGAGAGATATCGGCCACGTCCTCGAGAGAGTGAGAACCTACCACTTGGATGGCAAAATACCCAAGTCTTCCTTCCTAGCAATTTGGATCAAGCTCAACGACACGAACCTAAAATGTTTGGGAAAAGGGAAAGAAAAGGGATTAGTACTCCACATGTACTAAGTATGGAATCTCATATACAATTACCAATCAAATATATTTAAAAAGGGACATTTATGAAAACATAATAGACTACATATGCAATTAAACCATAGCAAAGCAAAGTATACTAATGATAACCTTCAATAAGTCACAAGTGCAATGATCAAGTAAAATTACCATGTCTCCTACTCAATCAAGTAACCTACCAAGACTACAATTAGCAATTTGCTTACCAACATATTCTTCATATCATAATACGTCCTTCTTCAATCTAAGACAACAACATTATATTCATAAGCATGTTATTTAACATACAAACCATTTACATCATACCATCTCTTTACATATATAATATTGACCTCTCAAAGTTACTATCAAGCCAAACTAGTGCAAGGCGTAGGTAGAGTCCCATACCCCTACCTAAGCTATAGCCAACCTCTCAAGTTACTTTGATTGGCCTATACCTTATTCATTCATTTTAGTTTAGGGAACATTTGCCTTAACCGACATAGACCACATAATCGAATGTGGAATCCGGTGTCGTGAAACCTTACACCGATGGAAGGTGGTCTACCAGCCAAGGTAGAACCTAATGTAAACATAGCTATCTAGGTGGATCCACTAGCTAGTATCCTATGGTGGCAACATAGTTCAAGAAGTAAGAGGTAGATATCCCTATTTATACCATTTGGTAATATGGGCCGCTCCTCATGGGAATCCCTTAAAGTGACACATCCCTCATACATGGGAGTTATCGTCACATGGGCAACTTCTAGGATGAATCTTTCCTTTCTAGGGACAAGTCATCACCTCCCATTGTCAAGTTCGCTCGGTGCTAAGCTAAGTCCCCATTTAGAGAAATCTTTAGTCTTTATTAATTTTCTCAATTTAATTAGATAGGAGGGTCAATCCCTTGTATAATCATCATTATAGCTCAATAAGAATTGTATGAGAATTAGTCCTTTCATTAACAATTCATATAGGTGAAGTCAACCCTCGTACATCTCATCATAATAGGGCACATCGTACAACTTCCCTATATTACATTACACCTATCAACCTCACAACCAACCTAAGCATATCATATCATGTATCATATCAACTTATCACATCAATCAAAGCATACTTCAACATAACATTATTACTTGATGACAATTAACCATAATTTGAAGTAAAGGCTAGGATCATCAAGACTTACCCATACTCCTCCATAATCCATCAATAAAGGGCCATACCATCAACCCATAGATCAACCAATCTTAGATCATCACATCAATGAATTTCAATAACAAATCACGAGAACTAATCAAAAAGAAGCACTATACTATGAAGCAATACTACATCAAAGCTTAATAACATGATGTCACGCCCCGAGCTACCCCCGAGACGCGGACACGGAACCTAGGACCACAAGTGATCCCAAGCTAACCCTGCTGGCATGATCATGAGCATACTAAAGAATAATAAACTGATGCGGAAGCTAAATCATAATTTAATCTGAAAAGATGGGAAATACCCATATGCTAAAACTTAGATATATGAAAAACTGATGAGTTTAATACAAAGAAATATTAACTCACTACTAAGCTGAAACTAACTATGTCTGAAAATATCCTCTAAACTGGACTAGAAATACTGGGACAAGCCCCAGCTAAATCTAGCAAAAACTGAAGCTAAAAGACTAAATACTGAAGAGAAACTCATGAGTCTTGTCCTCGGAGAATGAGGACTCACCACTGAATCTGCTGATCTGGAGATCGGAAAATCGATCTATGCGTGATCTGGATGCTGAGAACCTGAACCTACGTCACGAGAAGATGTAGCGCACGTATGCGTCAGTACTTGAAAGGTACTGAGCATGTAGGATAGAGTAAAGCTGAAATAAAACATAACTGAACAAGCACAAAAGCAAGTATAATAATCTGAACATGATATACTGAATTTCTGAGCTAACTGAATGCAATGACCAATTTATAACATGCTAAAACTGAATACTGAATATACTGATAAATGGTCATGCAGAGAGTCTGACTGAACTGTGGGAGCTACTAATAACCGATAATAAAACCACATGAGCTAAATGTGGAGTTCGATGTATACGCCCCATCGAGAGGACCCAATATACCCTGCCAAAGGTATAAAGGCATGCTGGCGTGATCACTAAACTGATTGCCCACAGAGGGGACTTACAACCTACTTGGCTAGTAGTTCTGGGACAATTGGGTACGCTAAACCCTAGTCCAACTCGGTATTATGCTACTCCCAATGAATTCTGTAAATTAACTGATTATGTTTGAGTTTCTGTAAATACAGGATAGCTCCAAACTGAACATGCAAACTGAGAATGCAACAATTAATCTGGTAATTATGCATTTATAACTGAGGCATGTATATCTGAAGTGTCTGAAATATCTGACCTAGCATGTGTAATTCAAGGACTAAAGAAATACAAAGCTAGGGTTCTGAAATTCATGCGATAATCTGAGTAATAGAATGATAATCTGATTTGGAACATATATTTAATAAATTCATGAAGTTCTATCAAAGTTCTAGAAACCCTAGGTTTAATCATGATAAGAAAATCAAGAATCTGACTGAAAACTAGGGACCCAATGGGTGAAAGGAACCCACTAGTGAAATCCCGCATACCTGGTGATGAAATCCACGGAAAAATAATTAAGTTTCTGTGCTGGAACTGCTGGAGCTTGTGGCGTTCTTGAACTAGGGTTCTTGAGCTTTTTTTTTCCTCTCTTGCTTCTAATTTTCTAGGTTTTGATTTAATGATTTGACTTGGATATGTTTTAATTATGTTTCTAGGATTAAACTGACTAAAATCTGATGATTTAGGATCAAAACGACATAACTTATGGTTTAAACGGAGTGGGAAAGGTCAAAAAGACCCCTGGGAAGGTTGCTGTTGGGCCACACGACGGCCAGGACTGACGGTCCATCATGTGCCCGACGCCCCGTCGTTGGATCCGTCGTGAGGGCCTGTTCGACAGGCCTTTACTAAAATGGGCATAACTCTTTACTCGGAGGTATGATTTTAGCAAGGTCGGTGGATATGGAAAGATAATTCAATTAGCTATCTGTGGGTAGGTCATGAGAGACATAATTCATTTTTTGATAAGAGTTATGATCATTTTAAGTTGACCCAACTGCACTTCCCCTTAACTGTCTGCAATTGTTTTTTCCTGAAAACTAATTTTTTGGTCTGTTTTGGCTACGGGGTGTTACACATGACCTCAAGTGTATCTTCTTAACTTAGATTCAATATTCAAGAACATAGGTGTGAAGAACTTCAATTCATCATAATAGACCCATAATCAATGCAATGACAATCATTAAAGACCATTTAACTAATTAGGAGATCAATTTTATCGAACTTAACCTAATCCATATCAATTCTACATTTAGGGTTAAGGGTTAGGGGTCATCACCCACAATCTAGATCAAACTACTTCAATTCACCATAATCAACTTACAATTCATGATAATCTATTCATTCTAACCCAAAGAATACATAATTAACTCAATTCACATGATCAAATTCGGATTTGGATGAAACCCATAAGAAACTCAACTTTTTGGAAAAAGCTTTGAAGGAACCCTTTGAGGAAACAATCTCAAAGGTGAATTAGATCCCATACCTTAAGGTTTGATGACGTTTTGATGGTGAATTTCGTGCTAATCCAGCCCCCAAAGATCTTCCCAAGTTGATCTCCAATGGAGTCTTCCAATAGAGAGAGAAAGTAGAGAGAAGGAAGAGAGTTTTGTTTTTGAGAGAATGATTAGGCTAATGAGGGTTGGGGTATTTATAGTAGGGTCTTAAGTCACTTAATTAGTCTCTCTTAAACCCCTAATTACCCCTAAGTCACTTAATTAATTAACTAACTAAAACTAACTTTTCCGAAACTGCCACAGACCTTCCACGACGGATCCCTGACGATGGTCCGTCGTGGGCGTGACGGACTGACATCCCTCCGTCCTGCACATCCGTCACGTTGGTCAGAGACTTGTGCAGGCGGAGGCTTTCTACCCAAGCGCACGACGGTTCCACGACGACGGACCGTCGTGGCCGTGACGGACTGGCTTCCCTCCGTCCTGCACATCCGTCACGCTTGTCAGAGACTTGTGCAGGCGGAGGCTTTCTTCCCAAGCGCTAAGGCTGGCATGACGGAGGCATCGACGCCCCGTCGCGCCTGTGACGCCCCGCCATGGGGTCCGTCATGCCCTGCTGCTTCAAGGGTCCTCCTCGAAGGTCCTTGTTTGGTCCTTGGGGAGTCGTACCCTGACTTTTCCAGCATGATACCATCCCACACAATATTCTACACCTATGGTTACAACTGTTTACCAAATTCTGACTCTTTAACTTGGTTAAATCAAAAGGACACTCTAGCCCTCTTATGAACCAATTTGCCGGACGTTTAAGAGTTTCGGTTCCAACACCACTTCAGAGACTCCAAATATGCCTAATTGGCTAGGAACACTGGTTTAGATCCTAAGGAGACCATTTAAGTCTTATCACATGACCTCGGTATTTCAAAATGTTACATTATCCCCCCCTTAGGAACATTCGTCCCCGAATGACACCAAACACTCTTAAAATGTGGGAGTAGACTCAAGACTAGCAGCTCAAACAATTCACAATATTTAGTTAGCATGAACTATATTATTTCATAAAAATACTACAAAACATCAATTTACCATACATGATCTCAACATTTCCTCATGAGGTTTTTCTCCTTTTCATATAGGCATGGGCTCAATTATTTATCACACAAATCAATTAGTACAAAGTTCATTTTATCAATATACTAAATACAATATCAGCAAGGATTAACCATACCTAAATCACAAAAATTGACTCAATTATGCAAGAAGCAAGAAAACTTCCAAATTTATCTAAGGTCACCTTAAAGTGACTCCATTTTAGAAGTCTCCAAAACTAGGAGTTTTGCAAAGTTTCACAAAAACAATAGGGATTCACAATATCTAACGTATTTATATCATTAGAGAGAGATACTAACCTTAAACATCAAAAAGATGAGGATAACGGGTTTTCATGTCGGCCTCTGCCTCCCATGTTGCACCCTCAACTAGGTGGTTCCTCCATAGCACCTTTACGGAAACCACCTCTTTGTTCCTCAACCTTTTCACTTGCCTATCAAGGATTTGAACCGGAACCTCCTCATAAGAGAGGTTATCCTTGACCCCGAGGCCTTCAAGAGGAAGAATAGACTCGGGATTCCCGACACACTTCTTCAACATGGAGACATGGAAAACCGAATGAACCAAAGCTAGCTCATCAGGTAATCTTAAACGATAGGCAACTTTACCAGCCCTTTCCAAAATCTCATAAGGGCCTACATATCGAGGGCTCAACTTCCCTTTCTTGCCAAATCTTACCACTCCCTTCATAGGTGAAATTTTTAAATACACCTTATCACCCTCTTCAAACTCCAAGTCCCTTCTTCTATTATCGGCATAGGACTTTTGTCGACTATAGGCTGTTTGCAACCTATTTCTTATGATATGTACATTCTCCAATGTCTTGTAAATCAAGTCGGGACCGAATATTGATGACTCACCTACTTCAAACCATCCTATAGGAGACCTACACCTCCTTCCATACAAGGCTTCATAGGGAGCCATGGAGATGGACGAATGGAAACTATTATTATATGCAAACTCAACCAACGACAAATTCTTATCCCAACTCCCTTTAAAATCAATGATGCAAGCTCTAAGCATATCCTCAAGAGTTTGAATCGTGCGTTCCGCTTGACCATCCGTTTGAGGCTGGAAGGCGGTACTTAATTTTACTTTAGTACCCAAACCTTTTTGAAACGACTTCCAAAATCTAGATGTGAATTGTGCACCTCTATCCAAAATAATGGATAACGGAATACCATGACGACACACAATCTCATCTATGAAAATCTTCGCATAATCTTCCGCCGAATACGTAGATTTGATGGGGATAAAGTGAGCGGACTTATTCAATCTATCAACAATCACCCATATAGAATCAAATGACTTTTGAGTCCGAGGCAACCCTACTACGAAATCCATATTAATGTCTTCCCACTTCCGAGTAGGAATTTGGATCTCCTGTAGTAAGCCACCCGGCTTTTGATGTTCCGCCGTCACTTGTTGACAATTCGGACATTTAGCAACAAATTCCGCTATATCCCTCTTCAAACCTTCCCACCAATATGATTCTCGAAGGTCATGATACATCTTTGTAGAACCGGGATGGATGGAATAGTGGGATCCATGGGCTTCATCAAGGATCCGATCCCTCAATCCATCCACATTAGGAACACACAACCTCCCTTGATACCTCAATACACTGTCTTCTCCTAAGGAGAATGACTCGTTCGTCTTGCCAAGAACCGATTCCTTTAACTCCATCAATAGTTGATCAAGGTGTTGTTTGGACTTCACCTCAACCACCAATGATGACTCGAAGCTATGATGAACCGTGGCACCTCCATTTAGCGAACTCACCAATCGCACTTCCAATCTAGTCAAACGATGAACATCTTTTACTAGATCTTTCTTGTCTTCTTCCATACGAGACACACTACCCATAGTCATACGACTTAAAGCATCCGCCACCATATTTGCCTTGCCGGAATGATATAGGACACTCATATCATAATCTTTCAACAACTCTAACCACCTTCTTTGTCGAAGATTCAAATCTTTTTGGGTAAACACATATTGAAGGCTCTTATGATTAGTGAAAACATCCACATGAACACCATACAAGTAGTGTCTCCATATTTTTTAAAGAAAACACCACGGCCGCTAACTCAAGGTCATGAGTAGGATAATTTCTCTCATGCACCTTAAGTTGCCGCGAAGCATAGGCAATCACCTTCCCATTTTGCATAAGCACACACCCCAAATCTACGCGGGATGCATCACAATACACAATGAACCCTTTAGATCCTTCCGGTAAAGTTAACTCCGGAGCGGAAGTAAGCCTATCCTTCAATAATTGAAAACTCTTCTCGCATGCCTCTGACCATTCAAACTTTTTACCTTTTTGAGTCAATGAAGTCAAAGGAGATGCAATGGATGAAAAGCCTTCTACGAACCTTCGATAATAACCCGCTAGACCCAAGAAACTCCTAATGTCAGTTGGGGTCAAGGGTCTAGGCCAATTTCTTACCGCATCTGTCTTCTTTGGGTCTACCTCAACTCCCTCACTAGAGATGATGTGCCCAAGAAATGCCACCGACCTCAGCCAAAACTCGCACTTGCTTTTGCACATTCCTTTCTCGGTTCCTTATGTAGGGCAGTCCCTAACTTTGTGATCACTCTTCCCACAACTAAAGCAATTTCCCGTTCCGATCAAACATTCACCATAGTGCTCCTTCCCACACTTAACACAAGTAGGCTTCTCATTAGATGAGTTTCCACCCTTTCCTTTTACAACTTTTGATCTAGGGGCTTTAGGATCCCTAGTCTTGGGAAATTTGGATGGAACGTGGTTTGAGAACCTCTTCTTGAATCTAGGCCTGTCTTGAATTCCCAACCTATCTTTAGCAGTTTCACTCTCATAAGACCTTGTCCTTCTTAAGTCCTTATCCTTATCCTTCCTTTTTGCTCTAGCCTCCTCAACACTTCTTGCATGCACCATGAGACGACCAATGTTCATGTTATCATGTAGCATAGCCGATTGACACTCCTCTTGTAAGTCGTCCGATATACCTGTCACATATAGACTCATTTCGTCTCTAGGGTCGGAGACCAAAGACGGAGCATATTTGGCCAATTGAGTAAATTTCAGAGAATACTCATGAACACTCATCATTCCTTGGCGGAGATTGATGAATTCCACCACCTTTGTTTCCCTCATCTCTCTAGGGAAGAACCGATCAATGAAGGCCCCTTTGAATAACTCCCATGTCACTAACCCACTTCCAAGTGGCCTGTTGTCCTTCCATTGCGCATACCATATCTGAGCGACATCCTTGAGTTGGTATGAGGCCAACTCGGCATTCTCGCTAGATGACAGCCCCATAGCGCACAAAATCTTGTGAACCTCATCAATAAATTCCTGAGGGTCTTCATCAACCTTCGACCCATAAAAGACAGGAGGATTCATTCGAGTGAAATCCCTAAGTCTGGAGGCCATAGTCTGTTCATGGACTCTAGGTGCCAAATCCCTATTGGCTTGGGCAGTCATAGCTTGGGCTTGCACGGTTGCCGCTTGAGCTTGAGTAGTCATGGCTTGAACCATTTGAGCAATAATAGCTCTCATCTGAGCTTCTGTCATTGGTGGAGGATAAGCAGGAACCTGGTCATCAATAGCAACCTCTTCAAGAGGAGGAGCAGGTTCATCACGAGGAATTCCCGCAGCAGCCATCTCATCCTCAAGTCTTCGAGCCGCGTTTCTTCTAGTATTCATCTCCTATAACCAAAACACAAGGTTCAGGCGAAAGCATATACGACGTACATTCTAGGGGCACGATATGGATTTCCAACAATGCGAATGATTCCTAATCACCAAATAAGTTCCTATTCATAAGTGTGGCGCGCTTCACAATTATGAATACAAACTTAAATAACGTGGTTGAGAGAGAGACGTTAACATCAAGGATATTCAACCTCATGCTCTGATACCAAGTTTGTCATATCCGGGTTTACCCCCTAGATGTAACCGGCGTCGTCATCCTCTCGGAGGACTAAGACAAGCCTCTTAGCTTTGTCATAGCATTCATCGACTAAAAATCAGAAAGAATTAAAAACTTTTTATCTAAAACTACTCGGAGGTTTACATAGACCTCTACATACACATCATTATATATATCAAGTATACATAGACTTGTTCATATACGAAGATTACTTAGTCTTCTACTTTTATTTCATACACTTATATATTTAGAAAATAATAGTCATAAAACCGTCTCATCTCATAAACCATCTATCGATTACAATAAGTCTTGGGCATAGCCCTACATCAAATGAAAGAAGCCACATATAGGCTGTCTACTACATCGTCTCAAGAGAATAACAGAGTCAACATAGAATCATAGTAACTACACATCATAAAAGAGAGATATCGGCCACGTCCTCGAGAGAGTGAGGACCTACCACTTGGATGGCAAAATACCCAAGTCTTCCTTCCTAGCAATTTGGATCAAGCTCAACGACCCGAACCTAAAATGTTTGGGAAAAGGGAAAGAAAAGGGATTAGTACTCCACATGTACTAAGTATGGAATCTCATATACAATTACCAATCAAATATATTTAAAAAGGGACATTTATGAAAACATAATAGACTACATATGCAATTAAACCATAGCAAAGCAAAGTATACTAATGATAACCTTCAATAAGTCACAAGTGCAATGATCAAGTAAAATTACCATGTCTCCTACTCAATCAAGTAACCTACCAAGACTACAATTAGCAATTTGCTTACCAACATATTTTTCATATCATAATACGTCCTTCTTCAAGCAAAGACAACAACATTATATTCATAAGCATGTTATTAAACATACAAACCATTTACATCATACCATCTCTTTACATATATAATATTGACCTCTCAAAGTTACTATCAAGGCAAACTAGTGCAAGGCGTAGGTAGAGTCCCATACTCCTACCTAAGCTATAGCCAACCTCTCAAGTTACTTTGATTGGCCTATACCTTATTCATTCATTTTAGTTTAGGGAACATTTGCTTTAACCGACATAGACCACATAATCGAATGTGGAATCCGGTGTCGTGAAACCTTACACAGATGGAAGGTGGTCTACCGGCCAAGGTAGAACCTAATGTAAACATAGCTACCTAGGTGGATCCACTAGCTAGTATCCTATGGTGGCAACATAGTTCAAGAACTAAGAGGTAGATATCCCTATTTATACCATTTGGTAATATGGGCCGCTCCTCATGGGAATCCCTTAAAGTGACACATCCCTCATACATGGGAGTTATCGTCACATGGGCAACTTCTAGGATGAATCTTTCCTTTCTAGGGACAAGTCATCACCTCCCATTCTCAAGTTCGCTCGGTGCTAAGCTAAGACCCCATTTAGATAAATCTTTAGTCTTTATTAATTTTCTCAATTTAATTAGATAGGAGGGTCAATCCCTCGTATAATCATCATTATAGCTCAATAAGAATTGTTTGAGAATTAGTCCTTTCATTAACAATTCATATAGGTGAAGTCAACCCTCGTACATCTCATCATAATAGGGCACACGTACAACTTCCGTATATTACATTACACCTAGCAACCTCACAACCAACCTAAGCATATCAATTCATGTATCATATCAACTTATCACATCAATCAAAGCATACTTCAACATAACATTATCACTTGATGACAATTAACCATAATTTGAAGTAAAGGCTAGGATCATCAAGACTTACCCATACTCGTCCATAATCCATCAATAAAGGGCCTTACCATCAACCCATAGATCAACCAATCTTAGATCATCACATCAATGAATTTCAATAACAAATCACGAGAACTAATCAAAAAGAAGCACTATACTATGAAGCAATACTACATCAAAGCTTAATAACATGACCTCAAGTGTATCTTCTTAACTTAGATTCAATATTCAAGAACATAGGTGTGAAGAACTTCAATTCATCATAATAGACCCATAATCAATGCAATGACAATCATTAAAGACCATTTAACTAATTAGGAGATCAATTTTATCGAACTTAACCTAATCCATATCAATTCTACATTTAGGGTTAAGGGTTAGGGGTCATCACCCACAATCTAGATCAAACTACTTCAATTCACCATAATCAACTTACAATTCATGATAATCTATTCATTCTAACCCAAGAATACATAATTAACTCAATTCACATGATCAAATTCGGATTTGGATGAAACCCATAAGAAACTCAACTTTTTGGAAAAAGCTTTGAAGGAACCCTTTGAGGAAAGAATCTCAAAGGTGAATTAGATCCCATACCTTAAGGTTTGATGACATTTTGATGGTGAATTTCGTGCTAATCCATCCCCCAAAGATCTTCCCAAGTTGATCTCCAATGGAGTCTTCCAATAGAGAGAGAAAGTAGAGAGAAGGAAGAGAGTTTTGTTTTTGAGAGAATGATTAGGTTAATGAGGGTTGGGGTTTTTATAGTAGGGTCTTAAGTCACTTAATTAGTCTCTCTTAAACCCCTAATTACCCCTAAGTCACTTAATTAATTAACTAACTAAAACTAACTTTTTTGAAACTGCCACAGACCTTCCACGACGGATCCCCGACGACGGTCCGTCGTGGGTGTGACGGACTGACATCCCTCCGTCCTGCACATCCGTGACGTTGGTCAGAGACTTGTGCAGGTGGAGGCTTTCTCCCCAAGCGCACGATGGTTCCACGACGACGGACCGTCGTGGACGTGACGAACTGGCTTCCCTCCGTCTTGCACATCCGTCACGCTTGTCAGAGACTTGTGCAGGCGGAGGCTTTCTTCCCAAGCGCTAAGGCTGGCATGACGGAGGCATCGACGCCCCGTCGCGCCTGTGACGCCCCGCCATGGGGTCCGTCATGCCCTGCTGCTTCAAGGGTCCTCCTCGAGGGTCCTTGTTTGGTCCTTGGGGAGTCGTACCCTGACTTTTCCAGAATGATACCATCCCACACAATATTCTACACCTATGGTTACAACTGTTTACCAAATTCCGACTCTTTAACTTGGTTAAATCAAAAGGACACTCTAGCCCTCTTATGAACCAATTTGCCGGACGTTTAAGAGTTTCGGTTCCAACACCACTTCAGAGACTCCAAATATGCCTAATTGGCTAGGAACACTGGTTTAGATCCTAAGGAGACCATTTAAGTCTTATCACATGACCTCGGTATTTCAAAATGTTACACTTGTATGTATAGACCCATAAGTCTAGCATACGTTTAAAAATAAGTGAACCTAAGATTTATGTAATGAAATGATATTACCCTAGAAAGGTTAGGTAAGAGTGTAACACACACTAAATGTCCAAGTGCATTGGCATACGATGAAATGAATCTTATGTAATGAAATGATGAAACCCTAGAAGGGTTAAGTAAGAGTGTGAAACACACAAATGGCCAAGTGCATTGGCATATGATGAAATGAACATTCACGTAAAATGGGGTGAGTAATTATGAAGAGCAAATGTTTCAATGTTAATGAATGTGGTGACAACATGATATGAGGCTAATGTAAAAGATGAGAACAATCTCAAATGAGCTTAAGTAAATGTTACCAAAACGTACTCACCTATGAGAGTGTAAAGTTAATGAAGAGACCAGTCTCTATGAACACTCTAATGAAAGTATTGAGATTAACACACTTAATACTAATGATGAGATGAGAAATCATCTATTGAGCTATGATGTCCTCATACTAGAAGCCAGCTTCCATGACGTATGAGTTTAATGTAATGGAACTTTATACTGAGCACCGATAGACTAGCTATGAGCGGTGATGCCTTCTTTCGGGAAGGGCGGAGGTTCACGTAACTCTCATGAGATGAGAATGTCTGGCATGCCAGGTATGGGTCTCCTTATATCTCCTACTCTTCGAACCTATACTGCCAATATAGGGATCTGGCGGGGTTCAATTCCCATGTACGCTAGCATGTTTTGGGTCACTTTGGCCGGTGATTCCACCTTTTTTCGGTGTGGGGGAGACACTGGATTTCATGATGCTCACATGAACTATGTTGGTTAAAGTTAAAGTTCCCAATGAATGAATGAGGCCAGCCTCAAATGATGCACATAATGAAATCAACAATACCAAAGGTGTTAGGATAGGATAATGAAGAGGTGAGCTAGACTCAAGTAATGACACTAGGTTATTCTTGATCATTGCATAGTAAACCCGATGAGAGTCTTAAACTACATCCTAGGTATAGCTGGTGTTTACACTAGATTATGAATAAATGAAATAAAGTACGTATGAATGAATGAAGCAGACTCTGTGTTTGCTAAAGAAGGCTCCGTAGTTGAGGTCCCATATGTTGAGCCCTCATTTTGGGAAGTCTTAATGTCAATTCCATGATTCCAAGGTCTCATGGCATATGAATGAATGATATGAAAGATGTTATGTGCTATATGCAATATGATATGTGCTATTTGTAAGATGTTATGTGTTGTGTGCAATATGATAAGTATGACGATGCATGTTACTCTCATGGCATGACTTTCCTAATCCAAATTTGGAAAGTTCACTGACTTTCCTAATTCAAATTTGGAAAGCTCATTAACTTTCCTAATCCCAATTTGGCAAGTCCACTAACTTGACTTTCCATAATCATGTTGTTAGAAAAGAGCTGTTCTTACTCATGCATGTCCTTGGTGTGTGCTTGCATATACCCATACTTAGTACAAGTATGTACTAATCCCATACACCTCTAAATTTTTAGGTGCAGGCACAGGTGGACGCTAGAGCTTACAGGTTGACGTTGCAGCTATCCGGACGTGGAGCTTTCATCCGGACTTGGTAGGCCCTCATGCTTTCAAGGATGTCTACCGTTACTATCTAGCTTAGATGTAGGCGTTAGCTAGTGGAGTATGTTCCACTAGTGTTTCTTTCCGTTTTTATTTCAGACATTGTATTGGTGCCATTTTGGTAATTATACATTTAATGCAATATTGAACTATTTCTTTCAGTTGATAATCTTAATGTTAGATGGTTGATTGTGAACATTATGAATGTAAGTAGAACGACCTTTATGCATGATAAGAAACAAAAAGTTTCAAATTTTCCGCTAAAATTAACCTAGATGAAGTAAGAATGACGTAAGTAGGCTTGTCTGCGACCTCTGAGAGGTCAACGACGCCGGTCTCGTATAGGGTCTAGATTCCAGTCGTGACAAAGTTGGTATCAGAGCACTAGGTTAAACTAAGTTCACATCAACCACATTGAGTAGTTTCTAAGTCATGGTAGTGAAGTGCACCACTATCCTGGATTAGAGACTGCATGATACGTAGGAAAATTTCCCTTCTTCTGATCTTATCGTGCTTTTCCTAATGTCAGATTTCTTGGTGTTATGAGCGTGTCTAACATCAATTCTTATTATTTTCAGAGAATGAATACTAGGAGGAACGTTGGTCAGATGAGAGGAGGAGCAGCTGTTGGGGGCAATCAGGTTCCACCCCAGGCTCCAGCTGAAAGAGTGGCTATTAACCCAGCTGGGTTGACTGATGCGGAGGTGCGGGCATCTCTGGCCCAGATGGTGTCACGACCCAACCCGATGGGCCGTGACTAGTGCCCGTTTTGGACACTCATAAATAAACCTGCTAAGTATAACCAACTGAAACTAAGACAATATGGAATTTAATCAAATCAAACCTACCCCAACGCCAATATATATAAGGTGGATCTGTCTCATTAGGAGTCATAACCATTTAATCGTAACAATATACGCGAGCCGACAAGGCCGCACTATCCAAAGCATAATAGCATACACAAGCCGACAAGGCTGCCCCTGTACACGTGGACATCACAAACATACCATGTCCAGACCATTATCCAAAACATACATACAACCCACATAATGACTGCAGACCTCTAAGAGTATAGTAGTGAAACTCGACGGGACAGGGCCCCGCCGTACCCATAGATAAGCAAAAGATTACATAGGAAGTTATGTACCAAAACGACTGGGCTCCGAAACAGTGGAGCTCCCCCAATCGGCAGAGTAGATATCCTAGGCGGGAGAATCACCGAACTGTGCATCTACACCTACGGGCATGAAACGCAGCCCCCTCCCCCCCCGAGGAAAAGGGGGTCAGTACGGACAATGTACTGAGTATGTAATGCATAAGGTAAAGATGACAGGATACCAACATGATAAGTCGAAACAAGATATCGCTACACATGAACCTTATAATTAAAAATCATACTTATCTTTAACATATAAGGTGCCTAGCTTCCCTAGTAAGGGACTCGGCAAAATAATCATCATATATATACATCATACGTACCCGGCCCTCTAGTGAGGGACTCGGTGAAATAGTCATCACATCATCTCCGTCATCATCATCATTATAACCATCCTCATCACTAATCATATATATAATATACATACCCGGCCCTCTAGTGAGGGACTCGGTGACATATGCAAGAAACTCCGCACGAACATTACCCGGCCCGGGACTCGGTGAAATGATAAATGACTCTATGCACCAGCAGAACATTATGAGCAACCATATGCAATTAAAATCATTTCTTATAACTCAATAGAACAATCAACGTGAACCAGCAAGGAGTATTACCAAAGATTAACGTTTTATCAAGATTATCAACCTTTAACACGATATGAAAACGTAAAATCTCAATGACTCTAAGAAGCACTACCATAGATATGAGAAATCACCATAGCCTTAGACATAGCCGATATATAGAGGAATAGTTTGTGTAAGCAAGAATATACGTCACCTAGACGCTCTAGAAGTAAGTATCAAACCTGTCCGTCATTCGCTCATTTTTAAGAGTCATGCCAAACAAAGAAAGAAAGGAAAGCGTTACATACCGTATAGTCGAGCCGCACGTCCAATATTTACTGCCCAATCTATTATCTATAACAAGCAACAATCGTGCCGCAATTAGATAGACGTCGCGCTTTACTGCTTATTGTAAGCTAGCTAATAATCTAACGAAAATTCGGCAGCACTTCCCCTATTTTCCTTACTTCGTCCCAATCCCACAACAACTCAAATTATCCACAGCAATACCAATAACACATGTAATCCAACGAATCATATTAAACAGCCCCCTCCCCAAAACAGTTCCGTCTCGGCAACCGTATTAACAAAACAACGACACACCAAGCGATAAATCGTTTTATAATTTTGCAACACATCTACCTTATCGTATTCATCCCTTGGAGTATATACCCATAATCACATTAACATATGCATAATGCCAAAACAGAATTTCCCGCATGTTGCTTTAATCAAAACAGCCCAATCCCTAACACGACACCACTAATAATCCGATTGTGGTTTCCGTTCATACTTAGCACATTTAATAACTAAAACAAATTTCCTAAGCTACTGGTCACGCCCCCTTCTTAACATTAATGGTTAATTAGCAATAGCATTCTAAGAAATTAACACACCAAGCAAAGAGATTACTAACCAAATTCTTTTGTAGTTGCTGGCCGAGAGCTTCAAGTCTCGTTTCAAGACTGCGTTGTCTTCTACAATTAATCTATACCACAAGGGAATTGCTAGACTCCTAGAGCATTTCATCTACCAAGTGTTTGCAAATTTGTTTTTGCTTAAAACATGGGCTGGCCGAGAGTGCATTTGCCTTGAGTGGTAGGGTCCACTTGATTAATTTAATCCTAATCATCCACTAATTACTCCCCCACTGATGTTCCCCACTAAGGCCACTAATTAATTCCCCACTAATGCTAATGACACTACATCAGCCACTATCATGCATTTGCCTTGAGTGGTAGGGTCCACTTGATTAATTTAATCCTAATCATTCACTAATTACTCCCCCACTAATGTTCTCCACTAAGGCTACTAATTAATTCCTTCTAATGCTAATGACATTACATCAGCCACTATCATACTTAATATCACATTTGGAATTAACATCATTGCCTAATATTTCTTTAATCACTTGGAACTTAAAATAAAATCTCATTCCCCGGACTTACATCGACTAGCTCATGACGCGCACTACGTATAAAAAAATATGAGGCATAACATCCTTCCCCCCTTAGGAACATTCGTCCTCGAATGTTAAGTTAGCGTTTTACAAAAAAAAAAATCCCGCGAGGTCTCCCTAACAGTTATACCTATCAACCTGCATTCCGTAACTTACAGATACCTCACAGAGTCACAACTTACTACATAATCTCGTTTATCAATCAATATAGTCAAGCTAGGAATTGAATTACATGCATGTACGGGGAACAAGTAAGGATACTTATTCTTCATTTCTTCTTCCGCTTCCCAAGTCATCTCCTCCCTATTATTATTTCGCTACAACACTTTGACGGAAGCCACATCCTTAGTACGTAACCTTCTAACCTGGCGATCAAGTATAGCTACGGGTTTCTCCTCATATGACAACTCCTCTGTTACCTGAACATCATCTACAGGGCATACTCTAGAAGGATCACCAATACATTTACGTAGCATCGATACATGAAAGACTGGATGTACCGCCTCCAAATCAGATGGTAGATCCAACTTATAGGCAACCTTGCCTATCCTACGAACAATCTGATAAGGCCCAATGTATCTCGGACTGAGCTTCCCTTTCCTGCCGAATCTCATCACACCCTTCATGGGTGATACCTTCAGGAATACCCAGTCACCAATCTGAAACTCCAAATCTCGACGCAGATTATCTGTATATGACTTCTGTCGACTCTGGGCTGCTAATAATCTTTCCTGAATAAGCTTCACCTTGTCAACAGCTTGCTGAATCATATCCGGGCCTATTAACTTATTCTCGCCAACATCAAACCAAAAAATAGGTGACCTGCACTTCCTCCCATATAAGGCCTCGTACGGTGCCATCTGGATACTAGAATGGTAGCTATTATTATAGGCAAACTCAATGAGCGGCAAGTGGTCATCCCAACTACCTTTGAAGTCAATAATACAGGCCCGCAACATATCTTCTAATGTATGAATAGTATGCTCAGCCTGCCCATCAGTCTGAGGGTGAAATGCTGTGCTAAGGTTCACCTGTGTCCCCAATCCCTTCTGAAACGATCTCCAAAAGTTGGCTGTAAATTGAGATCCTCTGTCTGATATAATGGACGTGGGAACCCCATGAAGTCTCACTATCTCCCTGACATATAACCTCGCATAATCTTCAGCCGAATAAATAGTCCTGACTGAAAGAAAATGGGCTGATTTCGTCAGCCTATCTACAATAACCCATATAGAGTCATACTTCCGTTGAGTGCGAGGTAAGCCTGTAATGAAGTCCATATTAATCATCTCCCATTTCCAAGTCGGGATCTCTATCTCCTATAATAATCCACCAGGCTTTTGATGTTCGATCTTGACTTGTTGACAATTTGGGCACTGAGCAACAAATTCCGCTATGTCCTTTTTCATGCCATCCCACCAGTATAAGCATCTGAGGTCATGATACATTTTCGTTGACCCTGGGTGAATAGAATAATGGGCAGAGTGTGCCTCTCCCATAACCTGCCGTCGTAGCCCTGCAATATCAGGTACACACAATCTGCCTTCATATTGTAACACTCCGTCAGGTGTAACCTTAAATGGGGTCTTTTTCTTTTGAAGAGTTGCATCTCTATACTGTGCAAGAATAGGGTCCTCGTACTGGTGTCTCTTTACCTCATCTATGATTAAGGACTCAGCAACCTCTCGAATAGAAACTCCACTATCTTCTGAATTAGCCAGACGAACTCCAAGGCTGGATAGCCGCTGAATCTCCTGAACCATCTCCCTCCTTTCTGGTTGTACATCTGTCAAGCTACCCATGGACTTACGGCTGAGAGCATCTGCTACAACATTTGCTTTCCCTGGATGATATAAAATATCAACATCATAATCCTTTAGCAACTCTAACCAGCGTCTCTGTTGTAAGTTCAGCTCCTTCTGTTTAAAGATATATTGGAGACTCTTATGATCTGTATAGATGTCCACATGGACACCATATAAATAATGCCTCCATATCTTCAAGGCATGAACCACGACTGCTAACTCCAGATCGTGAGTAAGATAATTCTTTTCATGCTTCCTAAGCTGTCGGGAGGCATAGGCTATAACTTTGCCATGCTGCATCAATACATATCCTAGCCCAACACCCGAAGCATCACAATAAATAACATAGCCGTCTGGTCCCTCAGGAAGAGTTAGGACTGGAGCTGTAGTCAATTTTGTCTTTCAATAGCTGGAAGCTTCGCTCACAAGCATCAGTCCACTGGAACTTGGCTGCCTTTTGAGTTAGCCTTGTCAAAGGCGCTGAAATTGAGGCAAACTTTTCTATGAATCTCCTGTAATATCCTGCTAACCCCAGAAAGCTGCGTACCTCAGTAGGTGTCGTAGGTCTGGGCCAAGTCTTTACCGCCTCAATCTTCTGCGTGTCTACCCGAATACCATCAGCTCCAATAATATGCCCCAAGAATGCCACTGAAGTCAACCAGAACTCGCACTTGGAGAACTTAGCATACAACTTCTGGTGCTGAAGCACCCTAAGTACCGTCCTTAAATGGTCTGCATGCTCCTCTTCTGAACGTGAATAAACCAGAATATCGTCTATAAATACAATAACAAACATATCAAGGAATGGTTTAAACACCCGGTTCATTAAATCCATAAACACCGCTGGAGCATTAGTCAGCCCAAAAGACAGCACTCTAAACTCATAATGCCCGTATCGGGTCCGGAATGCCGTCTTTGGAATATCTGCCTCCCTTACCCGCACCTGATGATAACCTGACCGCAAGTCTATCTTTGAAAAACACTTAGCACCCTGCAACTGATCAAATAGATCGTCAATCCTTGGGAGGGGATACTTGTTCTTTACGGTTACTTTGTTCAGCTGCCTATAATCAATACACATTCGCAGCGACCCATCCTTCTTCCTCACAAACAGTACCGGTTCTCCCCAAGGTGATGTACTAGGCCTGATGAAGCCCTTTTTTAGCAAATCTCTCAATTGCTCTTTCAACTCTTTCAACTCAGCAGTTGCCATTCTATAAGGAGGTATAGATATAGGCTGGGTATCTGGCAGTACATCTATAGTAAACTCTATCTCTCGTTCTGGAGGAAGGCCTGGAAGTTCCTCTGGGAATACATCGGGAAATTTCTTAACTACCGGGACTGATTGAAGATTCGGTACCTCTGCCTTTATGTCATGCACCCGAACCAGATGATAAATATAGCCTTTTCTAACCATCTTCCTGGCCTTAAGGTATGAAATAAAATTACCTTTCGGCGATACTGTACTCCCCTTCCACTCTATAGTCGGTTCCACTGGAAATTGAAATCGAACTATCTTTCCTCTGCAATCAACATTAGCATAACAAGCAGCCAACCAATCCATGCCCATGATAATATCAAACTCAATCATATTTAACTCTATTTGATTTGCTACGGTACGACAACTATATATAACCACTGAACAATTCTTATATACTCGCGTAGCTATGACAGAATCTCCTACAGGTGTAGCTACCTCAAATAGTTCTATCAACTCAGACTCTATTCCGATCCTACTAGCAACGAAAGGGGATATAAATGATAAGGTGGAACCTAGGTCTATCAATGCATACACACTTCGGGAGAATAGTGATAATATACCTGTGATCACATTAGGTGACGCCTCCTGATCCTGCCTACTAGTCAAAGCATATATGCGGTTCGAGGGACCGCTAGAACTGGGAGCTCCACCACGACCTCTACTACGGCCTGCTGGCGCCTGAATACCCTGCCCCATAGGGCGCATAGCCACAGAAGAAGATGAACCAGCAACGGACCCAGTAGGCTGTGCCATACCACCGGCACTACCTCTAAAGGGACACTCCCTCATAGTATGACCCTGACAGCCGCAAGAAAAACACGCACCTGTAGTCCAACGACATTTCCCAGGATGGGACCTACCACAGCGAGAACACCGAGGCAAAGGTGGCCTCGACTGGCTCAAACCCCTGCCCATCTGTGACCCTGCCGCCCTAGAGCTCTGACCAGCTTCCGAATATCCCGTACTATCAAACCCCCTACCCATAGAACGTGGGGGTGCACTCTATGCTGGCTGGGAAGAAAATCTAACATGCTGTTGAGACTGCCCGCCTCGAAATTCGTCAGGATAACCTGCTGATCTAGCCCTCTTATGCTGGCCTCTATTATAATCTCTATCTGACTGACGTCCCCGGTGTCGATCCTCTACCCCCTGTGCATATGCCTGCACCCGAGCAATGTCCATACCTGGCTGAAGAGTCACTGCCATACAACCGTCAATCAGATAACGATCCAATCCCATCACATAACGATGTACCCTGTCTGCCATATCAGCCACAATAGTAGGCGCATGCCTAGCCAATGAATCAAACTCGAGGCTATACTCTCGAACGCTCCTGCCATTCTGCCTCAAACGCAAGAATCTATCGACTCTAGCTCGCTTCATCTCTGGAGGCAGGAAATGGCCCCGGAAAGCCTCCACAAATTCATCCCATACCGCTGGAAGAGCACCCTCACCCCTAGATAACTCCCAAGACACATACCAACTAATAGCTATATCCCACAAACGATATGTAGCCAACTTAACCGACTCGGTCTCCGAAGCCTTGATTATCCTCAATGTACGCTGCATCTGACGAATAAAATCTTGCGGATCATCCTGGGGCCTTGACCCAAAGAACTCTGGAGGATTACAACTTAAGAAGTCACGAGCCCTTAAGCTATCAGATCTGTTCGCATGATCAACTCCTAGTCCATGCCTGCGAGCCTGACCTGCCATTAATCTAGTCAGCAACTGAACCGCATCTCTCATGGCCCTATCCTCCGCCCCTGGCTGAGGAGCTGGAGGTTCAGGTGCTGGGGCCTCGGGGGCTGGTGGCGGTGTAGCAGAGCTCTCCGACTGGAGCGCAATACCAGGCATAGACTGGGCACGGGCCCTAGTAACTCTCCGGGTCTGACTAGTACCTTCTGCTATCGATTTGCCCTTCTGGGCGGCTGTCGCTTTGTTTGGAGGCATAGCTGAAAATACAGGGATTCGTTAGAGAGGGATTATCCTGTTAATATAGCTCTATCGCACGATCTAGAATATGAAGAAAGGATGACATCCTAAATGTCCTGTAGCTTCCTGTTTATAGATGTGGTGCACTACACACCGATAAACAAGACTCTACTAGACACGGTCTGTAGACACTTCCGAGGAAGAACCGCTCTGATACCACTTTTGTCACGACCCAACCCGATGGGCCGTGACTAGTGCCCGTTTTGGACACTCATAAACAAACCTGCTAAGTATAACCAACTGAAACTAAGACAATATGGAATTTAATCAAATCAAACCTACCCCAACGCCAATATATATAAAGTGGATCTGTCTCATAAGGAGTCATAACCATTTAACCGTAACAACATACGCGAGCCGACAAGGCCGCACTATCCAAAGCATAATAGCATACACAAGCCGACAAGGCTGCCCCTGTACACGCGGACATCACAAACAAACCATGTCCAGACCATTATCCAAAACATACATACAACCCACATAATGTCTGCAGACCTCTAAGAGTATAGTAGTGAAACTCGACGGGACAGGGCCCCGCCGTACCCATAGATAAGCAAAAGATTACATAAGAAGTTATGTATCAAAACGACTGGGCTCCGGAACAGTGGAGATCCCCCAATCGGCAGAGTAGATATCCTAGGCGGGAGGATCACCGAACTGTGCGTCTACACCTGCGGGCATGAAACGCAGCCCCCCCGAGGAAAGGGGGTCAGTACGGACAATGTACTAAGTATGTAAAGCATAAGGTAAAGATGACAGGATACCAACATGATAAGTCGAAACAAGATATCGCTACACATGAACCTTATAAGTGAAAATCATACATATCTTTATCATATAAGGTGCCCAGCTTCCCTAGTAAGGGACTCGGCAAAATAATCATCATATATATACATCATACGTACCCGGCCCTCTAGTGAGGGACTCGGTGAAATAGTCATCACATCATCTCCGTCATCATCATCATTATAACCATCCTCATCACCAATCATATATATAATATACATACCCGGCCCTCTAGTGAGGGACTCGGTGACATATGCAAGAAACTCCGCACGAACATTACCTGGCCCGGGACTCAGTGAAATGATAAATGACTCTATGCACCAGCAGAACATTATGAGCAACCATATGCAATTAAAATTATTTCTTATAACTCAATAGAACAATCAACGTGAACCAGCAAGGAGTATTACCAAAGATTAATGTTTTATCAATATTATGAACCTTTAACACGATATGAAAACGTAAAATCTCAATGAATCTAAGAAGCACTACCATAGATATGATAAATCACCATAGCCTTAGACATAGCCGATATATAGAGGAATAGTTTGTGTAAGCAAGAATATACGTCACCTAGATGCTCTAGAAGTAAGTATCAAACCTGTCCGTCATTTGCTCATTTTTAAGAGTCATGCCAAACAAAGAAAGAAAGGATAGCGTTACATACCGTATAGTCGAGACGCACGTCCAATATTTACTGCCCAATCTATTAATCTATAACAAGCAACAATCGTGCCGCAATTAGATAGACGTCGCGCTTTACTGCTTATTGTAAGCTTGCTAATAATCTAACGAAAATTCGGCAGCACTTCCCCTATTTTCCTTACTTCGTCCCAATCCCACAACAACTCAAATTATCCACAGCAATACCAATAACACATATAATCCAACGAATCATATTAAACAGCCCCCTCCCCAAAATAGTTCCGTCTCGGCAACCATATTAACGAAACAACAACACACCGAGCGATAACTCATTTTATAATTTCGCAACACATCTACCTTATCGTATTCATCCCTTGGAGTATATACCCATAATCACATTAACATATGCATAATGCCAAAACAGAATATCCCGCATGTTGCTTTAATCAATAGCATTCTAAGAAATTAACACACCAAGCAAAGAGATTACTAACCAAATTCTTTTGTAGTTGCTGGACGAGAGCTTCAAGTCTCGTTTCAAGACTGCGTTGTCTTCTACAATTAATCTATACCACAAGGGAATTGCTAGACTCCTAGAGCATTTCATATACCAAGTGTTTGCAAATTTGTTTTTGTTTAAAACATGGGCTGGCCGAGAGTGCATTTGCCTTGAGTGGTGGGGTCCACTTGATTAATTTAATCCTAATCATCCACTAATTACTCCCCCACTAATGTTCCTCACTAAGGCCACTAATTAATTCCCCACTAATGCTAATGACACTACATCAGCCACTATCATGCATTTGCCTTGAGTGGTGGGGTCCACTTGATTAATTTAATCCTAATCATTCACTAATTACTCCCCCACTAATGTTCCCCACTAAGGCCACTAATTAATTCCCCACTAATGCTAATGACACTACATCAGCCACTATCATACTTAATTTCACATTTGGAATTAACATCCTTGCCTAATATTTCTTTAATCACTTGGAACTTAAAATAAAATCTCATTCCCCGGACTTACATCGACTAGCTCATGACGCGCACTACGTTTAAAAAAATATGAGGCATAACAGATGGCACAGGACATCACTATGCAGGCTCAGTCCATGACTGCCTAGGTCAACCGGCAGAATGTTCAGAGGGAGAACCCGCCGGTTCGTAGCATGGCTGACATGCTGAGAGACTTCACGAGGATGAATCCTCCTATTTTCACGGGGTCTAAGACTTCAGAGGATTTCTAGGAGTTTGTGGACGAGGTGCATAAGATTTTGGTGGCTATGGGGGCCACAGATACTGAGAAGGCTGAGCTGGCTTCCTATCAGCTCAAGGATGTAGCACAGACTTGGTGCAAGATATGGCAGGATAGCCGAGCTTTGGGCGAAGCTCCGGTAACTTGGGAGCTGTTTAGACAGCCTTCACGGAGAGATTCTTCCCAGGGAGATGAGGGAGGCCAAGGTTGAGGAATTTATCAACCTTAAGCAAGGATCTATGACAGTCAGGGAGTATTCCCTGAAGTTTGTGAAATTATCCAGGTATGCCACTTCTCTTGTGTCTAACAGCAGAGACGAGATGAGTAGATTCTTGACTGCGATTGCTGAGGATCTCGAGGAGGAGTGTAGGTCAGCTATGCTGCATGACAGCATAGACCTTTCCAGGCTTATGGTCCATGTCCAGCAAGTGGAGGAAAGCAGGAAGAGGAAGCACACTAGGGCAGGGAACAGGTCAAGGCAAGCTGAGGAGAATTTTTCAAGGAAGAGTAGTACTGAAATTAGGGATTAGCCCAGGTTTAAGAAGGGACTCTCCCACCAAGGGGAGTCAAGTTCATCCAAGGGTCGCTATGATAGGGATTCCGAGTCCAGAGTTAAGAGAAACAATGGAGTAGATACACCTCAGGAGAGGCCACCTTGCAGGAAGTGTGGCAAACTACATGGATGAGAGTGTTTGATGGGCACTAACGCTTGTTACAGTTGTGGCAAACCGGGTCACATGCTGAAGGATTGTCCGAATAGGAGAAGTCAAGAACAAGGGAAGGAGAGAGTTCGGCCTAATGGTCCAAGTGAAGAGGCTCCAAGGAGGCAATGATTCTTCGCACTCAAGTCTAGAGGTGTAGGGGAAGGCACCTCTGGTGAAGTCTCGGGTGTGTAGCCTTAATTAGTCTTTCATGTATTTGACTGTGTTTGGTGTTTATGCACTAGTATGAGGTTAATATGTTTGAGTCATCATGTTGGTGGCTAATTTGCATGACTTATATGTTTACTTATGTTGTATGCTTTGATGAGACTAGTTTAGGAAAGACTTCCTTAGTCTATTAATGTGAAGCTACTAGTAGGTTTCAAGGATGTGCACCATCATGTTAATATGTGAATCGGATATTCACCAATGGGGAGCATTGAATTACCTATGTATGCATACATTCTATAGATGACTTACTTATTGTTAGTAAAGAGTAGTATCATTCGGGGACGAATGTTCCTAAGGGGGGGATAATGTAACAACCCTAAAAATGGATATGATAAGTAATGCTTAATGTGTCTAGAATGCCTACGATTAGACCGGGTTCACACGGATTTATGCGCGTAGAACCAGACCTCTGAACCCTTGCTACAGCCAATCCAACTAACTTGGGGAGTTAGTTGAGCTTGGAAAGGTTGGGTCCAACCATGTAGGGCTTTCGAATACGAAGATTTACTCGAATGAGTCTTTACCGGACTTAAAAAGGGAAAATCATAGTTTTGGAGGGTCTAGGGGTAAAATGATCTCTTTCCAGGCTAAGGGTAGTATCGTAATTACCCTAAATATATAATTAATTATTTAGTTAATAAGGAGGAGGGGCATTTTGGGGAGAGAGGGCCGAAAATTGGCTCTTGAAGTGAAGTCTTGCTCCACCCAGGTTCGAACCTAGGTGGAAGCAATGGATTAAATTTGCTTTTAATTTAAGTTGGTAAATTAATGTAATTAATTTATATTTATTATTTATTATCTGATTTAAAATAAAAGGAAATCAGATTTTAATAATTAAATAAAACCTTATTTGACTAAGTCCTAAACTAGACTCTTAAGCCTAAGAAAACTCTTCTCTCCCACGCTCATCTCTCTCTCTCACGTCTCTATCACTCTCACTCACAATTCTCTCTGCCAAATAACTTCAAAAAATAGTAAGTAAACCAAAGTTCTTCACACCTGAAGAACTCACAACGAAAATATAAGAAAACAAACGAAATCAATCACGTTGGCAAAGAGAAGTTTGTCCGTCGAGTTGGTGTTGACTTTGAGGGGATTTAGACGTGATCTTTGGAGAAGATTTTTGGCAGCAAGTCGAGGTTTGAACGTCATAAAAGATATGGGTTTTCTTACTCTTGGTCCCTTTCCCAAGAGACCCCTAGGATTCAGTCGATTCTAATTCAAAAACTAGGATTGTTTCCCTGTTGCATGTCCCTGTCACTAGCTCCCAATGATTCTTAGGTTGGGTATGTTTGCTGGTAGATATTAGGCGTGTGTTATGTTTTCGTGATGAATATGTTCATGTTTGTGTGTTTGAAATCGTATTAATGACAACCTATGTGTTTTCGAAACTATGTGCATGAGTGTGCAAGGATGTACCTGTGACTAATGTTCTCTGTTTGATGCTTCAATAATTTTAATGTATTATGGTTGTATTTTTACGTGCATAAACTGAGGTAAGTCGTGATGTTCATATGAAATGTTATGTGGCTGGATTATGTGAGAAACTCTTGTCTAAACTAATCCATGAAAATACACCTAAAACGTTATAAATGAACCATGAAATTTCCCTAAGAACTAATGTGTAATTTGATGAAAAAGGTGTAGAAAAATCGTGGAATAAATTTCCAGAACCTGGAAATACGCTTTAGAAAGAATCAGGAAATTTTGGACGTCAAAAAAATTTAAAAAAAATAAGTGAGGTCTGCAAAGATCGAACTCAGGACCTCACTAAGGCAACCTTAATTAATAAACAAAAAGGTATGTGTTAGGCGGGGCTTGATATGGGGGCTGGGGTCAGCGAAATTCGCAAGGGAAAAAGGGAATAAAATGAAATGCTGTTGTGGGGTTTCGGTCCCACAACACGGAAGACCCCAACTAATTAAAAAAAATATATATGGGGTCGTGGGGAATCGATCCCGCGCCCCTCAGCAAATGCAGAAAATAAATTTAAAAAAAGGGGTTGTGGGGAATCGATCCCACGCCCCTCAAATCCTGCAGTAAATTAAATAAAAAAAAAGGGGGCTGTGGGGGATCGATCCCACAACCCCTTGGTCAGTAGCGAAATAGGAGCATAGGAGAAGGTTACAAAAATTCATTAAAAATTATGGGGTCATGGGGAATCGATCCCACGCCCCTCAGTAAGCTGTAGCATGTTTAAAAGAGAAGAAAAAGAAAGAAAAAAAATTAATGTGGGCATTGGGGATCAAACCTGGATCCCCAAGCCAAGGGACACAAAAAAATTAAAATTTAAGGAAAATGGCTAAGTGTTGTTCAAGAGATTCGAAACCGGGTTCTCTTGCCCAAATTTCCGTATTGATATATAAGTCATACGTGAATTAAATATTCAAGAATAATGCGGCCTACTTAGATCAAAATCAAAATCTTGGCATACATACAAGATGCATAAGTCCTGTACCACATAATCTTAGGAAGATATGAATCACTTAAACGAACTATGAAAGAAGCATCATGGCTTGTATGTATAGACCCATAAGTCTAGCATACGTTTAAAAATAAGTGAACCTAAGATTTATTTAATGAAATGATATAACCTTAGAAGGGTTAGGTAAGAGTGTAACACACACTAAACTGCCAAGTGCATTGGCATACGATGAAATGAATATTATGTAATGAAATGATGAAACCCTAGAAGGGTTAAGTAAGAGTGTGAAACACACAAATGGCCAAGTGCATTGACATATGATGAAATGAACATTCACGTAAAATGGGGTGAGTAATTATGAAGAGCAAATGTGTTAATGTTAATGAATGTGGTGACAACATGATATGAGGCTAATGTAAAAGATGAGAACAATCTCAAATGAGCCTAAGTAAATGTTACCAAAACGTACTCACCTATGAGAGTGTAAAGTTAATGAAGAGACAAGTCTCTATGAACACTCTAATGAAAGTATTGAGATTAACACACTTAATACTAATGATGAGATGAGAAATCATCTATTGAGATATGATGTCCTCATACTAGAAGTCAGCTTCCATGACGTATGAGTTGAATGTAATGGAACTTTATACTGAGCACCGATAGACTAGCTATGAGCGGTGATGCCTTCTTTCGGGAAAGGCGGAGGTTCACGTAACTCTCATGAGATGAGACTGTCTGGTATGCCAGGTATGGGTCCCCTTATATCTCCTAGTCTTCGAACCTATACTGCCAATATAGGGATCTGGCGGGATTCAATTCCCATGTACGCTAGAATGTTTTGGGTCACTTTGGCCGGTGATTCCACCTCTTTTCGGTGTGGGAGACACTGGATTTCATGATGCTCACATGATCTATGTCGGTTAAAGTTAAAGTTCCCAATGAATGAATGAGGCCAGCCTCAAACGATGCACATAATGAAATGAACGATACCAAAGGTGTTAGGATAGGATAATCAAGAGGTGAGCTATACTCAAGTAATGACACTAGGTTATTCTTGATCATTGCACAGCAAACCCGATGAGAGTCTTAAACTACATCCTAGGTATAGCTGGTGATTGCACTAGCTTATGAATGAATGAAATGAAGTACGTATGAATGAATGAAGCAGACTCTGTGTTTGCTAAAGAAGGCTCCGTAGTTAAGGTCCCATATGTTGAGCCCTCATTTTGGGAAGTCTTAATGTCAATCCATGATTCCAAGGTCACATGGCATATGAATGAATGATATGAAAGATGTTATGTGCTATATGCAATATGATATGTGCTATGTGTAAGATGTTATGTGTTGTGTGCAATATGATAAGTATGATGATGCATGTTACTCTCATGGCATGACTTTCCTAATCCAAATTCGGAAAGTTCACTGACTTTCCTAATCCAAATTTGGAAAGCTCATTAACTTTCCTAATCCCAATTTGGCAAGTCCACTGACTTGACTTTTCATAATCATGTTGTTAGGAAAGAGCTGTTCTTACTCATGCATGTCCTTGGTGTGTGCTTGCATATACCCATACTTAGTACAAGTGTGTACTAATCCCATACAACTCTAAATTTTTAGGTGCAGGCACAGGTGGATGCTAGAGCTTACATATTGACGTTGCAGCTATACGGACGTTGAGCTTTCATCCGGACTTGGTAGGCCATCATGCTTTCGAGGATGTCTACCGTTACTATCTAGCTTAGATGTAGGCTTTAGCTAGTGGAGTATGTTCCACTAGTGTTTCTTTCCATTTTTATTTCAGACATTGTATTGGTGCCATTTTGGTAATTATACATTTAATGCAGTATTGAACTATTTCTTTTAGTTGATAATCTTAATGTTAGATGGTTGATTGTGAACATTCTGAATGTAAGTAGAATGACCTTTATGCATGATAAGAAACAAAAAGTTTCAAATTTTCCGCTAAAATTAACCTAGATGAAGTAAGAATGACGTAAGTAGGCTTGTTTGCGACCTCTGAGAGGTCAACGACGCCTGTCTTGTATGGGGTGTAGATTCCAATCGTGACACTCACTACTTCGCTTCATTAATCTACAAATATTCAAAGTCACTTTTTCATTATTCAAGCGAAACTTCATATGCCTTTTCTCCATATCAACCAAGGTGCGCCTTGTGGACATGAATGGTCTCCCAAGGATAATGGGAAACTCAAAACCAACCTCACAGTCAAATATCACAAAATTTGCCAAATAGATAAAAGACTCTGCTTTCACTAGTACATCATGGAGCACACCAATGGGCTTCTTTATAGTTCTATTAGCCATGAGCAATCGCATGTCAGTCAATTCTAGATCTCCAAAGCCTAACTTCTTGTAAATGGACAATTGCATCATACAACAACCTGATGGTACAATGAATAGTGAATGGACTAGGATCCTCCTTCTTCTGCACGAGGGATCGTGTAGCAATAACAATATAATGTTGCATCCTATCATTATCTTTAAAACTCATGGACCGCTTCTTAGTTACCAAGTCCTTCAAAAACATTGCATACCCAGTCATTTTCTCTAAGGCTTCTATCAACGCCACATTGATAGAAAGTTGTTTCAACATACTAATAAACCTGCGGTATTTGCTTTCTTCAGTCTTCTTCACTAACTTCTGTGGGAAAGGAGGTGGATCCCTAGGCATGGGAAAAAATTTCTAGGTTATCTCTGTTTGCTTCTCTGCCACATTCTTGGACTCTCCATTTACCTGAATCACATCATCATTTTTACTAGCCTCAACTTCTACACAAGACGACATAGGTGGATCAATGGTCTGCTTACCCCCTCGAGTAGTGACTGACATGCAATGTTCATCATTATTTAGATTTTGGATGGTATTGCTTGTAAGTGTGGCAGGCTTAAGTGGGGTCAATGTAGTAGATAATTGATTCATCTGCTACTCAAGTTGCTTGATCGAAACTGCATGAGCATCAACTTTTTTACCAAGAACAAACAAGTCATTTTGCATCTCCTTCACATTCTCATTAGTCGAATCAAACCACCTCATTATTTTCTTCATCATATTCTAAAACGGTGACATACTACATCCCGTTTCCCTATTATCGAATTCCCAATTTTGAGGAGGAACATAAGGCCCAACTCAATCGTTTTATTGTCATAGTTGTTCCAGTTGTTGTTGTTGTCGCGGTTGTAGTTCCCATCCTGGACATATTAACCTTCTCCATTGTAGTTACTATAAATTTGACCTTGGTTTCCTTGACGTTGGCGCAAATTATAAAAATTGGAAATTTGAGCGTCGGCTTAAAAACCCCATGTGTGATCATTTACTGCAGAAGTGTCCTTTTCATAGTAACACTCTTCAACCGGTGGTGGATTCCAAGTTAATAAGTTAACCACATTGATCTTTTCAATGCCTATACACACATGCTTCAACACCAACCAAAGTTCTGTCCTCATTTGAACCATATCGGCTAGGTGTTGCTTGGACTGCAAAAACTCTTCTTCTGCTGTCTAACCTTTGAGTACTCCATGCTTTATTATTCTGAGAAATCTTCTTGAGTTTCTGAGCGATCTCCTCAAAAGTGCACTCACCATATGATCCTCATGCAATAGTATCAAGAACAGCCTTGCCATTATCATCCTTACCTATATAGAGATACTCCTTTAGTGACTCCTCATCAATATGGTGGTTTGGAACACTTCTTATGAAACCAGTAAATCTGTCCTACAAACTACTCACAGACTCTCCCGATAGTGTTACGAATTTGTTGAGTTTATCTTTGTGGTTTATCTTCTTAGATACTGGGAAGTACATAGCCATTAACACCTTGGTCAATTGATTCCATGTATAAATTGAGTTGTACGGTAGCTCATTAAACCATTAAGCAACATCACCAATCAATGATAGAGGGAAGACTCTCAACCCAATGACACCCATGTCTAAATCCGGTTGACCCACACAAATTTTGCAAACACTTCTCAACTTGGGCATTTGCCCATGTGGATACTATAATGACAATCCAGAGAAAAAACCCCTCGTTGTAAGCATTTGCATCAATCTTCTTGTTACCACGAATGTATGGCTCGGAGGAAGAGGAGGTACAACAATATGTCCTTCTAACTCAGCAGCATCGAAGTCGACCGTATAGTTATCACCGCCCTTGGTTTTGGTGGATTATGTACCCTAAACGCATCTCCCAATTTATTACCACGTTGATTTACAGAATTCTCATTACAAATCCTCGGAGGCTGCAAGTCAACTCCATCACCTAGATTTCCTCTGATAGAATCAATTTAGACCCCTGGATAATTCAACCTTCTCAAATTCTGTTCAACTATGGATTGTAAGGAGTCAGTGGTTCACCTTGACTCTGTATACTTTTGCATACATTTGAATAGGAACCTGAGAGAGAAAAAAGAAAAGAAAAAGTGAAATTAGGAAATAATTGACTAAAGTTCAATAATGTAGTTAAACTTAATCTAAAAGCCAAATTCCTCGGCAACGGCGCAAAAATTGATAGGCTCATATTACACCTCCCTAAATAAGTGTAAGAGACCGTTATCAAGTAAAGAACCTAACTTGTAGGTTGAGGTCGATCCCATGAGAAATATGGTATAGACTTAAACTTAAGTCACTATTATATTCATTTAGCCAAGTTATTTCCGACACAAGTAACTAAAGGGGGGGTTGTAAAACAAATAATTGATTGTTGTTAAGTAACAGTAAGTAGGATTTCAACTTTGTTGTTATCAATGAGAGAGAATAACTAGGGTGTATTTGTTCCCCATAAGATCATATTGTGTCAATCCTAGTAAAGCAATCATTTCCTAGTGTATTACATGTAAAGTGATAAGTTAGGTATCTCTAATTCCTTTGTCCGGCAACAAAATTTCACCTCGCACCTTGTTCTTGCTACATGTGTGTAATTTACTAATCCTTACCTTTAACTCATATTAGACATCCCATTAATGTATGTCTTAGTTTTCACCCTCGCACCAATTGACATTAGACTATTATATAGTATCAAACTAAATCTACCTTGATAATTCCTTTTTTATTAATTACATCTTTTGTATGGCAAGTATCATCAATGCGAGTTCAAACGTTGGCCACCACTAAAAGTACTTCTAGAAGAAAGAATTAGCAATGCATGTAAAATCACTATTCAAGAATTGTTTAGTTACTATTAATCGCTCATGGTTCCCACAACCCTAGTTGTGTATATAGTTACTGATATTTGCAAGAACACAATTCATATTTATAAATGAAAATCATGAACTCGCGTAATGAATATATGAAACCCAAAATCTCAAATCGAATTTCAAAGAAAAAATCTTCAAAACAAACTCCAGAAACCAAGAATTGCTAAAGTTGCAACTTAATCTCAAAATCCAAAAGCTAGAACGAAAGTAATAAGGTCTAACCTCCAAAAATGAGGTTTACATGCCCTATATACAGAAAAAAAAGAGTCCCAACTAAAAAGGAAATGAAATAAGAAAATAAAGTTTCAAGACGCGGCTTTAATCTACAACAGTGACCTACGAACCGTGTCCCTTCCGTTGTTTAGGACTTAGGCAATTTTTAAGCTTCACAAATATTCAACTTTAAGTTACAATTTATGGATCAACAGTACTGGCAGTGGTTTGATTTATGGTCCTTGGATTCTCCTCCATAGCTCCATGCTTAAACTTTTCAAAATCAGGTACTGGAACCCCCTCTCTGAATCATTTGACGGAGAAACAAGACGGCCCCTAGGTCGACCTACAGTCCGTCATTTGCAAACGTGGTTACAAACTAGGTCAAGAATTAACTGATCTTCCTCCAAGCCTTGCTTTCCCATCTACGTATACCATCTACATGGTGTGACCGAACCTACGGTCCGTAGGTCACATAGATGTCCTTTTCTGCACTTCTCTCAGTTGTGTCTCTCAACTTCCACGTCCGAACTTATTTTTTGTTAACATGATCAAAAGACATTAATATCAATACAAAATGTCCATAGACACACACAACTCTTAAGTGAAATATATTAAAAATACCGTAGACCCACGGTACATCATCTTGTGACTGTTGCCATAGAAAAGGAAAACTTTCAAAGAAGCAAGAGCCACCAATGAACCCAATATTGGTGATTGAGTTGTTCGATGTCTGAGGTCTTGACTTCAAGGGTATGTTTGTGCGTTCGCATGGGATAAAGTATATTCTTGCTGCGGTTGACTATGTATCGAAATTGTTGGAGGCAATTGTGCTTTCAAACAATGAGGGAAAGAGTGTCACCACATTCCTGAAAAAGAGTATCTTCTCCAGATTCGTCCCCAATCATAAGTGATGATGATTCTCACTTTTGTAACAAGTTGTTCAAGGAGTTGATAGGTAAATATGATGTTTGTCACAATGTACCCACACCTTATCATCCTCAGTCAAGTGGGCAAATTGAAACTTGAGGTGTCGAATAAAGTAATAAAGAAAATCCTTTCAAAGACCCTGAATACCAATAGAATTTACTGGTCAAGAAGGCTTGATGATTCTCTATGGGCCTATCTCACCATATTCAAGACTTCCATTGGTATGTCCCCCTACCAACTTGTATCTCGGAAGTCATGTCATTTGCTTGTAGAGCTAGAGCATAAAAATATGTGGGAGCCAAAGAAGTTGAATTTGGATAGGGGCACCCCATCGAGTATAAGACTGAAGGATATGAATGAGCTTGATGATTTTCTCCTAAAAGCATATAAAATTTTTGCCTTGTACAAGGAGAAGAAGAAACATTACCATGATCAGAAGATTGAAACGCGTGAATTTGTTGTAGGTGATCTACTACTCTTATTCAATTCAATGTTGCGCTTGTTTTCTGGCAAGCTTAAGTCCAAGTGGGTCGTTCCATTCAGAGAACTCAATTATTTCAACATGGAGCGGTTAAGCTCGAGAACAAGGAAAGGACTAGGTTCAAGGTAAAAGGATAAAGGATCAAAGTCTACTTGATAAAATCTGAGTGTGTACGAAAATTGATAAACTTTTATTATCCTGATGAAGTCTGAGTAATCAAGATATTTGCATTGTGCCGCGATGTTAATTAATCAAGTGTTGCTTGAGAGGTAACCCAAGATGTACAATCTAGCCAACTATAGGAGTTTCTTTTTTATATAGGAGTTTTCTTTTTTCTTTTTTATTTTGTAGCTCTTTAGATCGGTGTTTATTTTTTATGTTTAGTGTTGGATAGATATAGAATAGGATCTCTGTCTAAAAATTTTCTAGAAAATGTAAGAAGAAAGTCCTATTGGTTGTTACGTGTGCAGGGACGAAAAGGCAATATCTGCAGAAAAAGTTGTGTAAAGGTCTACAGGCCGCATCAACGGTTTCTTGGTCAATCCACGCACCGTGGACGGCATTCGTAGATCCCACATAAATTTTTATTTTTTCTAAGTGTCATCATGACCTACAAAACCCATTACGGACCGTCGCCAGGGTCTTGTGGGTCCAAGTTAGGGACTCCAACCCCAAATAAATATAATCCTTCTTTTTAAAAACCATTTCTCAATTCCATCCCCCCTCCCCCAACATTTGTAACCTTCAAATTACCTAATTTTCATCCATAAATTTACCCTTATTCAATCCCAAATTTATTCCATTCAAATTCCTAATCACATGTCTTCCATCTTCTCTCCCAAATCACTCCATCCACACCAAATCAGTCGAGGTCCAGGTTCGGCGTCAAGTTTGGTGTTAGAAACTGTGGTCTGAGAATTTCTTACTCATTTCAGACACTCACTAACTTTGATTACTTGTGAGGTAAATGATTTCACCATAAACTTTGAATTCCTTGATCATTCTTTAAGTTATGAAGTCACAAAGATGTACATGACCTTGGGTTGTTAAATTACTTGTTCAAATTTTGAGTTTAGTTAACAAACAACCTTGGAATGAAGGTGCGTGAGTGTGTAAATAATTTAATCAAATAATTAGGTTGACAGGTCTAATTGGATGTTTTAACTTAGGGTTTCGTTATTTTATTTATGTTAAAAGTTGAATTGCATGTAATCGAAACCCTAGGAATGATGAACTACCAAAAAATATGTTGAAATGCATGTTTAGACTTAGACTGATGGACTACGTGATAATATTGTATGTTGAAAAGAAGTTTCAATTCAAGCCTGGCACAACACTGATCAACGGCCACCACCAATGGCTGTAGGTCAACCTACGGACCGTAGATCGAGGTCAATGGATAAGTTGCACACCAAAATCGTGTTAAGTGAGGAACCACATTATGGACTGCGGTTCATCATTTGATCAACGGACTATTTTGCACATTTATGGTTCCACATCATAAGAGAGCAACAATGGGTATTCTGATTGATGGAGGTGACGCACAGGCCGCCGTTCCACTGACAGACTATAGGTACCCACCGGAGGGAACAAGTTCTTCTACCACATAATTTTTATTTGATTCTTTATTTGTGTTTGAATGTTGTTCTAAAATTATTCCATGAGTCCTATTGCCATTTTTGGTACTAACTAGTCTTCCACAAGAGCCATGGCTCTGAAATAATCTCCAACCTATGCATTAGGGGGCAAGTCAAAATGCGTCGCCCCTTCCTAACGCCTGCTTGATGAGGACACTGATCAAGATTACGTTGCGGAGGCTACTCGAGGCTCCCCTACTGAAACTCCGTGCACTAAGAGGCGATCCCATCAAATTATCTCATCCAGTGATGAGTTCATTTCCCCCCAGTGTTAGGGGAGGGCTTCATATGCAGACAAGTCGCATTTCATCTCCCGTTCCAGTGGTGATTCCACTTCTTTATATTTTTATAATGCGAATAGCTTAGGAGACATCCTGATACCTCCTAGAGTTTAGCATATCCTTAATGCTGCAAAACCAAACATGTGGTGCATTGAGGGCCAGAGTCAAATATATGAGAATGCCACTATGCTGAATGAACACCGGAAGATGGCCAGGACCTTTACTGTGGATCATATCATTCTGATAGGGAGTCTCCATACCGTGCTTGTTATTGGGGAGCTATTCTAGAGGCATAATTGTGAGTGGATGGCACAGAGCCCAAGGACATACAATGAGGAGATGAACAAAGAGTTGTATGCCTCCTATACCGCCACTATCCTTAATTCCATATCTAAATGACCTAAGCCCGTAGCTCAGCCCCCACTTCAGGCTATCTTGGTGCAGAATTTCCCATTAAAATCTAAGAGACGACTATCCACCGGTTAATCTATGGCCCAGCCCACACTCTTCCTATATAGAGAGTAGAGTATGACTACAATATATGAATTGTACAGAGTGGGGAATTTCAGAGAGATGCTTTTCAGAGAGAGACATTTCTTTGTTGGATGGCATGCCATATTGCTGAGAATAGCGAGCGTACCGAGTGGATGTTAAATCATGTTATGCCTATCTTGAAGTAGACTCTGAGTTTTATTACAAAGTTCTTCTGGTTAGTGGTGCGTACTAGATTCTCCCCTAATCAGGCAGACAATATTGTGACTTCGGAGCGGGCCGTGATGCTAGCTACTATGACGGCCGGGCTGGAGCTTTATTTCTCCCGCATTTTGATATCCTAGATTCATGAGAGGGCTTTTAAGACAACCACCACTTCACCCTTCGCATGTATGATATTCCATATTTGCAGGGAGGCTTCAGTGCCTATATGGCCTTATGATAGGTTGTTCTAGGAGAATAGGAGAATAAGACAGTGGAATCAACCTCATTTGAGATGATGCCAATTTTTGTGCACCACAGAGGGAGCCACAAACTGACCTACCACCCTTGTGTGTCGATATGGTTACTATTGTGGTGCAGATCCAGGTTGATAACACTATCATTCCTCCTACCACCATAGAGGCCATGCTCCACCTTTGACTTCCACTATCAAGCCCAGAGCTCATCCCGAGCCACCCCTTCCTCTGAGTTCACTTTTGTTCCTCTAGCCCAAGTCTAGAAGTTAAAGACATAGATGGACACTCAACTGCAACATATGAGGCCGAATGCTGCGTTCTATTGAGGAATCTATGGCTAGGATGCAGCAAATGATGGGTAAGAAGATTCAGGTCGTTCATAAGCACCTGGATGCATTTGTCTTGCGTCTTTCCTGACATAGTTGGCTAGTCTCCGTGTTGATGTTACTGCTCTTCTAACCCCTATTGAGATTTTACTAGAGGCTACCCCGGAAATTGAAGAGGATGAGGTTGTGATGACTTTCCTTTTTGGTGATACTATACCACTACCAACCCGTTCCCGGGCTGCTAGGAAGCGCCACCATTCTTCATACCACACTCTTGATGTTGATGAGGCCCGATCGGAACAAAATAGGGAGAGGCTGGAGCTTGAGACAGCCAGAGGTAATACATTCTTTATGAGGAGATACAGAAGTAGAGGGCCCACGAGTTTGATAATTGTCCTTGTGGTTCTAGGAGCGCTATTAATGGTCCTAGTTTTGGTGAGGGCTCTACTAATGACATTCCTAGTGTGGATCCAGTGGGTTCCGAGAAATGGGATCCACCTGCTTCATGATGGGTCTTCAGAACATTTGCGCTATAGGTTTGCTTCACGACATGCTTTACTTTTTATTTTGTGCATTGAGGGCAATTACACCTTAATTTTTTTAGGGGTAGGTTAAATGGATTGTGAGTGATAGTGTGAACTCTGAGTAACCCAACTCATAATCCTCCCTTGGGGTTTTCTTGTCTGAGTTATTTTCCCCCAAGGGATTGTTTTACTTATTGTTGAACTGACATGTTAAGGATTGTATGTGTAAAAGTAAGTAGATAAATGAAAGAATGATTGCATAAAGAACATAAAATTGATAGTTTTCCAAAAATTTTGAAATCTTGAAATGTGCTAGACATATCGGCTGAATACATTGAATATTTTGGATTTTCGTATGAAATGATAAGGAAACGATATGATAGCATGATTTAAGCTAAAACTTGAATTGGGTAATTCATTTACTCAATAATGAAATAATGTGCCAAGTGCGTGTGAGAAAATTTCAAATGTTTATAGAGTATGTGCAAATCTAGAACTTGCTCTGTTGGTCCTGCTAAGATAATCTAGGCTAGAAGTTGGGAAATGATCATAGGACCTTGTTCAAATAAGTCCACTCAATCCTAAGAGCCAACCAAAAGAAATAAATTCTCTCTTTGATCCAAATGTTTGAGCCTAATGAATACAACTTCTTTGAATACACCTAATTCATCTTCACTAAAAAGATTATTTTGTCACGGTTCCTCCTTGGAAATGTGCACCTTAACTTAGGCCAAAATCCTAAATTGAGGGTGGCTAATTCAAAAGTTACCCTTAATCTTGGCCCTAGTCCGACATCGGAGATTTTTCACCTGAACTCATGCAAAATCCATAAGTTTAGGGTTGCTATGAAAAAGGAAATGGAAAGAAAAAGGGTATGAAAAGAGTTCTGTGTAGAAGAAAGAAAAAGAAAAAGATGTGACTTAAGTCAAGCAAAAGATGAATGCCAAAGTGCCGAAAGAAACAAAGAAAGATGAAGGAAAAAAAGAGAAACCGTAAGAAAAAAATAAAAAAAAATAAGAGTGATTAAGTCAAAAATCACATCTGTGTAGAAGAGAGTCAAGGAATAGAGCAGAAAGTACAAAGGTGTCAAGAATTGGTTGAGAAAAGAGGTAAAATGTCAATGTAATGTCAAGAAGGGCAAAAACGACACTACAAAGTACCCAAATTTACACTACCTGACCCTGAGCCTACGTTACAAGCTAAGAAAGTATTTTAGTGATCCTAGTCACTAGTTTGGAGAGTTTATGCAGTGAAAATAAGGGCAAGCCTATGGTATTCAACACTAACTATACTTGAAGTCACTAGTGAGCGTGAGTATTGAATGAATCCTTAAATTTAAAAATCAGAGCTATTGTATGAAAAAGGATTTCTTTTGAAGTTAGGGCACTAGTATATTGTTGGAGAGTTGGTACCTTGGTGATTGTGAAAAGTATATGTTGTGGTTTCTATTGGTCGATCTATGTCATGTTTTGATCCACATGAGTTATCTTTTTGAGAGTAGATTAAAAGATTTTCACTAAGTGATGAAATCGATTGAGATAGCCATGTGATTTCTTGAGTTTGTATGTTTGCTTCTACATATGTGTCATTTAGAGTTTTAGTGTGTCGCTTGAGGACAAACAACAGTTAAGGGTGTTGATATATAGTGAGTTTATGATATTTTTATGTGTTTGAATTATAGTTTGTGTGTGTCTTTGGCTATTTTATAATAGAAATAATGTTTTCTGCATATATTTTTATTCAAGAAATAGGCTTTGATGCGGTTGATGGAGATGAGAGCTGAAAAAGTGTAGAAGTAGCCACCAACAGAGCCAACCACGGATCGTAGGTCCAGTGATAGGCCGTGGATGGGCATTTGTACGTCCTAGTCAGGAAGTTAGGTTTTATTACTCAAAACCACAGACTGAGTAGGTGGAAGATAAGTGAAGTCTCACCAAGTGTGGAACCACTATGGCTACGACAGACCGTAGGTTGACCAACGGGCCACCCTGCACATCCGTTGATTGAAGATCAGAAATTTTAAGTTCCAATACCTGATTTTATTTTCCATGTGTTGGACCACGGTGGGCGACATACAGACCGTAGGTCGACCCACGGTAAAAAAAACCCGCGTCTGAGTAGTTTATTTACTTATTTTGTTTCCTATTTAGTTTGGCATTTATTTTCAATAAATTGGAGTGGTAATCTTCATTTTGGGGGTTAGATATCATTGTAAACTTCTAGTTTTTGTTCTTTGGGAATTAAGTTGCAAACTTTTAGCAATAAAAATTCCAGATTTCGTTTTCTACCATTTTCACTTTGAAATTCAATTCAAGATTTAGGGTTTCATCTATTCTAACAGTAAGTTCATGAATTCTTTTAACCTAATCATGAATTGTGAACTCTCAAACATTAGTAGATAAATCAACAACTACGGTTGTGAGAACGATAAAAAATTAACAATGTATGAATAATAACTAAGTAATTCTTTAATAGTGTTTATACATGTATTGTTAATCCTTTCGTTTAGAAGTCATTTTAACAGGTGCACACGTTAGAACTCTCCTCGTTCCTACTTGCCAGACTAAGGAGGTAATGAATGAGAAAAGGATTAATCAACAGAGATTTAGTGGATGTTATCTAATAGTTTGATGTCAATTGTAGTGAGGGTGAAAACTAAACTACATTGATATGACAACGAATCTGGGTAAAGTCAAAGGTCAGTGAAGAATACACCCGTATACGGACCAACTTGTACGGTGAAATTCCCTATTTGGAGGACCAGTCACTTTCGGTTACCTAACTTACCATCTTTACATGTTAAACACTAGGAAAAATTACTATTATTAGGATTACTTCGTTAAGAGTTAGTGGGGAACACATGTACCCTAGTTTTTTTCTTATATTGATAAACCAAAGTCTGAATTTTCTTACTTGTTACTTAAGCATTACAATATGTTACTTACTTAAAAAATCCCCCCTTATTTACTTTTCTCAGAAAAAGGTTAAATAAATGGAGATAATAGTGAGTTAAGCTTAAGTCTAAACCATATTCCTCGTGGGATCAACCCCAACCTACAAGTTGGGTTCTTTATTTGACAAAACTTATACTTCTTTAGGGAGTTGTAATTTGAGTGTATCGACTGCCTCCAAGAAGGACAATTATATGTATCCATAGTAACTATAGTTTCATATACCTCGACAAAGTGTAGGGTGGACTTGAAAACGTGAGACAAAATGTTGTATCATTTCTAGGCTCATTGTAATGTTTGTCGGTTAGAGAAACTCACCACAAGTAAAATATATGCAACACCACAAAAATTCTAAGTTAAAACTCAAACCATTCTTTATTTACTTATAGGGTCATATCATGTGATTCATACATTTCCCGTATGTGTAAAGGTAAATAGTTTAGTGTGAGATTGATTTTGATATCAATTAAAGTCCCTAGAAACTCCTAGAACAATGTTGAGTTGAAATTTTCCTTACCGATTATATTTTGATGTAAGATTCTATTTATGTCAACTTCAAATGACCATATCTCTTAGAATACAAAGTTTTATGTGGCTTATAACCTATCAAATTGAATGTATTTCAAACTTCTTTCCAACGCCACCAATATTGCCACAATTCGAGTATTTAAGTAAAAAGTTATGACCATCTTATTAACATAATACAGTGCACTGATGAATTAACCGACGAAAAAACATTAAAAAGGGTTGTTTTTATCTTTTTACATCTACTAAAATTCTAAACAAATTTCTTGACTAATTAAAGACCCAAAACAATCATATTTTCATCGCTTAATACATCATTCTGTTCTCTCTCAAACACTAAGGTAAAACCCTAAGGAAAAAATCAAAGTGCTAGACTTCATTCAAGATTCTTTCAATCTTTTTAAAATTTCTTCTACAAGATAAGTTTTTATTCAAGAATTTGATTCTTTCAAACTCAAATTCCCCCAATTAATTATGAATCACTAATAAAAATCTTAATTCTTGGTCATAGAGATTTCAAAAAACTAATTCAAGAATCACAAAAAAGGTTTTGTTGATTGTTCTCTTTCAAGCTAGGGTTTCAACGCTTCTATTCTTCAAGAACCTTGTTCTTTCAGGCATGTAAGATTATCATAGTGTTGGACTAGTTCATCCTCACGCCCTACATCTACTTTAAAATTAGAAAAGAGTAATCTATGTTTTTATCCCTATATTTGAGTATTATTGAGATGAGTTGATTTTGCGTTACTGATTCTTTTTTAAATTTTATCCCCAATTATTGAATTTATATATGTTATGCATTAAGATATTGAGTATATTCGTTAATGTCTATATTTTATCATGAAACCTTGAATTGAATATTCTTTTTGAGAAAGAGTTTTCAAATAATTGAATAAGAGTATAAGGGAACTAAGTATTCCCAAAGGTATCAATTTTTAGATTGAGAAAAGAGAAACTTTGATTTCTAAATGAGTTAATGAGTTCATAGATATTTCAGAGCAGTTACCTCTTTTAAGAGGTTATTTTAAGTAATTACCTCAAAATAGAGACAAAATATGTTATTTTTTTTTACATTTGAGCATGTGTATATATATTATTGGAAGTAGTATTGAGCATCCATATGGGAATGAGATCAGAAAACTTAACTATGTATTCCAATATGGGTAAGGGACCATACTTTTAGATGAATCCTTAGTGCCTTCGGGCTGAACATAGTGGATCTACTTAGTTGAGGTGTCAGGTATATGACAGTTCTTGTCGCGTGGGCGAGATGTGGTATCATCAAGTAGCTCATAGTGATGGTTGTCGGTTAGAGAATCTCTTCAAAATAGAGTGAAAAGTGTATTTTTAGTATATAACTTATTATGTTGAGGTTAAAAGATGATTAAGTGTTTTTATAAAGTTTTAAATGAGTTCATTCCTTTGATCCTTTACATTTAGTTGAGTTTATGTTTTATCTATTGTAGTCTTATCAGTTCAGTTAATTTTTATTGAGATATACTACACACTCGTACATTCAATGTACTGATGTCATTCGACCTGCATCATTAGGTTCTTAGGATCCTCAACAAGAGTCTTTTGAGATCACTCGATCTGCTCATCATCTTTTGAATACGACCACCTTGCTTCAGGAGGACTCCATTTTGTGAGTTATTAGTAGCAGATTTTGAGAAGTCGTAGGTATTGTACCGACACTCATCTTTATATTGTAGAGGATTTATAGATATAAAATTTGGAGAGTCTTTCTGTTTTATATGTTTTATTTAAAACTTAACTTTCATACTTAATATATTCATTTCAATTTTTAGAATCAGTAAACTGTTTTAAACATTTCTTGCAATTTAATGCTTGAGTTAGTCTTCTGCTTGTAGTCAGTCAGGATGATGATTCGCTTGGGGACCAGCAATGGTTCTCGAGTTTCGGCCACGTCCACGGTGCAGGCTCGGGTCATGACATGATCACATAAGCCTTTTGAATTTTTATGTTTCCAAAACTTATTTTATTTATTTTTTAAGTAAACTTATCGACTTAATAAAGCTTTGATCACGGCTAGTTGGTTAATGCATTCATAGATTATTTTCTTATTTTACCCAAATTTTTTTGTTTGAATGATTTAAGAAAACCATACATCTTTCAAAACAACAATATTTCATGTGATTTTGGTTTACCTCATTGTTTTGAACTCATTAAATTTATTTGTTCTTCTTCTTTTGAATTTTTTCAAGATCCTTCTTACAAAAATATTAATCCTCCACTCCTAAATATATTAAGGGAAGTGCTAAATGGCCAAAATTTTGCTAGAAAATTTAAAAAATAATAAGATTTTTTTATTTTAAAATATATTGATCCTTTATCCATTTTTAGTTAAAAGATATTGAAGTTTAAAGGATAAATATGTTTTAAAATGTAAAATAACATAGAAAAATATTATTCTTGCCAAAAAAAATTCCATATATTAATTAACATGATTTAATAAACTTCAAGTGTTTGACCTTTCAAAGCCCATTAATTATCTGCACAAATTATTTTGGAAGTGTATATATTTGAGAACTCTTTTAGAAATGTTCTCAAATAGTTAAAGAAATAGTGGAGTTATCCGCGTTTCACGCAGTTATAAAAATGATAAGATGTTATTATATATTTATATATACATATTATTGATTTCATAGAGAAAAAAATTTGGTTAGTAGTTAGATGACTTCCAACAAAGTCATAAGTTACACTTTTGAACCAAAAAAAATATAATTATATTACGGTAATAAAATTTTATATAAACTCAAAATATAAAGAAAAACCATAAAGATAACTAAAAAAAGAATGCAATATTATTTTTACCTTGATTACAATTCTATTCATTAAAAAATACGAAATCAATACACAATCTTCTGAACTCTTGTCGACATCAATTTCCACAAGTCGATCACCCTTCAATAGTTTCATTCTTTAAGTCAACTTAAAAAAATAAATAAAATAAGTATTGCAAACATAAAAATTCAAAAGGCTAATGTGATCATGTCAAAACCCGAGTCTACTCCCGGGACATGGTCGACACTCGAAAACCATCTTTGGTTCGTAAGCGAACCCTCATCGTGGCTAACTACAAGGGAAGACTAATTTAAGAATACAAAAGCTTAAAAATCGAATTAAATTTCATTGAACTAAAATACGAAACCCTTTTTAAAAGTCTATACAATACTCTAAATAAAAGTAAAACTCCTTAACTCTCTCTGTCTACGATGCCTCTACTATTACATAAGGATATCGAGATAAGACACACGACATCTCAAAACTACTAACGGTAAGATAAAGGTGAAGTCCTCGGGAATATAATTTGGCTCACCAAAGCTAAGTGAAATATCACATAACCTCAAAGAAACTCCTGTTGATGATCCTGAATACATATATATGCATCATGAAATGATGCAGGCCAAATGAATCAGTACATGGAATGTACGAGCATGTAAGGGAAATTCTAAAGCATAAACATAAGCTTGAACTAATGGAAAAGAAACATACTTACATCTTCTCAACTCACTCAATCAACTCAACTCAATGAAACATAATTCCACTCAATAATAAGAGACTCAACTCTATTGAACATAGTCCAACTCAAAAAAAAAAAAAGTCTAAACTCTCTTAAACATATTTCAACTCAACACAGAGAAATAGGTCCCAACTCAACAATTAAGTTCTATATTTTTACTCAAGATACTCAACTCAAACTCAAAATACTCAGCAACAATAAAAGATTATATATCCGGAAATCTTTTAAAACCATAGGCAATAACTCAATTGTATGCAAAAATACAATAATAACTCAACTCTATGAAAATACAATTATAACTCTGTTTTTATGTAAAACTACAAATTAACTCTGTGGTAGATTCTACAATCGACAATCATTACTATGAGTTATGTGATGATAAAACGTCTAGCCCACACTGTCGTAACTGTCTTATACTTTTACGGGGTATAAAACTTACTACTAAATGGATCCACTAGTCTATGCTAAAAATAAATATGGAATCATCTAAAAAAATATGACCATTTCTACCCACGTTGGTTACATGGTTTCTGGAGGTTGTGAGTTGTTTGAATTCTTCCCCATATCGGTGCTCAATACTACTCCAAAAATATAACTAGCTCATATGTTTAAAAACATAACTCTTACTGTGTTTTGAAATTATTACTCAAAAATCTTTTTCTTAGAAGAGATGGTACTCAAACTGCTTAAAACTCTTTTAGAAATATCAGTTTCCTCTCGCCTTAAATGTAAAAACATTTACTCTTGGGAATACCTAGTTCCCATATATCATTTTTAAAAAAATAAACTCAACTCTACTCTTCCTCAACTCAGTGAGCAAGTCTTTAAAACAAGTCTTAGAACAATTTGTAAAGAGACTTCTTAAAATAGTGTTCATGACGAATTATGGACGTGAACGACTCAACTAAATATTTTCAATAACCATACATACATCTCAATACTTGGAACTCAAAAACTTCCGTACTAAAGGAGTCAATAATACTACTCATCTCAAGAATGTTCGTCTCGGAGTGTTTCTGGGGAATTATGGGCATGAACTACTCAACTTAAGGACTTAATGATACCTTTCATCTCAAGACTGCTCGACTCATAGTTGGGTTCATGCAAAAATAATGGGAATTAACTAATTAGCTCAAGGACCTTCATGGGTATCATGTAGTAGCTTCATTATTAGGAATATAACCCAATATATTAGGAACTTAATACTCAAGACAGAGAACTTGGAGATACTACTCCTCTCAAATATACTCAACTGATGGAGTTCATGCGGAATTTATGGGCATGAACGACTCGACTCAAGGGTATAAATAATAATATGGAACTCAGGTATACGATTCTTCTTATCATACTTACTTCCTCAAAACTTATCTCAAACCGATAGTTGATCTCAAAGGATTCACAATTGAAATCAAAGACTTTCTTGAACTCTACTCTTAACTCTTTCTTGAATTTGAATTATGAATTCAAGAGTTTTGATTCATGATATGAAGGATCTCGATTATAGTTTAGACTCATAAATACATTCTCCCCATTCTCGTACTCACTTAGGCCTCATTTGTTTCCATTAACATTAAGATGTTTGAATCTGAATACACATCAGAATATTAAGATTTAAGTATTTTGATCTGAATACACATCTGAATATTAAGATGTGGTCTTTAAATCTGAACACTAAATAATTAATGTCGTTTGTTTTCAATATCTGAATGTGTAAGTGAAAATGAATATTATATTAATAAAATCTTATAAATTTTTATTTCAACAAAATATATCACTTTTGATAAAAATAAAGTTTAAATGTTTTAATAATCATGATTTGGATTACTATTTTTTCATTCAGAACTTTGATAAACAACAATACACAAAAAATATTATTGCAACCAGTGTTCTTGACACACATCAATACAAGAAAATTATTAATATAAAAAAAATACTTGAAAAGGTTTATGAAAACTTGCCAGTTGGGGAAAAATGGTGTTTTATTGAGAAAAGTAAGAAACAAAATTTTTAGTTATGAGATAAAAAGGCATGCCCAAAGCAGGGAAACTATAATTTATTATTTGATAACTTATCAAATGACTCTGAATGTTGTTAAGAGTCTCTTACAGATCTGATTCGTTCAGACCTCTTCCGACCATCAAAAGTTTTTTTTTTTTAAAATAAAACAAATGAACTTATGGGCTGAATCTGAATGATTCAGATTGAGATCTAAAAATCAAACGTACTATATTGCACACTATTATAATATATTTGTTTATATATTGTTAAAAGTCTCTTACTGATCTGCATTGCATTATATTGCACACTATTATAATAAATTGGTTTATATCAATTCCAAAAAAGCTACATTAAAAAAAATATTAACTACAAAATTTGTCACTAAAATCTATTGTTAATAGGCATTTAACTAACATAGTTATTACTAATTTGTTGATAAATATGAACGACGATAATATTTTGTTGTTTCGACATAAGTTATCAATTGTTGGTTTCTGCTATATCTGTAGTATGGAGACCGTTTATATCAATTGTCAAATTAAATATGTGTCATATCCCCATTTAAATTTGTGTCTTTTCAATATCTAAAATCATATTGTGTAGTTTTTTTCAATATTAGAAATTCTCCACATTTTCTATGTGATAAAGTAGTTTCTGAATAGAACAAAAGACTAATAGCGGATAATGGACCTGTTGGTGTATTTTATCACAAAAATAATAAATTACAGTTTAAAATAAAATGATAAAAATGAATAAAAAAGGTATTCAAGTTGAGGCGTGGATATGTCCCTCTATTGTAAGAGATTCAAGCAATTGTGGCATTATCTACACCGATCATGTAGTACTACAGTTGACTCGTCCCCTCCAAGACACAATAGCTCAACAATGTTGTATAAGTCAAACAAGTGTGGATAGTCGAAGAGTCCAAAACTCCACAAAAGAACACATTCCTTCAACATATAGTTTCTCTCATTTGTATAATAAATTAATTGATGACTTTGAATACTGTTCTCGACTTTCTCTTTCACTAACCTCACTGCGTTATTTTTTTCACACTTCTCATTTTTTTGGTGGGATTTTTTTCTTAAAGAAAGAAGGACCTCTGTTTACAGGCAAGAAATTCTTCCATATATTGAATATGAATATTGTGGATAATAATGTAGGTAAATGAATGACCCTAAATTTTCTTTACGTAACAATGTATAATGAAATAAAATAATGGGAAAATAATTAGTAAATGGTAACAGAAATAAATTGCATTCTCCTCCCATAAACTTTGGTTGCTAAATGCACCATTGTAATTTCAATTCTTCACTATCATATGACATTATTCCATCACAATGAGGCTCTTTTTATGAAAATAAAGAGGCATATACTGACCACCGATGGTCACATTGTGGCAAAGCGTATTAATATTGATATATTAAACTAACAGGTTCTAAAGTAAATGTATCAACTTAATTAAAACTTTAAACATAGCTAGTTACTTACTTTCATATTTATTTTCTTCTTATATATTATATCCATTTTTTGTTGTCTGGATGATTTTAGGAGATCATACATCTTTCCAATTTGTGTGATTTCTGTTTAGCTCATTCTTTTAAATAAATTAAAATTGTTTGTTTTTCTTCTTTTGATTTTGTCCATATCCTTTTTATAAAATTATTAATTCTCCACTCCAGAAATGTTCTCAGATAGTTAAGAAGTTAAATTCGGAAATTTTTAAAATTTGAAAGATAAATAATAAATTTCTTAAAAGTACAATTTCCAAATAAGACCTTATATTTTTCTATGAAACTTTACCCACTTCTTTTTTAAGAAAAATATTTAAAATTGGACAATGATTTTAGGAGTCAAAGGCATATTAAGCAAATAAATTATTTTTTAACTTTATAAAAAGAATATTCTTAAGTAATTAAAGTGTAATGTGAACTAATTGATTAAAAAAGAAAAAAAAACTTGCGATCTTAAAGAAAATCGCAGTTGTAAAAACAAGAACACTTTTTATTACAAATATTTTGTACATATGTTTAAACTTTATGCACTAGCCAAATCATCACACATATTTCAATTTACTGCATTGTTTACTGTGTTACCTTTTTTTTTTTTACACACACTTAAAAATGATTCTTTTTTCCATTTTAACAAATAAAGTGTGGATTTCTTTTTCTTTTTCGAGATCTTTTTTCGCATCTCTTTTCTTTGTCACTCTCTTTAAGCGAAAACAATATTTGGTTCGTAAATAATCACCCATCATTAATTTTATCCTTTACTTTATGTTGCACATTATTATAATAAATTGTTTTTGCATTTTCACAATAAAATTGTAGATCCCCCCACCCCCCTCTTTTCAACCTTTTAGTAGTCTGTTTTTCCCTTCATCTTTTCAAGTCAATGTTACCTATCATTCATTTGCATGCCATGTTTTTTTTATTGCATAAATTTCTTTTTTCCATTTTAACAATGAAACTGTAAACTTTTTTTTTTCTTTCTTTTCTATAATTTGCATCTTTTTTTGTTGCCTCATCTATTTGGGTACAGATGAAACAGAAAGATAACTGTATGCGCCTAAAGTTTCTCCTATGAAAAACAGCAAATCGGAAAGGAAAAATAGCAAGCAAACAATAATATTTGAATTTGAATTTATGCGAAGGTTATATATTTATAAAATCTTTAACAAAAGATGTAATCCCCTGATTTTTCTCTTCACAAATGTTCTTGATTTGGCGGAATACGTGTGACTCAACACTTGGAACGAAGACTTCTTTGTATGCGGAAGACTTGCAGATTACCACTGAAGAGCAACTATGTATTTTTGTATGTATGTATTTGTGTCTCCTTTTGGTCAGGAGAAGACCTCTTTATATATGCTTGAGTTAGGGCTTTAGGGGTATTTTGGTCCGAGCAATTTTGACCTCTGGGCCTGAAGAACATGAGTTGGGCTCATCTTGTCAACTTAATGGACTGGCCCAAGTTATTTGGACTTGATTTAAGTCATACAATTTTGACTTAGATATTAATTCGACTTTATCAACCAGTAATTTGACTTGGTCAACGTATGGTGATTTAAGATTTAATCCAAATTTAATATGGATTTATAAATAAAACTTCACTGTTTACAAACGCCCCCTGTTTCGAGGCTTGTTGGGGTGCTCAATTTGTCGAACTAGTAAAGACAAGCCTTGAAGTATTTGTGCAATAAATGTTTTTTTGTCGTAGTGGATCTTTCACGAGACATTTGAAGCTTCATGAGAAATGACCATGCCTATTTATTGAGGTAAACATTTACGAGAGTCTTCATGACAATATTCACTAATTTGTAAAAGGTCATTTAACTTTCCATTGTTTATCAACTCATTTTCGACTTGAAGTGTTTCAAGCTCTTGAAGACTTATCACATGACATTTCTTCATAGTGTGGTAATTTCATTAGGGTCACCAACTATGAAATGACCGCCAATTCAATGATCAAGGATTGCGTCTACATCTTAACTTGGTGATAGAGACCTTGTGATTTTGACGCAAATTTCAGGCTTTCACTTGAATAGAACGCAAGAAATTCAAATTCTCATGATGCGAGTCCATTCTCATTCGGGTGTATTTTTCATGTAGTTTTTGATAAAACTTTACCACAATTTGGTGTCTATGAAATTTCCATAACTCGACTTATTTGGAAAATTTTCATAATTTGATTCTCATGTAAACATGTCATAATTTGGTTTCTATGAAATTTCCATAATATGATTCCCATGGAAAATTTCCATAATTTAATTATTATAAAAACTTATCATAATTTGGTTTTTATGAAATTTCCATAATTTTATTCCCATGGAAAATTTCCATAATTTAATTCCTATGAAAATTTACCATAATTTTCATAATTAATAGGAAATAAACTTTCCATCATTATAATTTTCCATAATTTGTAGGAACACAATTTATATATTTTGATTTCAATAAATACACATGCTCTTACAACGGTTGATTGTCAATTTGAGGCATACATAACTCAATTATCGTCACTTTTTTTTCAGCACAGCACGCCTGCGGTAGAAAGTTCATAACTTGTTGTAGAAATATTAAAATCTTGATCAGTTTATTGTTCTAGAAACTAGACTCAGAGGGCTACGACATATCCGAAATTCAAAATCAAAACCCTTCAGAATTGGCGGTAATATATTTTTGAAGTTTGCTATCTGATCTATCTTTTTTGAATAGCTCTATGCAGTTCCACCAAAACGACTCTATCTTGGTGTAGGAGATTCCGAATGATGAACGACTTGTTTATATAGAAACTAGTCATCAAATTCTACAACATATCTAAAAATCAAGGTAAAACTCTTTATGAATTGATGAGAATTAATTTTCGACTTTGGTCTTCAATTCTGTCGTTATTGTTTTGCCGATTTGTGGATTCTCATCAAAACGTTTGTTTCTTGGCGTAGGAGAGCTCGAATGGAGAGAGACTTGATTCTATAGAAAGTAGACTTTAAGTCTTCATGAGTTTACTTTTCTACATCTTTACCGAAGAGCTTCATATTGATTTCCATATTGATTGAGAATTGTTTTTATCATCTGCATGGAGAGACATCATAAAACTCTTAAGCCAATAAGACAATATTCATCATGACAAGCGCGAGAGCATATTCTATAATTTTGATCATGCCGATTTGAAGCTTTATGCAATCGGCACCGTGAGACACATCATTCATCATGACGAGCGTGTGAGCATATGCCATAATTTTCACCATGCCGATTTTAAGCTTCGTGCAATTGGAACCTTGAGACACACCATTCATCATGACGAATGCGAGAACATATGCCATAATTTTCACCACACCAATTCAAAGCTTCGTGCAATTGGCACCGTGAGACACATCATTCATCATGACTAGCGTGAGAGCATATGCCATAATTTTTACCATGCCGATTTTAAAGCTTCGTGCAATTGTTACCGTAAGATACATCACTTTTCCTTCTTTTTTTAGGTTTACAATGGACTGAAAAATGTCTCAATATCATATCCAAAAAAAATGAAGTGTAATCCATAATTGGCGAGGAACCACTTGATGTATCTTCATTTGTAGTTTCAACTTTGATGAGGAATCACACTTGGTGCCTTTTATTTTGTCATTGAAACTTTACCGATGAACCACACTTAGTACATCTTCTTCTACAATGGTGGCGTCACATCTTCATTTAGAGTTGTGGCTTTGATGAAGAACCACATATGAAATATTTTTTTGTAGTTGCAACTTCGACGATGAACCACACTTGACACTTCTTTTGTAGTTTCAGCTTTTATGACGAACCACTCTTGGTGCCTCTTCTTTGGAGGATCATGTAGAGAATTTCTTCAAGTCGTACGCGGAGTATGATACTTTAAAATCATCAAAAATGAATAATGAATCACATGAAAAGGCCCTCTATGATGCACAACGCCGTCTCGATGGTGCAAAGCTGGCACATGAAAGGTTAGATGGATCCATGGAGAAACTTCAAGTAACTCTAGCAGATGTGGAGGCAAATAATGTGATGTCTAACGATGAAGTTGATAGATTAGCCAAGCTAGAAGAGCCGATCGAGAAGAGTCACCAAGAAATCATAAGCTTCAAACTTTTTCCGTAGTTGGATTTTTTTTATTTACTTAGAATTTTCTGATTCACTCATTATGGTGTAGTGATTCTTTTTTTTCTTCATTTTGGTAGAAATAAAATAGTGACTTATATTTCAATAAGAACTTTCTCCTCTTGAATTTCAAACTTTTGATTGTTTCTTTCCACGAGCCCCCTTTCTTTATTAAAAAACAAAGACTACATATGCTAGCGTTCATATGAGGATTGCAATAAAACTGAAGATTTTTTCAGATGTAGAAGAAAATTCATAGCATAAAGTAGGAGCATCAGAATAATCAGCTTCTTTTTTTTGGAAAGATAACTTAAAGATCTTAAATCAGTATAAAAATCAGGTCCATGAGATTTACGGTTAATTACAAATTTGTGTTCGAAGTTGGGTCAAAATCTGCATGCTTGAATCTTTAGAGTTCTTCAGCTTTGCGCACATGTGAAAGAAAATTCATAAAATAGAGTAGGAGCGCCGGAATAATGAGCTTCTTTTGTTTTTTCTGAAAGATAACTTCAAGATCTTCAGTCTGTACAAAAATCACATCCATAGGATTTACTGATTAATGTAGATTTGTCTTCAAAGTAAGCTCAAAATATGGGTGTTTCACTCTTCATTTGAAAGAATCAACATGATGTTCACATGGCGACATTATATTTTTTTTTCTTCTTATGACTGAACGTAGAGTAAAAATACTCTAAGCTGACTACGTACCTCAGTGAAGAGGATCAAGTCATAATGTTGTTCAGAAAGCGAGCTTTAATTTTTATTATTATTTTTTGTAATATTATTTTTTCCTAAGTTTTTCCTAGGCTACCTCTTTCGATATTTTCAACCTATCAGACATTCTTTTTGGGGGAGCCGTACACAATTTATACTCTTGCGGGCTAGGAGTGTGATGTTGCTTCAAGGATAGTACTTCTTCAAGAATTTTCCATTAATGGGACCAATCCGCAAGCCGTCTGCATCCACAAGTTTATCAGCTCAGCTTGAATAAACTTCTTGGATGACGTATGGTCCATTCCATTTTGAGGTGAACTTGCTTTTCGATTTATGAGATATGATAATTGGCCTTCTAACTGCAAGGACTTGATCACCAACTTGGAAGGTCCTTAGGCAAAAATTTTTATTGAAAGCACGAGAAAGTTAAGCTTGATAGCATTCAAGACATCGTTGAGCTTCCAACCTTTTCTCATCAAGAGCTTCTAACTCTTCAAGGCGCAGACGAGCATTATATTTTTCAGTATGTCCCTATTGGATGGCAAGCCTCAATGAAGGTATTTGTCGTTCAAGTGGAAGGACTGCTTAAGTTCCAAAAACAAGAGAATAAAAAGTTGCTTGAGTCGGCCTGCGATGAGTCATCAGATATTCCCAAAGAGATTCTTCCATTCTATCATGCCAATCTCTTTTAGATTTGGAGACGAACTTCTTTAACAAGTTGCACAGGGTCTTGTTAAGTGCTTCAACTAGACCATTTGCAGCAACATAATACATTGAAGAATTACGTTGTTTGAAGCCAAAAAGGTCAGATCTTATCCATAAATTTATTGGCAAATGGCTTTCCATTATCGGTTAGTATATAACTAGGAATGCCAAAACGATAAATGATATTCACCTTCATGAAGTTTGCAACTTTTTCCTTCTTTACTTCTTTGAGGGCTTCCGCCTCAGCCCATTTTGAGAAGTAATCTATCGCAACAAGGATGTATAAGTTGACGCCAGAATATTTCGGTAGTGGTCCAACTACGTCTAGCCCCCAAGCATCAAACTTTCAAGATTCAACGGTCGGATGTAATACATCAGGAGGTTAGTGCATAAAGTTTGCATGAAATTGGCATATCTTCGAGCATAATCCAAACAATCTTTTACCATTATTGGCCAAAAATACCCAATTCTTTTTATATGAAAATGCAACTTTGGCCCATATTGATGCGATCCACAAACTCCAAAATGTGCTTCTTTCATAGCTTGATTTGGTTCTTCTTCTCCCAAACAACGCAAGAGAACCCCCTCGAATGATCGTCGATATAGAGTATCTTTATAGAGTATCTTTTAGATATAGAGTCTTTCTCTTTGGATCTTCTCGAAATATATTGTAGCACAAGTAATCAATCAAAGCATGTCTCCAGTTGACTATCTCAACTTGTGAAACATCTACAAGATGTTCAAACTTGCTTTCTTCATTCGCATCTGGTGGTACTATCCATTTTTGGCAGATAGTGATTTGAGCTTGGTCGGGCAGAGTCAATATTGACAAAGCAACTAAGGCATCATCTTTCTTATTCTCCTTTCTTGGAACATGTTGAAGAGTTACATCTCCAAGCCATCTAATCAATTTTTCTGCATAGTCATGATAGAGACTCATCTGGCTTTTTGACTTCATAGCTACCCAATAATTGATTGATCACTAATTCAGAGTCTCCAAAAACTTGTAATTGCAATTGCTTCATATCGACCGCCATTTCAATCCCAAGTATTAAGGTTTGATATTCTGCAACATTATTGGAGCAACATTGTGTTAAGGTGAAGAAATCTGGAAAGATTTCCTCTTGAGAAGTGACAAATATCACTCGAGCACCGACTCCTTCACGATATGAGGCCCCGTCAAAATAGATCTTCCGAGGCAGTTGAACTTCAACAGCCATTGCATCTTCATCAGGTAATTCATCAGTGAGTTCCCAATCATTAGGTATTGGGTGGTCTGCTAAGAATTCTGCCAATGCTTTCCCTTTCACACCCTTTTGAGGAACATACACAATTTCAAATTGATGAAACTGGATATACCATCTTGCTAGTCGATCATTGAGGATGGGTTTCGACATCACAAATTTTATGGGATTTTCTTTAAAAATAATACGGACGACATGAGCTTAAAAGTAGTGTTTCATCTTCTGAATTGAGAATACCAAGGCCAAACATAGGTTTTCGATTGGCGAGTACTTCTACTCATTTGGTGTCATCATCCTACTCAGGTAGTAAAGCGAATTTTCTCTCTCTTCGCCATTCTCTTGGGATAAGAGTGCTCCCACTGATCTTTTTTGAGCTGATATGTAAAGTATCATTGGCTTTCCAGAAATGGAAGCTGCTAAAACCGGTGGTTTGGTCAAGTAAGACTTGATGCTCTAAAAGACATTACTACAAGCTTGGTCCCATTCAAAAAGAGTGCCTTTTTTCATAAGACGGCTGAATGGTTGGCACTTTCGTGTTAGATTTGATATGAATCTCCTAAGATATGCTAGCTTACCTTGAAGACTCCCCAAATCATGGATGTTTCTTGGCTGGACCATCTTCAAAATTGCATCTATTTTTGCTTGATCAATTCGATTCCTCGATGTCGTACAATGAAGCCAAGGAATTTTCCAGATGTAACTCCAAACGGACATTTCAAAGGATTCATTCTAAGTTGATACCTTTGTAGTAGATCAAACACCATCCTTAAGTCTTGCAAGTGTTCACACTTTTTCCTTGATTTCACTACTAAATCATCAACATAAGATTCAACATTTTTGTGAAGAATGTTATCAAAGATGTTCTGCAAAACTCTTTGGTATGTTTCTCCTGCATTCTTCAAACCAAAAGGCATTACTTTGTACCAATAAATGCCTTTAGGAGTGCGGAATGCGGTCAACTCTTCATCCTTTGGTGACATGCGGATCTGGATGTAGGTGGATGAACCATCCATAAAAGACATCGCCACATACCCATTAGTCGAATCAATCATAAGCTCAGGTATAGGAAGTGGAAATTCATCTTTTGGACATGCATTATTGAGATCCCTAAAGTCAACGCAAACTCGAATTTGCCCATTCTTCTTCCTCACGGGGACAATACTTGAAACCCATGTGGGATACTCAACTTCACAGATAAATCCAGCCTCAATAAGCTTTTTAACTTCAGTTTTGATCACGGGAACCAATTCAGGCCTAAAACGTCATTGAGCTTGCTTGATGGGACGTGCACCGCTTTTCATAGCAAGATGATGGACTGCTACTTTCGGGTCTAATACAGGCATACTATTCCTTAAACGAAGAATCTCTAATGGTACTATAGAGTTTGCATACCCAACCCATTTCTTCAATAAGGTGACATGGAAAATCAGATGCACCGATGCCAAGTCATTTGGTTAATCAAGTTCATAAGAAACTTTACAAATACCTTTCAAAATATGATATGGGCCCTCATAATAGGAACTAAGTTTCCCTTTATTTCCACATATCATCAGGCCTGTCACGACTGGAATCTAGACCCCAGACGAGACCGGCGTCGTTGACCTCTCAGAGGTCGCAGACAAGCCTACATACATCATTGTTACTTCATCTAGGTTAATTTTAGCGGAAAATTTGAACTTTTTGTTACTTAACATTCATATAAGACATTCTACTTAAACTCATAAACGTTCACAATCAACCATCTAATATTAAGATCATCAAATGAAAGAAATAGTTCAATACTGCATTAAGTGTATACTTGCCAAAATGGCACCAATACAATGTCTGAAATAAGATGAGAAAGAAACGCTAGTGGAACATACTCCACTAACTCAAACCTATATATAATCTAGAAAATAATGGGAAAGCGTCCTCGAAAGCATGAGGGCCTACCAAATCCAGATGAATGCTCCACATCCGGATAGATGTAACGTCGTACTGTAAGCTCTAGCGTCCACCTGTGCCTACACCTAAAAGTAGATATTGTATGGTATTAGTACACACTTGTACTAAGTATGGGTATATGCAAGCACACACCAAGGACATGCATGAGTAAGAATAGCTCTTTCCTAACAACATGATTTATAGAAAGTCAAGTCAGTGGACTTGCCAAATTTGGATTAGGAAAGTCAATGGACTTGCCAAATTTGGATTAGGAAAGTCAGTGGACTTGCCAAATTTGGATTAGGAAAGTCATGCCATGAGAGTAACATACATCATCATACTTATCATTTTGCAAACAACACATAACATAATACACATATCATATCACGTAGTTCATATCATTCTTTCATATGCCATGAGACCTTGGAATCATGGACTTGACATTAGGACTTCCCAAAATGAGGGCTCAACATATGGGACCTCAACTAGGGAGCCTTCTTTAGCAAACACAGAGTCTGCTTCATTCATTCATACGTACTTCATTTTCATTCATTCATATACTAGTGCAATCACTAGTCATACCTAGGATGTAGTTTAAGACTCTCATCGGGTTTGTTGTTCAATGACCAAGAATAGCCTAGTGTCATTACTTGAGTCTATCTCACCTCTTGATTATCCTATCCTAACACCTTTGGTATCGTTCATTTCATTATGTGCATTCGTTGAGGCTGGCCTCATTCTTTCTTTGGGAACTTTAACCTTAGCCGATATAGATCATGTGAGCATCATGAAATCCAGTGTGTCATCCCCACACCGAAAAGAGGTGGAATCACCGGCCAAGGTGAACCAAAACATGCTAGCGTATATAGGGAAATGAACCCTGCTAGATCCCTATATTGGCAGTATAGGTTCAAAGACTAGGAGATATAAGGAGACCCATACCCGACATGCCGGACAGTCTCATCTCATGAGAGTTACGTGAACCTCCGCCCTTCTCGAAAGAAGGCATCACTACTCATAGCTAGTCTATCGGTGCTCAGTATAAAGTTCCATTACATTCAACTCATACATCATGAAAGTTGGCTTCTAGCATGAGGACATCATAGCTCATTAGATGATTTCTCATCTCATCATTAGTATTAAGTATGCATTAACTTCAATACTTTCATTAGAGTGTTCATAGAGACTGGTCTCTTCATTAGCTTTACACTCTCATAGGTGAGTACGTTTTGGTAAAATTTACTTAGGCTCATTTGAGATTGCTCTCATCTTTCACATTAGCCTCTTATCATATTGTCACCTCATTCATTAACTTTAACACATTTGCTTTTCAAAATTACTCACCCCTTCACGTGAATATTCATTTCATCATATGCCAATGCACTTGGCCATTTAGTGTGTTTCACACTCTTACTTAACCCTTCTAGGGTTACATCATTTCATCACATACATCTTAGGCTCACTTACTTTTAAACGTATGCTAGACTTATGAGTTCACACATACAAGCCATGAGGCTTCATTCATAATTTGTCTAACTGATTCATGTTTACCCAAGATTATGTGGTACAAGACTTATGCATCTTGTAGATATGCCAAGATATTGATTTTGATCTTTAGAGGCATCATTCATTAAATATTTACTTACGTATGACTTATGCGTCAGTACGGAATTGGCAAGGGAACCCGATTTCGAATCCCTTGGACAACACTTAGTTTCTTTTACACTTAATTTTTTTTTGATTTACATCTCGGCTTGGGGCGACTCAAGATCGAATCCCCACACCACACTTTCCTTCTTCTTCTTTTTTTCTTCACTTTTCCTTAGATGTTTAGACTTAGGAGATCCGAGACCGAACCCCCACAACCACATTTGTTTATTTTTCTCTTCACTTAACTTAATTCCATGTTGGCCGAGATGATGTGGGTTCGAACCCCACTCCTCTCATATTCTTAATTTTCTTTTTGTTTACTCTCTCATTGTCTCCTCATTTGGCCGAGAGGTTGTGGGTTCGAATCCCACTCCTCTCATCTTATTATTAATTAAAAAAAAAAATTCTCTTTGCTCTCTTATTTGTCCGAGAGGATTTGGGTTCGAATCCCACTCCTCTCATTATTATTTTTTTGTTTTTGTTAGGAGAGATTCGGCTAAGGTCACCCAAGTTCGATTCCCCTTAACCCCATTTCCTCATTTATTTGTTTAATGATTTTTTTTATGTGAGGTCTCGGGTTCAATCCCTAGCGACCTGACCTATTTCATACTCATTTAAAATTTCAGATATGTTCATCCTTGTTTGGCCGAAACCAGGCTTATAAAATGCTGGAAATTTGGTCATGTTTTTCAACTCCTTTTTATCAACATTTATACATTAGTTCTTAGGGTAATTCATGGCTCATTTAGTATGTTTTTAGGTGTAGTTTCGTAGTTATATTTAGCTAAGAGTTTTTCCACTCCAATCAGCCACATTACACCTCATATGAACATGATTTATACAACTTTGTGCACGTCAAATACAACCATAAAACATGTCATTTTCGAACTTCAAACCAAAAGTATATGTCACGGTTTACACATAATTTTTCACATAATTTCGGAAGACATAAATTATCAGTCATACAATTCCAAACACAGTTTCATGAACATATTCATCACAAACATCACATTACACGCCTAATCTACCAGCAGACATACCAACCTAAGATCATTGGGAGCTAGTGACAGGGAATATGTAATGGGGAACAACCCTAGTTTTCGGAGTAGATTCATCTGCGACTTAAGGGTCTCTTGGGAAAGGGACCAAGAGTGAGAAAACCCATACCTTATTTCACGTCGTTCAAACCTTGAACCTGATGCCCAAAGACCTTCTCCAAACTCACGTCCAAGTCTAAAAACCTCAACACAAAACTCAATGAAAAACCCTTCCTTTTGCCTTACGTTTTTGGTTAACGTTTTGTATATGTTTTTAACGTGAAAGTTCTTCAAGTGTGAAGAACTTTTGGTTGCTTTTCAGTTCTTGTGTTTTGGTTAGACAGAGAGAACGTGAAAAGAAAGAGAGAGATATTGACGTGAGAGAGAGAGTTAAACGTGAAAGAGAGTTGAAAGAGGTGAAGTAGTTTAGACTTAGTCAACTAGGAATCTTTCAAACTTTAAAAATCTGATTTCCCTTTTTTTTAAATCAGCCATTAATTATTAATTTATTAAATTAATCTACCAATTTAAATAAAACAAATTAAATCATTGCTCCCACCTAGGTTCGAACCCGAGTGGAGCAAGATTTTGCTAAAAGGGCAATTTTGGCCCTCTCTACCCAAAATGCCCCTCCACCTTATTAATTAAATAATTAATACATATTTAGGATAATTACGATACTACCCTTAGCCTGGAAAAAGATTATTTTACCCCTAGACCCTCCAAACTTAAGATTTCCCCTTTTTTTAAGTCCGGTAAGGACTTATCCGAGTAAATCTTCATATTCAGGAGCCCTACATGGCTGGAACCAACCTTTCCTAGCTCAAATAACTCCCCAAGTTAGTTGGCTTTGATGTCGCAAGGGTTCAGAGGTCTAGTTCTACGCGCATCAGTCCGTGTGAACCCGGTGTAATCGTAGGCATTCTAAACACACTAAACATTACTTAGCTTATTCATTTTTAGGGTTGTTACAAGGCCCATCTGGCTGAAATATTCAAATAGACTCGATCATCCACATATAAATCAAGATCTCTTTTTCTAATATCGTTATAGGACTTTTGTGGACTTAGAGTCGTTTTCAATCGTTCTCTAACAAGCCAAACTTTCTCCATAGATTCATGTACTAATATGGGATCTATCAAAGCAACATTACTCACTTCAAACCAACCTATAGGAGATCTACACCTCCTGCCATATAGAACCTCAAGTAGAGACATACCAATGCTTGAATTATAGCTATTATTATGCGTAAACTAAATGAAAGGGAAATGATCATCTTAATTACCCTTGAAGTCAATAATAAAAGCTCTCAACATATCTTCTAAAGTTTGGATAGTATGTTCTGCTTGCCCATTTGGATGAAAGGTCATACTAAGCTTAACATGAGTACCAAGCCACTTTTGGAAAGATTTTTGAAACTAAGAAGTGAATTGGGTACCACAATCATAATAAATAGGGGCACTGCATGCAACAAAACCCAAACCGAGTAATGTTTTCACCCGGTGCGTGGTTAACCAACAATGAAGTCCATATTCAGATCTTCCTACTTCCATGTAGGAATACTCATATCTTGGGACAAATATCTCGGGTTTTGATGCTCAACTTTCACTTGTTTATAGTCAGGACACTTATCCACTAATCCTGTTATATCCTTCTTCATCCCAATACACCAATAGACCTCCTGTTAGTCACAGTAAATCTTGGTGGATCCTAGGTGAATGCAATATTGAGAACTTTGGGATTCTGATAAGATATTCACTATTAGGAGAAAGCCCCAACGATTTCTTAAGCATCGGTTCCTTCAACTCAATCAAGATTGGGTCGAGACCTTGCTTGGCTTTCACGTTCGACACTAAAGACGAATTTGAACCATTGTGGACCGTCACACCATCTTTGGTGGAATTAGTTGACCGAAAACCCAATCGAGACAATCTATGAAAGTCACGAACCAATTCCTTCTTATCATGCTCAACATGAGCAACACTATCGATTGATAACCAACTAATAGAATACGCACCACATTCAGTTCTTCCGGGTGATAGAGAACATTTATGTCATAATCTTTTAGTAACTGAAGACATCATCTTTGGTGAAGATTTAAATCTTTTTAATTGAACACATATTGGAAACTTTTGTAATTGGTAAAGACATTAACATTAACACCATACAAGTAATGTCTCCAAATCTTTAAGGCAAACATAATTGCCTCTAGTTCTAATTCATGGGTAGAATAGTTTTTTCCGTGAATGTTTCGTTTCCTTGAAGAATAGGCAATGATTTTCCCATTTTGCATAAGGAACCATCCTAACCCTATTATTGAAGCATCACAATAAACAACGAACCCATCACTTTTCTTCTGCTAAAGTCAATACCGGAGCAAACGTAAGTCTATCTCTTGGTTCTTGAAAACTCTTTTCACAAGCTTCTGACCATAAGAATTTGACTTTCTTTTGGGTCAGCATCGTCAATGAGAGGCAATCAAAGAAAAATCTTCCCTAATCCTTCTATAATAACTTCTACCCCCAAGAAACTTCTAGTATCCAAAAGGGATAGAGGTCTACGACAACTCTTAACCGCATCGGTATTTTTATGATCTACCTCAATACCTTTTTCTATAAAAAATATGACAAAGGAAAGCCACATATCTTAACCAAAACTCACATTTACTAAACTTTGCAAAGAGTTGGTTGTCTTTGAGAACTTGCAAAAAATCCTCAAATATTTGGTATTCTCATCTTCTCTACTTGAATAGATCAAAATATCATCAACAAACACGATCATGAATATATACATGTATTGTGTAAATACCCTATTCATCAAAACTGTAAATGCAGTCGGAGTATTAGTCAAGCAAAATACATCACCAAAACTCATAATGACCATATCGAGTTCAAAAAGCCTAATTTGGAAGGTTACATCTTTTACCGTCAATTGGTGATAACACGATGAGGGTCAATCTTAGAGAAATAACTTGCTATTTGTAGTTGATAAAAGGTCAATCTTAGAGAAATAACTTGCTATTTGTAGTTGATAAAAAAATCTTCCATCCTTGGAAGAGGATACATAATCTACTGGTAACAATGTAAATTTAATGGTAGTTGTTACATACACGAAGTGAACATCTTTCTTACGAATAAACAAAACTAGAGCACCCCATAGGGAGATACTCGGCTGGATGAAACCATTATCCACCAAATATTTCAATTGTTCCTTTGATTCCTTTAGTACCGCAGGAGCCATTAGGTAAGGAGCAATAGAGATAGGTTGCATATCCAGATAAGGTCAATACCTAAATTTCTATATCGAGAGGAATATTGGGTAGATCTTCAGGAACCACTCTCGAAACTAAGTAACAACCGTTAGAAATCATCTTTATAGATTTTAGATTAAAAAACAAACCGACCTTTCAGCATAGAATTTCTCCCTTTCCACTCTACGATATAATCATTTGGAAACTGAAACTTTACCACTCAGGTTTTACAATCAATAGAGGCATAACAAGAATACAACCAATCCATGCCACAAATACATGTAAATGTAACATATCAATCTCTACAAGATCAACATGAGTTAATCGATGGGATAAGGAGAAGGGACAATTTATATAATCTCTTAGCCACAATAGATTTACCAATATGAGTAGAGATAGAAAAAAGTTCTAACAACACATGCAGAACAACATCAAACCTCAATGAAACATATGACATCACTGATATGTCCAAACTTACACTTCAAATAAGAAGTATAAACCGTCGTTGTCAATTCACAGAAGTCAAGTAGAGTTGAGGTCGATCCCATTGAGAATTTCCTTACAGATAAGGTTTCACTATCGTATTTATTCGAATGTGGTTATTATCTCCTAGACCATTAACAACTGAAAGTAAATTTGGTTTTAGTTGGATAGTTATAATTATCAAAACGGATAGTAAGCCTTTAGAGTTACAATTTCCAAATGCTCTTTTTGTAGAATTGATTCAATATATTTTAAGAAATCAGGATTGTGTTCACTATGGCATAAATCTTAATACTCTTTTGTAAGTCGAATGTCAGAATAATCACTATTTATTTAACTACTGTGAACTGAATTTATCTAACGCTTCTCATCCTACTTAGATAATGATCACTTTTATTTTCTCGAACTTAAAGTGTTAACCGTGTTGAACTCACTTCTATGGTGTTAAAAGATCTTTTCTCTCAAACTGCATCTTTAACACCAAATTGCTTGCTTAGTCTAACTTTTTCCCAACTGATGTTTTTCTCTCGAACAAACAACAGATACTGGCTTGTCTAAAGCGTGCACTCAATAAAATACAAATGTTATTGAAATCTGTAACTACATGTTGTAAACAGAAATCAACTTCTACTCGTCTTATAGAATTTCGATTATATCATCATCATAGATCCCACAACCCCAGTCGTAGTACTTAGACACTTATGTTCTCACATAAATAAATAACAATGAATTGTAAGAACATGTTCAAATTACTTACAATAATAAATAGCGGAAGAACAATTTCTTCAGTAAACTGATACAAAGATTCGAAGAACACCAAAGTTGCAAGAACAAAGCTTGATATTGTCCTCCCTTCGTCAAAACGTAAGATAGTACATAATGATTCTAAAAATGACCTAATAATTCAAAATAAAATATTTATAAAGAGTCCTAATCAAATTAGGACTGAACTGTCGGGCCTTTTCACGTCCATAATCACGACTCGTGAAGGGCTTTGCGGTCCGTGAAGCCCTTCGTAGTCTTTCCTTGGAGTATCCCAAGAGTATGTCTGTAGAGGTTATTACTCGATCTGCATCACGAGCTTAACGACGGACCGTCAAATGGACCACGACTCGTGAAGACGTCCGTAGTCTTTACTTGAAATTTCCCAAAACTCGGGTCCTGAACTCTACTCACTGGAAGTTTAATCACGACCCATACCACGGACTTCCAAAGAGACTACGGCTGGTGAAGACGTCTGTGGTCTTCACTTGAAACATTCCCAAAATTTGATTCTTTAGCACCATTCACTTGAATCTTCACCATGAAACGAACAACGGACCATCAAAGAGACCACGGCCTGTGAAGATGGCCGTGGTCTTTACTTGTTTCCTTCCTCTTCAAGTCATCTTGAAGTCACCATACTAGTTTGATTCAACGGACTTAACCACAGACCATTAAGACATGCACGGTCCATGAAGGTGACCGTGATCTTCACTTAATCATCATCAATTTCAGCTTTTTATTCCACTTCTCTACATATGTTAGGATTTTTCTGCACAATTCAACAAACACATTAAACCATACAAAAACACACTTAATTCTAATATTAATTCTTAGTTTTGTATCAATTGTGCAAAGATTTCGCGGCACATCAGCCACTAAAGACAAGGTATCACCAGGATCAAGTAAAGAATAAAAATCAAGATGAAAACTTTCAACATATCAGTAACCACATTGGGAGAACCCTCTTACTCATGAAGAGTCTAGAGTGGATAGAATTGGTTTTGTGTTGGAGTGATTGTACCCAAACAGCTAGGCAAAGCTTACCTACCTTCTAATCCCTTAGCCGTAAGTGATGGACGATCCCTTATCTTATGACCACTCATACCATAACCGAATCAACTATCTCTACCAGCTAAGGATTTACGCTTATGCTTAATTCAACATTTAGTACAAGTAGACGATGAAAATCCATCACTATTTCCACTTTGAGTTTAACGGTTAGAGACCCTATCTTTGCTGAATTTAGGAGGAGTAATATTAGAGGAACATTGACTTGAAAACCTTTTTTAGAACTTAGAAGGACCATGTTCATCATTCCTTGAATGTGAAAAGTCATCATCACTAGTCCTTGCTTTATTTGCCTCCCTAGATTTCTCCTTTAAGTTTCTCTTCTTCTATTTGTTGAGCATGCACCATTGTATGATAAATGTGCATATAATTGATCATAATTGTGGTACGCCATTCTTTGACTACCATATTACACTTCCGAATCAAATTTACTTTTCCTTGCCCTATGGTCGACAATTATAGTAAGATCATACCTAGATAATTGTGTGAATTTCATGGCATACATTTTCAGACTGATGTTTCCTTGAAGAAGTTTGATGAATTCAAGTACCCTTGCCTCTCTCATATCAAGGGGAAAGAACCTATCAAGTAAATCAACCTTAATATTTTTCCAATTAAGAGGACCCTCATCAATACCCTCTCTCCTTTCCATTGGTTGAAAAAAACAAAAGAAGCACTTAAGTTTATAAGCAGAAAACTCATCCTTCTCTACCAGTGTCACTCCCATGCTCATCAACACCTTATACACTTCATCAATGAATTATTGAGGATATTCCTCAAACTTGGAAGAATAAAAATCTGGAGGATTTATTCTAGTGAAGTCCCACACTCTATATTTCATTGTACCCACATATGGGTTCACGATTACCACAATCTCCCTATTGTCTTGAGCCGCCATGGCTTGGGAAAACACTTGAAAAACATTCCAAAGGGTCGTCCATAACTTGTAGATCTTGAAGAGGAGTTTCTCATTCTATATTCTCATTCAAATTCCTTCTAACGTATGCTCTTCGAAGGGCCATATCATGAGAAACATCTGACAGGGATTAAGAGAGGGACATATAAAGTTACATGCAATCACACAACTTTAGAGTAATGAAAGAATAAGTGTTTTAATCATCTTATAACTTCTTATTTATAAATGTGGCATGCTGCACACTCATCAATAAAACTCTACTATACATGGCTAATGAGATTCCTAGGATCCATGGTATACCATAGTCGTGACATGGTGTATAGGACCCCGAGAGACCCTATACAAGCCATTTATCATACATATACAAGATTCTAGAATCTTAAACAGATTAAAATACATTTTGAATTCATACAGAGTTTAACAAAAGTAGCGAAAGTCTAACATAAGTCTCAAAGTTGTATATTACATCAAAGGAGTGATTGGGACATAAACCATACATCATATACAAAAGCTGATATGAAAAGACACGAAAGCAATAATAGAGTCTCGGTCCTCGGAACATGAGAACTCACAAATCTTAAATGTTTATAAGGGAAAACTAGCAATGAGAATGACTTGTAGGAGCATCGAACCCTACATTATTGAAACAATATAGGCAAGAGTATGCGTTAGTACATGTAATGTACCTAGTATGATAACAATGCATAAGAGTCATGAAAACATGCTAAAAGGGACTTTATATGATACACAATGAACAAGCTAAGTCATAAAATAACATATTATAAAATATAACTCATAATCATGGTCAATGCAAGTTGAACATCTTTAAAACATATTTGAGATACTTGTAGAAGTTATCTTAGTTAATTATTTTGGGAAGTTTTTTTATTAACTGACATAGACCATGTGAGCTATAATATTGAATCTGATGTCTATCCCATACCAAAAAGAGAGCTCCTTACTCTCCTAGGTAAGAACCATAAATTTCTAGCTTAAGGAGATCCACTAGCTAACGTCTATCTAAGACAAACCTATGGTGGATCTATGGGATAGGTATATTGCTACTAGTAATCCAGTGTAAACTTTGGGAGAGGTTCTATCTCAATATTCTCTCGGTGCTAAACATAAATCCCACTTAATAGTCATTAATCTTAACTTGTCTTGTTATCCATGGAAGGGCACATCAAGTAGCCAATCCAAGTTAGAATTCATTATAATATTTCCTTAATCTCGATCCATCTTAGATGAGATAACCTTTCAACCTTATGAATGCTTTACGTGAGATAATCCTTTCACATTCATGTTTTTAGTAGTATGTGAAAAATCCTTTCACAACAACAAAATAAAGTCAATTTTGTACTCTCAAAACATCGTTAAAGAAGATTCATCAATTTCATAAAGAAACATGCATATCTTCATAAATTTATGTTTCTTAATTTAAAAGATTCGTCATATGGTAAAAATATAGAAATTATAGATTAGTATGGTTTCAAGTGAATTCAACTTCAAAAATGTAGTTATCTCAATTCTTGAATAAAAGACATAAAACAATCAATTAGATCATAAATGAAAGAACCAATGTGATTGACTCAAAACACCTACTTCAATTAGGAGAGTTGAACTTATAAAATTGGAGAATTTAGGAACCCTATGGAGGAAAAGACTCTATAGGTATTATCATACCTTAATGTCGAAATCCCACGATTAGTGATGAATTCAGAGACTTGATCTTGAAACCCTAGACTTCTTTAAGCATTAGAGAGAGAAAAACTGGGGAAGAACATTTTCTAACTTTGATGAATTAGGAGAATGAGTTCAATTTGGTAATTTGAAGGTTTGAAATATTTATATACAGCCTAGGGCACAGGAAAAAATAACATAGTTTTATGTTGGACTAGTCAGAAAAAGGCCAAAAAGCCCTAAAAATAAAAACAATCGAACCTCCACTAAAGGTTGGACCTACGACCTGTAAGTCTTACTACAGACCGCCCTGGTCAATCGTTGGTGGGGATCGGGAACTTATTTTCAGACCTTCAAATGACGAGGCCTATGTACGGTTGGTAGGTCTACCTACAGACTGTACATGGCTGTCATAGGTCCTAAAATTTCGAACTATTTTTACTTCATTTCCCTTGTCATCTAGAGATGCCACCTACAATTTGTAAGTGCTCTTACCATTCGAAGGTGGAATCTGTAGGTCACACCTACAACCCAAAAGCTGCATTTTTTATTCTTTTCTTATTCGAGGTGTTACAATCATCTTGTTAAACACATATCCTTTTGTTTTTTAACCCTTTTATTCATTTAGATGTAACAAGTGGATAATTTAACCCTTCAACTCATCTCCATTACTAACAGCACACAAGCAACAAAGGAAGCATACGAATTCAACTAAAATACAATGTTTAGGAAGTTATCTTCCTTATATCGAAGAATAATCATTTCAAAAGTTGATTCTTCCGCTCCTGAATTGAATCCAAAGAGAAACAATCTAAAATAATCAAGAATTCACAATCACACATTGGGAAGATCAATTATAAAGATAAATGGGTTAAACAACTCAAAACACAATATCAAAATGGAGGTTTGAATACGGAAAACAATGCTTGAAAATGTTAGTCAAGGCATTAGGAATTTTTTAGGGAAAATCATTTCTAAAATTGACTTTAAATGATTTCATAATATTCTTATACTTCAGAACTTATGTTCGTGAAGAAACCCGCCTCCCTCCTCCCCATTTATCAATGCAAAATCTTGATTCAATCTCATCATTAAGTAATATTAATAATAATAGTATTAATAATAGTATTATTATTATTATTATTATTATTAATAATAATAATAATAATAATAATAATAACAATAACAATAACAATAATAATAATAATAATAATAATAATAATAATAATAATAATAATAATAACAATAATAATAATAATAAATAATAATAATAATAATAACAACAACAACAACAACAAGAACAATAACAACAACAACAACAACAACAACAACAACAACAATAATAATATGTATTTTAAAATGGATAAATGCAAGACATTTGGATTATGTATAAAAAAATTATATTAATTAAAATGTGACACCCCAGAAAATTTTTGAACTAAGACCCGAACCACCGAACCAACCTTTGTTGTAAGTAGGATTTTAAGGAGGAATTTAAAATTATTAAGTATTAAGTTCAATTAACTAGATATAGCACCTTGAGTTCCAAAAAGTATTAAAGAGAATTCATTCAAGTCATTCCTAGGTTCTTCTAAGTTTTGGATAAACATAAAATGACTATAACCTTTGGTACGAGATCTGTTAGGTAGACCATAAGATATCAAATGAAAGGTCTTGGAATCCTCTTTCACAAGCCACCAATTTGCTAATTTTTGAGCTCATATGAGGGAGATATGCCTGTTTGAAGTCGGGCTGTCCAATTAAGGAAAGCTACAAAAAAATATGAGGGGTATTTGGGTCCTTTCCTTACCCAATAGATTTAAGCATTTTTAGTAAGGTATTACGAGTCTAAATTTCTTAGGGTTAGTTTCATTCATCCCCAAACGCTTTAAGGGTTTTAGAGAGAAGATTCAAGAGGAGAAAAAGTTCAAAGTTTTAAACTTTCGTTCAAGCATGAATATCGAGCAATTTAATTTCTTGATGAGTTCTTGATAAGTGTTCTTGATGTTTTCTTACAGATTAAGTTTTAATGTAAGATTCTATCGGGGTCAACTTCAAACGGTCATATCACTTAGAATATGAAGAGTTACGTGGGTCATAATCGATCAAATTAAATTTATTTGAATCTACTCTCTAGGGCCGCCAATTTCTCGTTAGTCCAATTTCTAAGTTAAATGTTATGACTATTTTAGTAATCTATATAGTATTTTTACGAATTAGCCAACATGAAAACATTCAAAGGGTTGTTTTTTGTATTTTACCTCCAAGAAAAAACTTCGCGAATTTCTTGACTAATAAAAGGCTCAAAACAACGAGATTTTCATCTTTAAATCCGTAATTCTCTTCTCCCTCAAACCTTATGACAAAATCCTAAGGATATTATCAAAGTTGATGAATCTATTCAAGATTCTTCCAATATATTTTCAAGATCCTTCTTCAAAGTAAGTTTTTCTTCAAGAATTTCATTGTTTTTAACTCAAGTTCCTCCATACAAGTATGAATCACTAATGAAAATCATAAATCTTGTCCATAGAGATTTTAAGAAACAATATAAATAATCTCAAGAAAGGTTTTCTTGATTGTTTACCTTCAAGATAGGGTTTCAAGGCTTCAAATCAAGTTCTTGTGATGACCCAGAAGGTCATTTTTGGAAATTTTAACTATACATTTAACTTGAGTTAATTAATTGATATGTAATTGTAGATAAATGATTCAATGATAGTTAATGGGATAAAGTGATAATTTATTAATACCCTATACCACCTGACCTTGGGTAAAAGCGAATTAAATTATTTGGGGTTAATATATGGATCATAACCGATAAAGGAAAAGAAGAAAAGGGCTAAGGGTTTCGGCATCACGAGTCTCAAACTTCTTCAGGTACTGGTACTCTGCATGTTCTTCATTAATCTCTACATATGTATATGTGTGAAAATAATATTATATTAGGTAGGAAAGGAATGATTTGATTTGTAAGTTGTAAGACCCCGAAAATGAAATAGGAGGCACTAGAGCTTCACATGTGTTTTATGAGTTGATAACTTTTTCAATTAATGTTAAAATGAGTTTCTATGTCAGTTTTGTTGTATTTGAGATCAAACGTCAAGGAACGACAAAGACGTTTGGAGACTAGTCATTTATGTGCTAGTGTGTTCTTATGTGTTTTGGTTGAAGTTAGTGTGAATAATATTATTGGAGCATCGAGTTTAGGGGTTTAACGTCCGAGTACGATAAGGACCCACAAGAGGACCTAGAGAAGGACCCCATCTTTTAGCCAAGAAACTGCCTGGGCAGCATGATTGACGACTCCAAACCATGAATCGTCAATGCATTGACGGCCCGTCAGTCTTGGACGTCGATCAGGACAGAAAGGCATGTAAATTTTGAGCCTCAGACCCAAACCACGAACCCCAAGGCCTGTACCAAACCACGGTCCGTGGTCTGGTGGGCGTCAATGGCACATGCAATTCTACATTTAATTCGGCCAAGGTGGGGCTGAATTAGTGAATTCACCCCAAGTCTTTTAAAGAGTAGGGTAAGTTATTTAATGTTTATTTAGGTAGTTTAAGAGTGTTAAAACATTTAAACCCTCAATAAGAATTCATTATTAACTTTTCCTAAAATCAAAACCCTTCCCTCCTAAAAGAGTTCTCTCTAGAACTCCATGGATGCTCAAGGTTAGGATGGAGCTAGGGTTGTGGATTTCAATGAATTTCTTCTTCAATTCTCATGGGGTTTATTATAATAAGGTATGAGAGTTCTTTATTTAAGTTTAGCTATTACCTTAGAGACAATTTCAAAGTGATTTCAAGGATTTCAAAGTTTATGAAAAAGTCCAATTTTCACTCTAACTCAAGAGTTCTTGCATGAAACAATTTAAAATCATTAGATATGATATTATTGATGTTAAATTGATGTTTTAGAATGAAAAACTCCATGAACCCTTTATTTCGCAAAATCCCTAAATTTGACTTATGATGTGGGTTTATGGCTTATGATCTAATGTTGATAGAATTGCGTTTAGTTTATGTTGTATTGTTGATTTCTATTGTTATTTATGTTATTGTATTGTGAATTAATGGAGGATTAAGGAATGATGATTGTGGGCAGGGTAAGTTGACCAAATATCCTTACTAATGTAGAATAATTAATATAGAATTGTTCTTGTGTGGTATGGTCCACTCATGGTGGAAGTGTTTACTTGCTGTTCTTATTGTGATCATGGCCTTGTCGGCATTATTATGTGAATTGTAGAAGTATCATGTTATGGTATATATGAAGGTATAATGTGAAGTTGGTTATGTGAAGTAATGTGACTATGTATAAGGTGTTATGGCCTACATGAATGCATAAGGAGAAGGTATTATGTGATATATATATGATCTTACATAATGTGAAGGTGTTCATGTGATCTTGAGAAGTTCTTGTATAAGGTGTTATGGTGTTGTATTTGAAGTATGATTCTCTCTAAATGCTTATATATGATGATGTGAGAATGTGAAGGACCTCTACATTGTGGTGTTATATGTTGATATGGTGTCTTGATTAGGTAGACCTAGTTGTCCCTACTTGATACATGAAAGTTATGTTGAATATGATCTCTTGACTTGGTAGACTTAGGAGCCTTCTCCTTGATGCATGGTAGTTATGTTGAATGTGATCTCTTGACTTTGTAGGCGTAGACATCCTTTATTGAGAATGAATGAATGAATGAAAGTCTAGGATCGGTAGAACTAAAGTTGGTGCCCTTCCTTGAATGATGAATGTGGCATTCTAGAGTATGTCTTGAACCGATAGACCTAAGAATGGTGCCCTTCTTGATGAGTCTAGAACCCTAAGTTAGTGTGAAACTTTGAATATGAAAAGAAGGTTAACAATGAAGTGAATCGGATAGACCTAGTGTCACGACCCGAGAACACACCCTAGAAGTTAGGGCCAATCTTGGATTGCAACCGACGTACATGACCTCTCGGAGGTCTTGTACATACCCTTTTCGTATCGTTCATCGCATATACAAAATGAAAAGTAGAGCGAAATTAAAACTTTTCACAAAACATTAGAATATCTTTAATAACGTCTTTCATTAGAAATCATAGAAAATACTAAGTGTCAATCTCATCAATGTTTAGACACGAGAACACTTTGGGACATGACTCATACTTCAAAATATAGAAATACTTATCTATTACAATTCTTTGAAATAAAAGACATAAAAGACATCTATATATGACCTCAAGTCAATTCAGGACATACTTCAACTTTGCTTGAATGACTCTAGAATCCAAGCTCTCCTTCACGATCCTTCTCACCTTTCACCTACACCTTTAGAGATAACAAAATGTATGGAATTAGTACAAACACTTATACTAAGTATGTCATTATGCATAAAATCATGAAAACGGAAATTTATTAGAAATATGCATTTTTTCATTTAAATATCATATCATAATCATAAGAATAACATTTAACACCTTAGAAACACATAATATAACATTTAAGCAATTTAATACAATTTAAAGGTCACTTTACAGTGAACCCATTTCACAGTTACAGTGAAGTCTCTTAGCTTCACCATAGACTCCTTATAGCATGCAATTCCCCCACTAAGAGCTATCCTAAGACTAAATTAAGTAAGACAAATAGAGACCACCCATACAACCTCTCTAGGCACACCTAAATGATCCTTAAGACCACCTATAATGAGATACACATACTTACAAATACATCTAACACAGATAACATGACATTCTCCTTCCAAAGGCTATCAAAAGACTTACTTAAGTAAATCAAGAAGATAACGTCCATGATTGACCTCTTCAAGACTACCTAAATAATCCTTAAGACTACCTAAGTCTTAGATCACGTCCACATAATCAACATCCTCCCTTACTAGAGTCATTCTTAAGACTTATCTAGGTAAGATACGAAGTGACCATTCCTGTACCCCTTTACGCCTTAACTAGACAACCCTTAACTACTCTAGGTAAGTAGTTATTCATTTAACATACTTTCTTAACGTAAGTCATTACATTCAATAGTTCATTTAAGACTCATTCATCACATAAGTACATTCAAATAATGGTCTTGGACAAGACCTAGGGACTCTAACTAACATTCAAAGCCTATTGTGCAATGTCTAGATAGCGTCCCATACCACCACCTAAACTTCATAGAACTTCTCTAATGTTAGTAGGTATCCCATATGATGAGAATATGCAACTACCGACATAGACTATGATAGCTAGACATGGAATCCGGAGTTCTAACCTACTCCGATGAGGGTGTTCTACTTGCCAATGGTAGAACTTGGACACACCTATGTAGGCACATGGTTAAGGAATATGAAGGGCGTGCTTTGTACTCTTGTCTCATCCTTTAACTAGAGCTACTTCCCTTACCATACTCACTCGGTGCTAGCCTTTGTTCTCATAGAGTAATTTACATTAAAGGTTCATATAAAGGGGTTTCATATCTAGTTCATAACCAAATCACATTTATCCTATCAAAAACGTCCACTAGTGCTACCTTATAATGGAAACAAGAAGTTCATAATGACTTTCCTAAGGATTGATATGATGCCGTTCCAGCCAACCAACCTTAAGTCTATTATTCCTATACTTGAAGGATACCATTACGGCTTTCGACTTCAACATTCATAACCTTACCACTAGGTTCAAGGTTTCACATAAAGGACTCTCTTAACATCATTTAAGGTCTCATGTCATTCATACATACAAGACTAAGAGGCTTTAGCATCCTAAGTCAAGACATCTCATATTCACATTCATACATGCATCAAGTAAGGGACACAAGTCAACCAAGACAAGACACAACATACTTCACCTTAACACATATTACATGTCATTCTAGAAACACATAAAAATAACCATTATCATCTTTAAGTCATCCTATAAACTACCATATCATCATCAATATGACCATCATAGACTCATATAATCAAGTAGGAATAACCATGCATCAATCCTAAGACTATACACATAAAGCCATATTCATAGTCTAACACGATCACCTAAATAGCATCAACAGAAGAACACATATACTTTCACATTACTTATCACGTAGATAGATATTATCAAACTTCACATAACCAACTACACCAATCGTCAAAATACTTCAAGTAGTTGCCGACAAGGCCATGATCATCATATTACATAAAGTAACGCCGACAAGGCCACATCAATTGCAAGTAAAGCACATAACACCTCCATCATAAGTAGAACATACCAACCACAACATAATTGAAGTATAATTAACATAAAATAAAGGGAATTAGGGCAGCGTACCACCACTCCATCCTCAACATATCAATCCAATGCTAAATCATCCAATTCAATATCGTAAGGCCCTTACCCATGTCCATGAACATCAATTCAATATAAAAACTATGATACTCAATGAAACTAGGTCAATTCAATATAGATTCATCAATCTAAGAAAACCTAGGTATCAATTCAATATAATTATCACATCAATCAATAGCCCATAGAAAACTACACTATAATTCATAAGCATTATGTCCAAATCACTTAACCCATAAAGTAGTCAACAACTAGGGTTCATCAATTACATGGGTTCATAGGTTAATTGAGTTAAAATCATAAAATTAATAACAATTCAATCAATATACAATGCTTTAAAACCTTTAATGCAAGAAGCCATAGATAGATCATGAAATCGGACAATTCATCTTTGAAAACTTTAGAAAACTTCTTTGAAAGTTGGGCTCCTTGATGAATAGAGTTTCAAGGATCAAAAATCATACCTCAATAAATCTAACCCTCCAATTTGATGAATAATCTCCACTCAATTCTCCAATCCAAGCCCTTCCTTAAGTTTTGGCTCCAATGGAGTTCTAGAGAATTTCTAAGGGAATTTGGGTTTTGGTTTTGAAGAATGAAATCTTCTGTTTTAGACTTATAAACATATTTAAAATACCCAAAAGACCCCTATGTATCCGCCCTTTCTCTTATTTGGACGTGGGTGCATTTACAACTTCACCCCTCAACTTATAGTGAAGTTGCGCACGAAAAGCCTCACAGACGCAAGGACCATCGACAGTCCGTCCCTTGACCAACGGACCGTCCTGCTGGTCCGTGGTTTGGGACTGAGGCTGGTATTTGGCTTCTCCTTCCCCACGCCTAATTTTCCATCGCGAGACCTCACCTACGGGGAGTCGACTGACCCACAAGGCGTCGATTGCCATCCGTAGGTGGGTTGTCTTGGGCAGTCTTGGCCACCAACATGGGTCCTTTCTCAAGGACTCTTAGATGGTCCTTGGGATGTTTTCCCAGACGTTTCAAATCCAAAAATGTTCGTATACGAGTTTAGGACCTACCACATCAATTTCATCCAAAACGAACACGTAAAACTCAACGAAAAATGCATAGACACACAAGGTCGTTTCACGGCAAACCTTTTGAACGTCATGGACTTTCTTGGACCTTTGACCTCCAAACTTCACGAAACTTGACACACTGCGTATATACACCATAATAACTGATTTAAGGACCTTATAACCTCATGAATCACAAATAAACACATAAAACCACATATGAGGCACATAGGTGACTTAGTCATCGAACGTCTTGGTCGTCCCTTGATGTTTCACTTCCAAATCACCTAATACTCTAACCACTGCCTCAATACCACATTATAGATCATTTTTTGACCTTAGACCATCATGAAAACCATGTTAGACTCTAGCTTCACCTAAGTCATTTTCGAGATCTTACATTCTCCCCCACTTGGACAACATTCGTCCTCGAATGACACTTTTCCACTCTCCGAATATTTCCAAGAAAAGAGATTCAACTTAACAGCTCATGATCATACCATATAACACCTTATACAATTCAAACCTCAAGAGAACATCAATTTCACAAAATCAAGAGCATCACAACACCAACAAGAAACTAGAAGAAATTCATAACTCATCATGATATAAAACTTATATCCTTCATTCCAAATAGTAAAAACTTATTTTATATTCAATATCATGCTCATATACATCAGTTCTAACGACATTACAATAATTTTAGACCAAAAAATGAATTAGTCAAAATCTCAAAATTCTTACAGTGAGCAGGCATGCATTACAGTGAGTTTTTCAACATTCTTCAACAATGCAACTTTTAGGAAATTCATGATGGATACATGCTAATATGCAAAGTAACACCATATAAACTCATGTTACAACATATTAATAACTTCATAAAATGCACAATGCAAGGAATCAATGAAATTCAATTTCAACAAGACCCCTAAACACAATGCAACATGCAACATACTTCTATGACTTTCTACTCTCAAGCTTGAGTTGAATAGAAAAGATGAAACAATCAAACTCCTTTACTCACCATACTCCCCCACTTAGAAGGAACTCATAACACTAAAGAAACACAAGAACTAACCATCATTACTCTTCCTCATCCGGCTTTGATCCTTTAGTCCGGAGTGCATAGAAACGCCTCTTATTTGGAGCATCATCCATTGGAACATTAGGAGCAACTTGTTTACACTCTCTTCCTCTAGCCTCAATGGTAGGACAATCTCTCACCTTGTGTCCTTATTTACCACAACCAAAGCAACTCACGGTACCCCTTAGGCATTCCCCATAGTGTATCTTTCCACAAGTGACACATGTAGGTTTTCCATTTTGAGAACCACATCCTTTCTCCAATTTCAGCTTAGCACTCCTAGGTTCTTCTTGAACTTGAGCCCTCTTCTTGAACCTAGGTTGACCTTGATCACTAGAACCACATCTTTTCAAGTTCCTAGCAATCCTTCTAGGTTTAGACTCCTCTATTGATTGCGCATACACCATGAGTCTAGCTAAGGTCATATCATCATGTAGCATGGTCGTACATCATTCATCCCTCATTATATCGGCTACACCCTTCACGAATCTACTCATCTCATCCATCGGATTAAACACAAGGGATGGGGCATATCTAGATAACATTGAGAACTTCAAAGAGTATTCCTCAAAACTCATATTTCCTTGCTTGAGATTGATAAAATACTCTACCTTAACTATCCTCCTCTCACGGGAAAAGTACTTTCCAAGAAAAGCTTCCTTAAATTCTTCCCACTCAATAGGACCTTACTCCACCATCCAATTATCCTTCCATTGAGTGTACCACACTTAAGAAACATCCCTCAATTGATACGAAGCTAACTCCGCCTTCTCCCTAGATGTAACCTCCATAGTATTTAACATATTGTACACACCATCTAGAAACTTTTGGGGATCGTCCCCCACCTTAGAGACAAGAAAGAAAGGAGGATTCATCCTCACAAAATCTCTCAATCTAGACGTCATAGTGATCTCCACAACATTCACCTAGGCACCATACTCAAATTCGCTTGAGTAGTCACGTCTCGGGTTAAAGCAAGCAAAGCCTGTCTAATATCTGTATTACTCAACTCCGGGGGAACCACCGAAACATCATTACCTCATTCCACAATAGGGACTTGACCACCTTGGGGAGGCACTTGATCAACTTAAGGAACTTGCTCAAATTGCAACTTGAGGAGGAATCTCCTCATGCACATCATTCTCCTCAACTCTCCTAGCCGATGTCCTCCTCGTATTCATCTTCCTAGAAACACAAGGAAAACCATAAGAAAAGAGTACTCATAAAATTTAATCTACGGCACGACATAGAATTAGAAAAGAAGGGAAACTCTATCGTCCTATAGCCTCTCGCTCATAGATGTGTCGTGACTCACACCGATGGTCAAGACACTACTAGACGTGACTTGATGAGACTTTTTGATACTGATACGCTCAAACTTACTTCTCAAATAAGAAGTAAAGCGGTCGTATCAAGTAAAGAACCCAACTAATGAGGTTGGGATCGATCCCACAAGGAAAATAGTTCAGACTTAACTTTATTTTATTATTACTATTATTTAGCCAACTGTTTTCCAATAAACCAAAAGACAAAAAGGGGGGTTTTATTTCTAAATTAATGAAAATAATTAACTAAATAAGAATGAACAACTAACAATTTTAACTTTCAGAGTTTAATCAAATTATAAAAGTAACTAGGGTTTTAGTGTTCCCCACAGGTTCCTAACTTGGTAAATCTAACTATAACATCTCTATCCTGATATCTTGCATGTAAAGTGATAAGTTATGTATCTCTAAATCCTTGGTCCGGCATCTAGAGAATTTCACTCCGCACCTTGGTCCGGCTACGTGTGTTGCTATACTAACCCTTATCTTTACCTCATATTAAACATCGTATTCGGTATTTGACTAAGCTATTAACTCGTACCAACCAATACTAGTCTATTAGATAGTCTACACTAAATCTATGTTGATAATTCTTTTCCTATTATCTACCTCCTTGGTCCGGCAAGTAGCATTAAGGCGAGTTCTAACGTTGGCCACCGTTAAAAAGAATTCTAAACGAAAGAATTATCAATACATGCAAGACACCACTCTAGAAATTGTTATTGAAGTTAGATTTCTACCTTGTTATTCACCCATGGTTCCCACAACCCTAGCTATGAGGTTTAGTTACCCATGTTCGTAATTACACAATTCATATCGTTAATGGAAGAGTTCATGCACTTACTTTTATGAAAACGAATAATTTCCCAGAATTCAACTTGATTAATCACCGAAATCCACAACAATCAATTCCCGGAAAAAATCTTAATTTCCAAAATCAATAGTTTACTAATATAATCGAAGAACTATAAACTAAAAATTATCCAGAAAGTCTAACCTCAAAAACGAGGTTTTTCCAACTATTTATAAGAAAAATAAAAACCTAATCAAATAAGGATTCTATTTACTAAAAATCTGTCCAAACGCGTCTGGGTCGACGGACCACGTGACGGACCGTCATGGACACGACGGACCGTCATAGCCTCCGTCGTCCCATACTTCACATCTTCTCACGTTGCTTTCTTCATTCCCCCCCCCCCCGACGGACAGGTATGACG